>CM069908.1:114011503-114127366 GCA_036172215.1 Camellia granthamiana | reverse complement strand
CAAGTGATCTTGCATGATATTCATGCTGAGGGGATGCCTTTGAACGAGTCATTCCAAGTTGCTGTGATCATTGAGAAACTTCCCAATGGTTGGAAGAATTTCAAGAATTACTTGAAGCACAAGCGCAAGGAAATGTCTGTTGAAAAGCTGGTTGTCCGACTCCGGATTGAAGAGGATAATAAAAAGAAAGGAGGGAGTACCTCCTCAGTAAAGGCCAATGTCGTTGAGCATGGCAAATCTTCTGGGATAAGGAAGAAGCCCCTGTGAACAAGAGCTCTAAGCTGGGGCCAAGGGGTGGTGTTGCAAAGAAGTCGGCTTACAAGCCGCAGGAACCTAGTTATCGGTTCTTTGGGAAGTGTTATAACTGTGGTAACGAGGGGCATCGGGCTAGTGACTGCCGCAAGCAGAAGAAGCCATACAAGACCAAACCTCGTGCTCATATGGCAGACTTACAAGAGCACTCCCATGAGGAGGATGATATGCACTTGTCTGCCGTTGTCTCTGAGGTGAATCTGGTGGGTTCAAACCCAAGAGAATGGTGGATTGATACTGGGGCTACACGCCACATCTGCTCCAAGTAGAAACTGTTTACAACTTTCGAACCGGTTACAACCGGTGAGAAGTTGTTTATGGGAAACTCTGCTACCTCGATTGTTGAGGGGAAAGGAAAGGTGGTCCTGATGTTGACGTCAGGAAAGGAGCTGACCTTGAACGAAGTCCTGTATGTTCCGGACATTCGTAAAAATCTTGTCTCAGGGTCTCTTCTTAGTAAACATGGTTTTCGCATGGTTTTTGAGTCCGACAAGGTCGTTCTTACCAAAAGCGGAATGTATGTGGGTAAGGGTTATATGTTGGGGGGTATGTTTAAACTCAATGTTATGACTGTTATCCCAAAGATGAATAAAGGTGCATCTTCTTCTGTTTACATGCTTGAGTCTTCCAATTTGTGGCATGGTAGACTAGGACATGTGAACTTTGAATCTTTACGTAGATTAATCAAGTTAGATCACATACCATCTTTTTAGATTAATCCGAAACACAAGTGTGAAACTTGTGTTGAAGCGAAGTTGACAAGATCTTCGTTTCATTCTATTGAAAGAAGTTCAGAACCGTTGGATTTAGTGCATAGTGATGTGTGTGACTTAAAATTTATACAATCACGTGGTGGCAATAAGTACTTCATCACTTTTGTTGATGATTGCACTAAGTATTGTTATGTCTATTTGCTCAAAAGCAAAGATGAGGCGATTGACAAGTTTGTTCTTTATAAGAATGAAGTTGAGAATCAAGTAGGCCGCAAGATTAAGGTTCTAAGAAGTGATCGTGGTGGTGAGTATGAATCTCCGTTTCTTGAGACTTGTGCTTAATCTGGGATTATCCACCAAACCACGGCGCCTTATTCTCCTCAGTCTAATGGGATTGCTGAGCGGAAGAATAGGACGCTAAAGGAAATGATGAATGCAATGTTGATAAGTTCTAGATTGCCACAGAACTTGTGGGAGGAAGCAATTCTCTCTGCAAATTACATTCTGAATAAAGTACCCCAGAAGAAAGTGGACAAGACGCCGTATGAGTTATGGAAAGGCGTTAAGCCTTCGTATAAATTCTTATGAATGTGGGGGTGTCTTGCAAAAGTGGCGATTCCTATACCCAAACGGGTTAGGATAGGCCCGAAATCTGTGGATTATATATTCATTGGTTATGCACATAATAGTAGGGCATATCGGTTTCTTGTTCATAAGTCTGAAATTCCAGACATACACAGGAATACCATCATGGAGTCAAGGAATGCATATTTCTTTGAAGACATTTTTCCTTGCCGAACCCATGCAGGGGTTCCAAGGTCTTTGGAGCAATTTGATGAGCTTGCTAGTGAGGATGATCATGTTGATGATCCACGTGATGATCAAATTGAGGTTTTAGATGAGCCCAGAAAAAGTAAAAGGGCTAGGACATCCAAATCTTTTGGTCCAGACTTCTTGACTTATATGGTTGAGAACGAACCTCAAACTTTCCACGAAGCTGTGACTTCTCCTGAGAGTCCTTTATGGAAAGAAGCGATCAAAAGTGAGATTGACTCCATCTTACAGAACCACACTTGAGAGTTGGTAGATTTACCTCCAGGTTGTAAGCCTTTAGGCTGCAAATGGATTTTTAAACAAAAGATGAAGGCCGATGGGTCTATTGACAAGTATAAGGCGAGGCTTGTTATCAAACGGTATATGCAACGAGAAGGCCTGGATTACTTTGATACGTACTCGCCTGTAACTAGGATAACATCCATTCGCATAGTGATTGCGATAGCAGCTTTGCGCAATCTTGAGATACACCAGATGGATGTAAAGACAGCTTTCTTAAATGGGGATTTGAATGAAGAAATCTACATGGAGCAACCTGAAGGGTTTTCAGCTCCAGGACAAAGCAAGAAAGTCTGTAAACTTGTCAAATCTTTGTATGGTTTGAAGCAAGCGCCTAAACAATGGCATGAGAAGTTTGGCAATGTAATGTTGTCAAATGGGTTTCGAATCAACGAATGTGACAAGTGTATTTATGTCAAAGACACTGACAGAGGTTATGTCATTTTGTGTCTATATGTTGATGATATGCTCATTATAGGTAGTAACGATGAAATGATCAAAACTACCAAGAAGTTGCTAACTCTAAATTTGACATGAAGGATATGGGCATTGCAGATGTTATTCTGGGAATTAAGATTACCAGAATATCTGGCGGAATTGTACTTTCTTAGTCTCATTATGTTGATAAGATACTTGAGAAGTTTAGTGGATCAGATACGAGTGTGTCATCGACACCTGTAGACTTAAGTCTATACTTTACCAAGAATAATAAAGAGAGTGTCTCTCAGTTAGAATATTCTCGGGTAATTGAAGTTTAATGTATCTGATGAGTTGTACTAGGCCAGATATAGCTTACTCGGTTAGCAGGCTTAGTAGATACACAAGTATCCTGATGCTTCTCATTGGAAGGGCATTGTGCGGGTGTTAAGGTATTTACGCTACACTCGGGATTATGGGCTGCATTATACTCGATATCCAGCGGTACTTGAAGGATATAGTGACGCGAATTGGATATCAGATATAAAGGACTCAAAGTCCACTAGTGGATATGTGTTCACTCTTGGTGGGGCAGCCGTGTCTTGAAATCTTCTAAGCAAACGTGTATATCTAGATCAACGATGGAATCAGAGTTTATTGCTTTGGATAAAGCAACGGAAGAAGCAGAATGGCTTTGCCATTTCATTGAAGATATTCCACGTTGGTCTAAACCTGTGCCAGCTATTTGTATTCATTGTGATTGTCAATCTGCAATTGGTAGGGCACAGAGTAATATGTATAATGGAAAGTCTAGACATATCCGTCGTAGACATAATTCCATACGACAACTACTCTCGAATGGAGTTGTCTCTTTAGACTATGTAAAGTCTAAGGACAACATTGCGGATCTGCTAACCAAAGGGTTAAGTCGAGTGTTAGTCGAAACGTCGTCAAAAGGAATGGGTTTAAGGCCTTTGGAAGTTACCGGAATGGAAACCCAACCTAGTTGACTGGAGATCCCAAGATCTAGGTTCAATGGGACAACCTAATTGCGTGTAACGGTGGTATGTCACTGAGGAGGTTAAACCTCAGCCATTCATTCTATCAGTGATACCTGCAAGTGTAGAGGATAAGCTGAGCTTTTAATGACTCTTATGTGTTAAGCTGTTGAGCTAAATATTGCAGGATACTTTAGTAGAGTCACCCATGTGAGTTTGAAGTGGGGCCGCTTCTAGAAGAAATTGGGCAGGCCAAGATTCTTTGAAACCACTCGTTGAACCAGGCTAGTGTCCAGGGCCACACAGGGCACACCAGTGAGAACATAATGGTGGTAGGAGTAATTCCCGTGTGAGATCTATTGTCTCAGTTTACACAAACGGCAGAGTAGTTCAAGATGTCTTATTCACTGATCAGCCAGTAAACTCGATAGGTTTTCACTGGGAGAGGTTCAAAGCCAAAAGCTACCTTCTCTGATGTCGGGGTTAGTCCGTTGTACTCTCTCTCAGAGTCTTTATTGTTGAACGATGTCCGTTTGTTGAGTCATTCGATCAATTTTATTCATGTGGGGGATTGTTGGAAAAAATGATTTTTGGAGACTTTAATTTATTATTAAAGTGTGGTGACTTTAATTAAATATTAAAGTGGGTCCTAACCACTTTTTGTGTTAGGTCCAAGTGAGCCAAAAACCATTGGGTTTTGAATAAGAAATTGCCAAGAAATTGATTCATGATGTTAGATTCATGAATAGGATTTTAAAGAGTATTTAAATCCTTTTTCTTGGCTAAAGGGTTGTGAATCCTGTTGGGCATCCAAACTTTTCATCTTTCTGGAAAGGGGGTATGGATCCTGGTTAATGGGGTTTTTAATGACCAGCCATAAAAGCTGGAGGCTCTTCCTCTCTCCCCTATACATGTATAAATTGAGACCCTCCTGTCAAGTTTCAATATAGAAATTTTTGCTTCCATTTTACAAGTCAGTTTGCCAGAAAGTTCCTATTGTGAGAGAGTGCTGCCATTGTTTTGTTCGCTAAGCTAGACAGATAGTGCTTCTGCCGTAGCTGGTTTTTGACCGTCGTATCCTGGGAGACAGACGCCGGGTTTCCTCAAGCACTCGACCCGTGAGGCGGCGAAATCTGTTTTAAGGAAACTGCTTCCGTGCAGGCTTCGGTTTCGTCTCTTTACCCTTTTATTGTTTTGTGTATTTCTGTTGAAATTTAGTTGTAATTATCAGCATATGTTCTTGGTATATAATTTGTTTTCTTCATAATCTATTTATTTAATTTCACAATTTAAACAACATAAAGGACTTAGAGTAAAGAATTAAACAAACCTACTGGAAAAATAATTATACTTGCTTGACCCAAAAAAATTAATACATAAATTCAAGATTGTGCCTTCAATAAATTGATTGTATAATTATAATATATTTGTATATATCTACAAATATTGATTTGTTGCAGTAGTAGTACCCAATTAATCAAACACAATGCCTAATGGAAATAGAGTAAAGAATTAGACAAACCTACTGGAAAAAGAATTAAACTTGCAAATATTGATTTGTTGCAGTAGCAGTACCCAATTAGTCAAACACAATGCCTAATGGAATTAGAGTAAAGAATTAGACAAACCTGTTGGAAAAAGAATTATACTTGCTTGACCCAAAAAAATTAATACTCAAGAAAAATAATTAGACGCCTCAAAAAAATACTACTAGATTTAGAGAAACTTAGAAAAATATACTTGGTTTAAAAATATGCTTGCTGGACCCAAAAAAAATTAGACACATTCATCCATAATGGGTTAAAGATAGAAAAAGATTGGTTTTATGCCTTTTGGTTTGCTCACCTGAACAGTATTTATACCAGATTCTTCCTTTAGATTCTTTATTCAGTCGGTTTGGGACTGCCACTATTGATGAAGGTTGTATAGCGGAGAGAGATAGAGGAAGAGAGAAGGTGAAAAGAGTAATAGGGGGTTCGGATTGGGTCTCCTTCAAGGGTTGGGCTCCGATAGGGAATTGAAGAAGAGCACGAGAATGGGCTTTGATGGAGAGAGAGAGAGAGAGAGCTAAAGTCTGTGTTCAAATTTTGAAATTTGAGAGAGAGAGAGAGAGAGAGAGAGAGAAATTTTCAGATGAGAGGAGTACTTGTGAGAGAGATATTTTGGAACTTATATTTTGGACCATTAGATGTTGATGGTAATTGATCTTAACTATTGAAATGTCCAAATAGGACAAATGAGAGTAAGACATTTTCATCCATTGGATTGAATCAATCTAATGGTCCATATGTTGACACATATACATTTTGAGCCCTTGAATGCAAACCAAGCCTTCCATTATAGATATATATATATATATGGTGAAGACTTATACCAACAAATTTTATAAATTACTTTCATTTTTTGATGTGATTTTTTCATTCATTAGATTATTTTAAAGTCTACACAGGAGTAATTATTTTATTTTTGATGTTAATTGTGTGTCAAACTAATACCACAAAATTAAATAATTTATGACCCTCACAAGAAAAAAAATGTTGGAGAAATAAGTTTTTAGCTTTTTTCCTTGGGAAAATTTAATGTCAGTGCAAATGTTGAATTTTTTTTCTTCAAAATAATATAAAGTAGTATTAATTATTAAAATTATATACTTTTCATGTATAAGTAACTATTTTTAAAAATTACAGTTGATTTGCAATTTTTCCTTTTTTCTTTTTCATTTTTCTAATTTTAGTTGGGGTTGGGCATTAAGGGAATAATTGTAGTTTGGATAAGGTGTTTATTAAAAGGATAATAGTAGGCTAACTGTAACTGTAATATTCAACTAATGGCTTTGCCTTTAAAAGAATTAATAATATATTTTTATACAAAATAATATATGTAATGACCCAAATTTTTTTTAAATAGCCAGTGCATAATTTAATTGAGCAAAGTTTTGAATTTGATTGCCGTGTAAATTCTGTGCGAAAACAGTTAGGTTTTGTATTTTTTAAAAATAGTTCCCGATCTCAGAAAATTCTGAAATTTTTATATGTTGTTCCCATATGAGTCTAGCACGTTGGATAAAAATTTTATAATTTAATGATGAGTATTTATTTTATGAAAATTCACGGACTGATTGGTGTTCAATTTAATTTATAGCAGAATTTAAAATTGAGTTTTGGGTGTTCGGACCATGATTTGAGATAAATTTGTTGGGTTTATTTTGGTATATAATTGGACCATATTTGACTTATGGGTGAGACCCATGACTTAGATTTAATTTAAATTAAGTTTATTTAATGACTCACGTTTAACTGTTTAGTCTTTTTAAAATGTGATTAGTAATAACCACCTTGAGATTTGTTATTATTTATTATATAGGATTATAATAAATATTTGATTGTTGATTTTATGGTGTGTACCATTAAACGAAATATATTTTGTGGTGAGAAAATATTATATCTTTTTATCATTAAGGATGTTAAAATATACTTTTAATTGATATATATATATACATATGTAGATTCATAGATGTTTTAATATAATAAAATAAAGTATAATAATGATGATAGAAGAGCAGCCCACGTGGGGCTACTCCATTTCCCATCCGTCTCCTCATTGCACTTCATTCATTTTTCTTCTTTTTTTGGTTCTTGAGCAGCATTCTCTCTCTCTCTCTTGCTCTCTCAAATTTCTTTTAGGTTTATCACAAGACCTCTTTGATCCACCAAAATCTATTAGGTTTTAGACCATAGTTCTTAAGATCAAAGTGAAGAGCTTAGTGAGAGCAACATTTTGACCGGTGGAGATCGAAATCCAACAAAGTTGAAAATTGGAGTTTTTGCTTGTTTCCTCTTCTAGCTTGAGGTAGGGATTTTTTCTACACTTTTTTATGCACTTTTACTTGATTATAGGGAGCTTAGAGTTGTTAATAATTTAATTAGAATTTTTGAACATTTTGTGATTTATTTGCTTAAAAGAGAAATTTTGAGAAAAATAAAAAGTTGATGCCCAAATTGTGAAATTGTAAACTTAGAATATGTTTTTAAGGTTATGAAAGAGTTATGTTTTAAATTTGAATCAAAACGGACTTTGATTCGATTGGTTTTGAAATTTTTATCGGTTTGTGACCAAAAGAGCATTTTTAAATAAAACAAAGGAATTACGCTTAACTTTTGGGGCTTTAGATCAAAATAGGATGTCATAATTGAATAATGCTTAGAGAATGAGTTTGAAAAGAAAATAATGTTTTCTTGGGCATTAACGGTATTATTTTGCTTAATGTATCTGTTGGAATAAAACTAGCACGATTAGAAATGGACCTTGAGAGGTTACCGGACGTGATTGTGATATGAAAACTAGTGTAGTTGTTCACATTTGATGAGATGTGAAATAGATTGTATTTATCAAAAAAAATTGGAATTTAATTATTTAAATATTTATTTAGATATATCTGTTTTGGACTATCGGTGGAGGATATTCATGATTGTTGTAGAAATGCATGAGACTTAGGTAAATTGAACCACATTCCTCATTTGTTGCATTGGACATTGCATTACGTTCATTTCATTGGAAATATATTTGCTTTTAAGAAATGTTTGAAAATGTATCAGTTTGCGAAAAGATGAATACTTGGTGAATCTGGGTAGGGGGTATAGAACCATGCGGTTAGGCGTTGAGCCTTCCAGTTTATTGGTAAAAATGACAGTGGTAGTGCATTAGGGCCTACTTGTAGACACTTACCTAGGGATTTACAGAGATTGTATTCATGTAACTTATATGGCTTAAAATGGAAATGATTTTATATCTGTTGTTGCATCTTAGCATTGCATGCTTTATAAAAAAAAGAGATAAACTATTTTATCATGAGCATGACATGAGCATACTCCTCTTTAGTCTTATCATGGTTCAAATGTTGTGTAGTATATCTCTACTGGGCTGTGGCTCACCCTATAAGGGAAACCATTTCAGGTACAGGTGCTATGCCTCCTCCAAGACATTGACTTGGGAGGACTCAGAGCTAAGGCTTCATTTTTGTTTTATTGTTATTTGTTGAATGTAAGTCCAGGGCTGTATTTGTGTTGAGTTGAAACTCCATTTTGTGTAACCAAGAATGTTCTTGGATAAATTTGTAAACTTGTAGGGCACTTATTATCTGTTTGGCTTCCATTTCATTCTTGTTGTAAAATGTATGCTTGGGATTGGAACTGGAGCATTGAGATGTGAATAGCATGTATTTGGCATTTGGGATTTAATGGAAATGGATGTATGGAATGGTTAGCTATATATATATGTGTGTGTGTTTGTCTATTAGGTGAGTTTTGTAGCATAAATAGATATACCCTGCCCAATTTTCAGGGCGTTACAATATAAATAGTTAAATTTTTGTATACAAATTATGAAAATAAAGAAAATTGAAATTTACAATTTAAGTCCCACAATTTTATCACAATTTATTTATTATTTTTTAATTTGTCACAAATTTAATTATGTAATTTTAACCCCCCTTGTTAGAATTGCAAACTTAGGTGAACTCAACCCAAGCAACTTGAGTCGAGCTTAAAATTTTTTAAAGATTGAACAACATAGTTTTTAATTAAGTGAGGACCTATACAGAAATTTAAAAATTCAAATTAAATTTGAATGGACTTGGGCAGAAATACCAAATAACTTGGGCAACCAAAACAAAATTATACACATAAATATATAAATTATTTGTGGATTTATTTTTTTAAATAATAAATTAATTAATTAAAATTTTAATATTAATGAATAAAAGAAAAGGCAATATACTTAAGATTTTTAATAGAATTTTTGTTGAAAATATTTAAAAAATACACCTTTTAGAAAGGGATCATTGAATAAAGGGTTGTTTGAGAAGTGCTATATTAGCTCACTTTTTTTTTATCTTTTTAACCTTTTTGGGTCACATTATATCTCTACTTTTTTTACACATCTTTTTGGCAAAAGTAAAAAGTGTACTTAATTATCTTTTTTGGATCACATCACATCTCTACTTTTATATACATATTTTCGCAAAAAGTAAAAAAAAAAAAAAAAACTTATTTAGCACTTTCCAAACTACCACTAAGTTGATATTAAAAAATTTACATTTTATAATGGTATAAATAATTTAAATATGATTTTTTAGGAATTCATTTTAATTTAAAAATTACAATAAAATATTAAATAGAATAAAAAAAAATTCTTACAAAATAAAAGTATTTGAATAAAAAAAGGTAAAAAGAAAATTTAATATGATATTTTTATTTAATCTGAAAATAATTCTAGATGAAGAATAAATTATCACCTATGTGGGGAAGTGGTTTGGAAATACTCTTTAGATCTTGGGAGACGCTCTTGATCCTCAGCTAGTCACCTGTAAAAGCACTAACACTCCGGTCGGGGGTGCCGGGGTTAGCACTCCGACGGGCAAGTCAGTCTCAATGGTCAAGAAAGCTTGTTCACTAAGTTAAGTGGAGTTATTCTTACATACCTTTCCAAGAACGCTGCTTCTATATTTATATCTGTTCTTTTTGGGACCTCGGGGCCTGGGCCTACTTTTCAATCATTACCCGTTCTTCTATTCGGTTTCGAGAATCCTTTCTTAATCGGCCTACGTATTGTATTCGGCCCATCCTAATCATGCAGGATACAACCTGTTAATGTTAATACTATAATATACCCCTTCCGATTTAGCCACATATTCGGCTCCCACAATTGCCCCCCGAACTCCCCATTGACGGTAATTAATCGGCGTGTTTGGTCTAGAATTCGAAAAGCTTATCATTGATCAGGCGGCCTCGCGTTCCCCAAGACAGATGTCAGAAGATGTCAGGAGGCGCACGCCTTTTCGTTTATCATTATACTTTCTCGCCCTACTCATGCGTCTTTCGCATTTATTGCGATTTGAAACTTCAGTCCTTTTAGATACACATTTCGTCGATCATCTGATACGTTTGGACCGCCAGCGCGCATCTCCCATCGCACTTATATTTTCTGCAACTTTCGTCCGTCTATCTTCGTCTCATCTGCTCTTCGTAAGTCTTCTTCTCCTTTCTTTGTAGTCCTATTCTCTGTTTATTGTTCTTACTTTCGGCGAATCCTTGGGTCCCTGTTGAAATGGCTAAACATTTGAAAGACCTCATTTCTGAGAGTCGCATTTTCGGATTCCGGCGACATTGTTCCATTCCCGATGACGTTCATTTGTCTCTTGTAACGGACAGTTCTCTAGATATGGAGAGAGAGGATCAGAATACGATCGTATTCCCCCTCCTGTCCATTGCGGAGGACGGAGTTCGTTTCCCCCTACATCCATTGCTTAGGGCCGTCCTTTGCTATTGGAGTCTGATTCCTTCTCAACCCAATGTAAATTTCTTACGAATCATTATGGGGATTATAGAATTGAATCGACGCCTTAGGATCAATCTCGGAATTCCGGCCATTCGACACTGCTATGCTTTAGCCAAATCCTTCGGTCGGCTGGGGCGGTACTTCCTTAGGGCCAAGGATACTGACCATCATTTGGTGACTATGCTTGCCAGTTCTGGTAAGAGGGTTGACGATGTAATGGTCAATGTCCGAGGTAATTGGGAGTTCGCTGAGGGCGAAGATCGCCTAGACCCCATTCCCAGACATAAGGGTGATCCAGGTTGTCAAGTAGTATCTTATGTTTGTTGATCTGTCTTTTAATCGACTCTCTTTCCTTAATCCCTCATCTTTTGCAGGTAATAATTTGAAGAAGATTCTGACTTCTGTTGACGATGCGGTCCTCAGGGACATTAAGACTGCACTCAACTACTTCGGCCGCCAAAACGTGCAAAAACAAGGGAGAGCCGCCCACATTTTACTTCTGTACGAACCAACTTATACCACGTTCTCGGCTGCGGACAACATTCCGATTCCATCCGGCGATCAGAACCTCTCGACTCTTATCTTCCCCAGCTATAAGAACCTTAGGCAAATTGGTCTTGAAGCTTCTAATTCGGGGCAAGACGCAGAACTGGTGATAGTAGTTGCCGATCCGGCCAGAGAACTCACTGAGGAGGCCGAAGAGGTCGACGAGGCCGTGCGTTCGGCGTTTGAGGCTGCCGGACTCAACCAGCCTTCCTCTCCATCCGCTTCAGGTTGGGCAGAGTTCTCTTCCGAAGATATTTTCGCGAATTTGGGAGATCTTCCCGGCGACTTCTTCGAAGGTATGGCAAAGAAAAGCCTTACGCAAATGGCGTGTAAGAGAAATGCCGAGCGAATGGCTGCTCGAAAAAAGGCCGAGGCCGCCGAATCTGATGCCAGCTTGGCTAAGGCCTCTATACCCATTATTGAAGGAACGGCTCATGTTACACCGGTCGGCACGGAAAAAGTTGAACAGCAGGCCGGTGAAGAACGGCTGATTCCGGAGGAGCGCGGCAAAAAACGTGGCGCCGAGGAGGAGGCTAGTTCAGAGATTAGCCCTGTTGACAAACGGCCTCGCCTCGAAGAATCGGACGTGGTTGCTCCTTTCGTAATTCAGCCAAAGATCAGAGATACGCCGATTTCTTCCAACGCTTCGGCCATTGAGGATCCGGTCGTTGCATTGAGCCTAGCGGCCTCAATTTCCTTGCCAGTGGACAATGCGGCCTTTTGCGCCGCGCCGAATATTTTGGCCATAGCCCTGTCTGCGCAGTCGGCACTTCTAGTAGGTATTAAATTCGCTTGAATCCATTTTTACAAGGGTATCTGACGATCACTTGTTTTTGCAGACCGTCGGCAGGATCGCCGACTTAGGCCGCCGCCTGCACGATGCTCTTGGCAGAATTGACCGTTTGCAAACAGAAGTGGACGGTCAGAAGAGTAGGGCCGAGTTTGAGAAAATGAGAGCCGCAATGGAGAGCGCACGAGCCGAAGCGGAGAAGGAGAGGGCTCGCACTGCTGAACAGCTTCGTTCTGATGCTGAGGCTAGAGCGAGTGCGAGTGAGGAGTCGCTCAAGCTCTCTAAAGACAAACTTGCCGAGGCGAAGACTCAGTTAGAGGAGCTCAAGGCGGCCCAGGAGATAGCCGAATCGGAGGCTTTTGATGCAGGGAAAAGAGCCGCCTTTACGGAATATGTTGATGAAGTTCCCAAATTTGAGAATCGGGGGTTCAGACACGGGTGGCTCAAAGCCCTTCCTGCCGCTGGGGTTACGTTGGCTGTGCCAATTCCTTACGAGCAAGTAGATGTTGAGCCACTTGAATCCGACACCGAGGAGTGATTTGGGAGGCGTTTCCAAATTTATTAAGTTTTTTGATTTTTGTGTAAGTTTTTGATATTTGTTTAGTAGAGTTTTGTTGGTTCAGGGTAGTTTTCATATATAAATTGATTGCTATCTTGTACGCAATTTATTAATGAAAATTTCTTTGTAATTTCACTTCTACTCGTACACAATTTGTGTGGTTATGTTAATGAAACATTGTGATGTCTTTCGCTATTTTACGTAAAATTGTTGCTGAGTTTCAGCTTTTAGAGGTTGAATATCCAGTGGCAATATTGATTCGTCCTTCACATGCCGACTGGATTAGAATTATGAAGAGTCGATTCATGAGCCGGCTGGGGTACTTGAGCCGAGTATATTAATGAATCTGCCCTTGCCCCAGGCGGTTCCTGAAGAGGTTTGAGGAATCGATTCGATTCGTGAGTCGGCTGGGGTACTTGAGCTGTATATATTGAGGAATAGATGAGCCGGCTGGGGTACTTGAGCCGTATATATTGATGAATCTGCCCTTGCCCCAGGCGGTTCCTGAAGGATAGATTGATGAATCTGCCCTTGCCCCAAGCGGTTCCTGAAGAGGTTTGAAGAATTGATTCGATTCGTGAGCCGGCTGGGGTACTTGAGCTGTATATATTGAGGAATATACGAGCCGGCTGGGGTACTTGAGCCGTATATATTGATGATTCTGCCCTTGCCCCAGGCGGTTCCTGAAGGATAGATTGATGAATCTACCCTTGCCCCAGGCGGTTCCTGAAGAGGTTTGAAGAATCGACTCTTGCTCCAGGCGGTTCCTGAAGAGGTTTGAAGAATCGACTCTTGAGCCGGTTGGGGTACTTGATGGTAAAATCGTGCCCCTACCATCGACTCAGTCGGCGACGGGCGATTCAGGCTCTTCAATTAATGAGAGTGCCTCGATCGTGCTGCCTCTATGAAGGGTAAGTGAACAAAGGTACATCCTTTATGATCTTGGCAAACAACTGACTTGAACTCTTGCAAGAAGACTGATTGCGCGATTGTCGAACTGACTCTTCTTTAACAGTAAAGGGGAAGCGAAGACCCTAGCTGAGCTGGGCGGAGATATGAATCGAGGTGGTGAACCCTCGCGCTCAGGAAGTAGGAGTTCTAGGGGTCGCGAGAGGCGTCAGTCTCCTCGACGTCGTAGTAGATTGCCCAGGCGAGACAAGCAGTCGCAGGGTAAATCTCCACAGTCCCGAGTCGAGAGGAGGTCTGACGCGAATCCGTGCCCATTAAGCTTTGCGGTATTTGTGAAGAATAGATCCATGACGGAGGCGGACTCGATCGTTCGAGACCCAGACGTAGCGGTCAACTTTGCCCGACAAATATTTCCTCCTGAGGTTCAGCAATCAATGCTGGGTTGACAGGACTACGAGGTGTTTCGCGAGAGCATTCACGGCGCGGTGAAGGGGCTTTACACTGCTTACGAAGTCGGCATGCGACTGCACGCTACCCGTCAAGAGATGGAGAAGAAGGAAGAACGTATTCGAAGTTTGGAAGCCCGCGTGGAAGCGGCCGAGCGGGAACTAAGGAAGACCAAGGCGGCTCAAGCACAATCCACCGCGCACGCGAACCCAATTGTGGAAGAGAGGGTTACTAGTCGGCTTATCAGCTCCGCACTTGCCGATCGAGAGACGGCAAGTATGTTCGTAATAGAGAGCGCGAAGGGGAGGGCCTATGAGAAAGGTTTCCATGAGGGCCGAAAAGTGGGAATCAAGAAAACCAGGGAAAAATTGGCTGAAGAAGTGTGCCGATGTGAAAACCGTGGGTTTAGGCACGGTTGGATCAAGGCATCTCAAGCCGCAGAAGCTCTACGAGCGTCGGGAATTGATTCGGCATCACCGCGCTACAGGAATAAAGATTTTCCGTTTTCTGCTTTCGAAGTTGAGAAGAGTGAGGATGAGGGTGACGCCGTATGAGTTTAATAGTTGTAAGATTGGAATGCAGGGCGCGTTTGAAACTATGTAACTTGTTGTTTTATTGAATAAAGAACGTTTCATTATAAATGTTTCGTTGTTATTCATATTCGGCATATGTGTATTTCGTGTTGCTTAAATGTTTGAATGAATGTCTAAATATTGTCCGACCTAGGTAGCTGTTAACTGTCCGGCGGTACGTGGGCTTATCGGCAGGATCTGCACATGGGCAGGATCGACACATTCGTGACGATCGTTAAGGTTTTATTGAGGCTATTTCAACGGCCATTTATCTTTGACTTGGGTCAGCGCATTGATGCTTGGCCAGTTGGATTAGTGGGCTGGTCGAGGGCGATCGGCATGTGAAGACTTGGCCGACCGGTTTAATTAATCTATTTCGCTTTGGCCCAGCCAATGCGCGTTTCGGCCAGCCGTCGGGATGGCAGTCGTGGCGAATGTCAATCGACGCTCGTCTTATCCAGCCAGTGCGTTTTTTGGCATTAATAAAATTTTCTTGGGATTGGGACCTCGAGATCGCAGTCGTTGCTGAGAATAAAAGGAGTAGGCGCTTCGCACCAATAATCCCACTTGACTCATCATTCCTTGTGTGGGATGGTGATTTTGGTTACAGAGGCTCAAACTTCGGTCAAGTTTGGTGTTGAGATGGTTTGCAGCAGAAAACCTACCCGTGAGGGAGTTACGTCATCCAAAGAGCTTGAGATCTGTGAGTCTCCAAGTCGTCGAAGCAAATCACCCCGAATGGAGAGTCAACAACTGTCAAGTTCATTCTTCCTTGTCCTGGATCTTTGCCTTGACATTGTCAATGGTGTCAGGGGAAGTTTGGCGCTATGCAAGTCGTGGGCTTAAGCGTAACTGGTTCAAGGTATTGCACGCCGTGGAGGGGTTTAGGGCGACGGTCGTCGATCCGGCGAAGCTGCTTTACCAGCGCGTTTTGTTCCTTTTTTGCTTTTGATATTGTAATGCTCGAATGGGGGTTGTGTTTATGTAACAACTGTTTAATCAAATAAATGGTTTTATTTTAAATATATTTGTGTGTTATTCTGAATTTTGCTTGTGTACTAAAGCATATTACTTCGAATGTATGATCTGTTTTAGCGTGTTGCATAGGATCAATTATCAATATCTTTTGTTCGTGCCAATCGTTTGCTCCGGATTCGGAGACGTAATTAGCGCTTAGCACTGTAGACCGATTAGTATGGCCGAACGGATTAATGCAATAATCCTTTGAAGCACTAAAGCGGGCTCCATATTTGGAGGCTTGAACCCGGGGCCCATTCGGCCTTAATGAGACTGAATCGGCCCTAAGGCGTCATGTGCCGAAGGGGGCTCCGAATTCGGAGACTTAATCGGCCCTAAGGCGTCATGCGCCAAAGGGGGCTCCGAATACGGAGACTTGATTTGGCCGATCGTGATATCCGCGAAGGGGGCTCCGAATCCGGAGACTTAATTGGCCCTAAGGCATCATGCGCCGAAGGGGGCTCCGAATTCGGAGACTTAATCGGCACTAAGGCGTCATGTGCTAAAGGGGGCTCCGAATTCGGAGACTTGATTCGGCCGATCGTGATATCTGCGAAGGGCGCTCCGAATCCGGGGACTTAATCGGCCCTAAGGCGTCATGCGCTAAAGGGAGCTCCGAATTCGGAGACTTGATTTGGCCGATCGTGATATCCACGAAGGGCGCTCCGAATCTGGAGACTTGATTTGGCCGATCGTGATATCCACGAAGGGCGCTCCGAATCTGGAGACTTGATTTGGCCAATCGTGATATCCACGAAGGGCACTCCGAATCCGGAAACTTAATCAGCACTAAGGCGTCATGCACCAAAGGGGGCTCCGAATTCGGAGACTTGATTTGGCAGATCGTGATATCCACGAAGGACGCTCCGAATCCGGAGACTTAATCGGCCCTAAGGCGTCATGCGCCGAAGGGGGCTCCGAATTCGGAGACTTAATCGGCACTAAGGCGTCATGCGCCAAAGGGAGCTCCGAATTCGGAGACTTAATTTGGCCGATCGTGATATCCACGAAGGGCGCTCCGAATCCAGAGACTTGATTTGGCCAATCGTGATATCCACGAAGGGCGCTCCGAATCCAGAGACTTAATCGGCCCTAAGGCGTCATGCGCCAAAGGGGGCTCCGAATTCGGAGACTTGATTTGGCCGATCGTGATATCCACTAAGGGCGCTCCGAATTCGGAGACTTGATTTGGCCAATCGTGATATCCACGAAGGGCGCTCCGAATCCAGAGACTTAATCGGCCCTAAGGCGTCATGCGCCGAAGGGGGCTCCGAATCCGGAGACTTGATTTGGCCAATCCTGGCGAGTGCCCCACTGGAAATTGACATATGATTTTGAGGGACGAGGAAAAATAGTTCGTATTGCAGAGGCGAAATATATTTACAGGTATCAGAGCCCACAGATCGGGTCAGTGATAGGGTTTTCATCAGAACTCAGCTTGTGCCGATTGGGGGGAACCACATATTTCTTCAATGCCGTGGGTTGTTGGGAAACGCAGGATCTGATGGTAGGTGCTTGGGACGGCCTTCATGAGATATAGCCAGCTTCTTCCCATGATGGCATTATACGGCGAGGGGAGCTTCACGACCAGGAATTCCGCTTCAACCGTTCTGGAACCCGCTCGAACAGGTAATGTGATCTTGCCCAATGAATATTCGGGATTCGTATTAAAGCCGAACAGTGGGTGAGGCGCCGGAGATAGATCCGACTCGTTGAGGCCGAGCTTGGTGAAAGCTTGGTAGTACATGACCTCTGAACTACTCCCTGGGTCTATGAGAATTCGTTCAATGACGAACCGGTTTATGCGTAATCCAATGACCAACGGATCGATGTGGGAAGCCGTTGCGTCATTGAGGTCGGAGTCGTTGAAGGCAATTGTCGGAGCTTGTTCGGACCGATCAGTCGAAATACGGCACCCCTGCAGAGTTGGATGCGATCGAATTATGTGCACGGCTGGGGGTGTAGGCAGGCTGTAAATTACATGGATCACGGCAAGTGGGGGAGAGTCCTGCCTCAATGCTAATGCCTTGGTTGGCTTTCCCTGTTTTACATACTGCTGCAGTCGGCCGTCTTGCACCAGTTCTTCTAGGTGATCTTTTAATGCGTAGCAACTCTCTGTTTCGTGGCCGTGATCTTTGTGATATTCGCACCTCCGGTCCCTTCGTCGTGTATCGGGTGGCCCCACCATCTTTGACGGCCATCTAAAGAATGGAAGATGTTGGATTTTGGTCATTACCGCGGCGATTGGCTCTGACAGTTCCGTGTACTTTTTGTCGGCGCGCCTCGAGCGTCTACTGTCGACTTGCAATTGTTCATTCGTCGGGTGGGAGCATTGATTACTCGATCGGCGAGAGTCCCGCCTTTTGTCTCGTTTAGCACGTTGTCGCGGCTCAGGGCTCGGAGGTGGCACGGGACTTATTGGTTGAGCAATTTCGGGAGGTGCCGGTTTGGAGGACACTTGTCTGGCTTTAATCCTCAAGGCATCGTCTTCCACTTTGCAATACTCTTCGACTTTCTTCATCAACGCCCAGACTGTTTTGGGAGGTCTTCTGGTCAGGGAGTTGCGAAGAGCACTGTCGGGATGTAGTCCCATTTTGAAGGCGGTGACGGCCATGGAGTCGTTGCAAGCATCGTCAACGAGATTGAAGTACTCCCAATATCGCGCTGAATATGCTCTCAGCGTTTCTCCTGGTTGGATTTGCATAGCCCAGAGAGAGTCGGCCTGTTTCGGCTGCACCTCGTTGGTGATGAACCTGGCCCTGAAGGATTTTTGTAATTGATGGAAACTTCTGATCGAAGCTGGCTCCAGCTTGTAATACCATCTGACAGCTAATGGCCCCAAGCTGCTGGGGAATATTCGGCACATGAGGGCTTCATTGTCTGCACGCAACGTAATGGCCTGCTTGTAGTGACGTATATGATCAGTGGGGTCTGATTTTCCGTCGTAGAGAGTAAATGATGGAGCTTTGAACTTCTTGGGCAGGGCCGCCCTCGCAATTCATTGAATAAAAGGATCGTGCCGGTCCTCTTCGTCTGAACTGCTTCTTCTGCGCTTGTTCCTTGTGTGTGGACTTTTTTCAGAGGAGCTGGAAGTGTCTGAGCGTCCCTTGTTATGCTCCGTGGATAATAAGTTGGAGTCACTATCGGTTTCCCTTGGTCGGGCTCGAGGTCGTTGTCTACCTGCCCTCAGGGGTCGTTCGGGGTCTTGGCGCGTGGCTTCTTTGGATTTTGCTACTTCTAGGGCCAAATCTTGACGGAGGCGTTCGTTTTCTACGATCATATTTTCCAGCCTTTGTTCATTCTGTTTAGCTTGTTCTATGATGGCTTGCATCGTCTCCTGCGCTGAAGTCGTTGGCGAGTCAAAATTCAAGGCGCGTCTCGCAGCGATGGTTTCCTTCCCGAGCATATTTGCCGGAGTGATTTCGTCTCTCTGTGTAGTCTCGTCGGCTATCGGAGGATCTTGCGTCACGCCTTCCATGGATGTACTTTGAGTATTCCCACAGACGACGCCAATTATGGGGAAGTGGTTTGGAAATACTCTTCAGATCCTGGGAGACACTCTTGATCCTCAGCTAGTCACCTGTAAAAGCACCAACACTCCGGTCGGGGGTGCCGGGTTAGCACTCCAACGGGCAAGTCAGTCTCAATGGTCAAGAAAGCTTGTTCACTAAGTTAAGTGGAGTTATTCTTACATACCTTTCCAAGAACGCTGCTTCTATATTTATATCTGTTCTTTTTGGGACCTCGGGGCCTGGGCCTACTTTTCAATCATTACCCGTTCTTCTATTCGGTTTCGAGGATCCTTTCTTAATCGGCCTACGTATTGTATTCGGCCCATCCTAATCATGCAGGATACAGCCAGTTAATGTTAATACTATAATATACCCCTTCCGATTTAGCCACATATTCGGCTCCCACAACCGATAACTCCTCTTTTTTTTTTAAATAAAAAAATTTAACGAACTATTACTTTTAATAAAACAAACATTAACGTTTCTTTCTAATTTATTTTAACAAAAGTAACTTTTTAACAATTTGAGCCAAAGATATCTTTATTCTTTATTTTAATTTCTTTAATTGACAATTGAAATTAAAAAAAAAAAAATCTAACAAAATCCACCAAGTTTGGTAAGTACTAAAAAAGTTATGTTTTGTTCTTTTGTCAAAAAAAAAAAGAATTTATATTAAAAATATTATTGTTCAAGTCCTTATTGTTTAGAAGGATATAATTTTTTTTATAAAATTTAAGACAAAGAAAGAAAAAAAAAATAGAGATTAATAATTTAAACACATGTATTTAAAACAATTATATTTAGACCAATAATATTATGACACATCATTATGACACATGTGAATATTGATTCTATTCTAATTGTAGTAATGTAATTTGAAGAAGAATTTAAATTTGAAATTTTATTTTATAATTTAATAAAGGATGCAAAATTTAAGGAATGAATATTCACCTCATTTCAATTATAGTAACATAATTTAAGTAAGAATCCAAATTTGAAATTTTATTTTAAGAATATAAAATTAATTTATATACCAATCATATTATAACACCTAGTAAAAAAAATTAAACAAGATAAAATAAATGAGAAAAAAGAATTACAACTTTCAATCTTCATGAAATGACAATATTTTGCAATTATATAATAGTATATAGATATATAGATAAATCATGAAATGGATCATTATTTAAAACTTATATATTATGGGATAAATCATTATAATTTTAAATTTAAATTAATGGAATTTTTTCCATATTTAGTGCCCCTCAAATTTGAATTTTGAAATGGATTAGTATACTTTATATTTTTTACTTTATATATTTGATATACTTTCCATTTGAAAATCATAAATAAAGAGATATTAATTAATTTTATTTTTTTGTTGCTTGATTGAGAGTAATTGAGTTTTTTTTAATTATTTATAATAAAAAAATTAGAAATGTTAATTTGAGATATTGGAGCTCCCATAGGACTTGTGGTTAGAAATCCCCTTTTACTTATCTATCTATCTATATATTACATAAGGAAAATAGCGTTTTTAGTGAGAAACCTTGTGAGAGTTTCAATATCTCATACTAATTTTCTTGATTTTCTTATTTTTAAATAATTAAGAAAATCTTCATTAGCTAACTTTTATTTGATAATCCTATATCGGGAAAAGAATAAAAAAATGAGTTGTTTTACTTATATAAAAGGAATCTTATACCTCCATCCCGTTTAGTGAGGAATCTTGTGAGAGTTTCAATATCTCATACTAATTTTTTTGATTTTTTAATTTTAAATAATTAAGAAATCTTCATTGACTATCTTTTATTTGATAATCCCACATTGGGAAAAAAAGAAAAAAAAGTGAGTTATGTAATTCATATAAAGTGAATCTTATACTTCCATTCCATTTAATATTATAGTGTTGTACATGTTTTAAATTCAATATAATTTAAATTTTAAAAGTTTTAATTAATTAATTATGACCTAACTGATTAGGCTAAATCCTTTTTGATTTGTTAGTTTAACTGGTATTTTAGCGATTTTATCAAAATATATTGATTAGATTTGTTTGATTCGAAATAAACTAAAGATTGATCTAATTAAAGATTTAAATACTGAGATTGTTTGATTAGAAATAAACTTTCTGTCCAAATAATTGTTAACTTTTATTTTTATAATCCCACATCGGAAAAAGACAAAAAAAAAAAAAAAAAGTGAGTCGGTCCACTTATATAAGGTAAATCATAATATTGTAGTATTGTGTATACTTTAATTCAAGGCAGTTTAAATTTTAAAATTAAAATAACATTTAAAAGTTTTAATTAATTAATTTTTGTATAAATTGATTGGTCATTTGACCTAATCGATTAGGCTGAACCATTTTAGATTTGACTGATTCATCGGTTTAATCACGATTTCTCATATTGATTTTATTAAAGTTTAACAATTAAAAAAAATTTCATTGGCTAATTTCTATTTAACCATATAAAAATAAAATTTTAATTAGTTTATGATTTATTTTATAATCCCACATTGGGAGAAGAAGAAAAAGAAAAGTTTGTTTCACTATTTATCTATGTATTATATAAAGAAAACGTGATTTTTAGAGAGAAGTCTTCTAAGAACTTCAAACCCTTATTGTAAAATTATTGAATTTTATTAATTTTAAACAATTAAAAAAATTCTCGTTAGCTAACTTACATTTACCTTTTATTTTATAATCCCATATCGAAAAAGAAACAAAAAGTGAATTGTTTCACTTATATAAAGTGAATCTTATACTCCCATTTATATAAGCAAAATGAAAATTTTATGCTCCCATATGTAAGTATAACATTTTATAAATACATAATATATGTTTTGTTCATCAATTATAATACTAACTATTATATTAACAATATAGGAATGCAAATGGAAGGCCCACAACACAATAATTAAGAAGAATTAAAATCCAAATTGTTGGCAACTATACAATAATAATAGAAGAGTTGCCAACACAATAATTAACTCCAAAACCCATTCCGAAGTGGTCAAGAAGAGTTGCCAAACAAATTTCTAATGCTGTGTTTGGCAAGATATGGTGGTTCTTCTGTATCCTAGTCTGTCCTCAAATTCATATCAATTGGTTCATCACATCAATCTTTGCAATTACAATAAATTTAATTCCCTTCTAGTGGTGATGGTGACTGCTTCGGGATGGGTTTTGGAGTTGTTGGGTCAAATTTATATGTTCTTGGTGGCCGAAGGAGAGAGAAGGAATCTTCATATTCAGGCACCAAGGGCAAACATGTAGCACCCTTACCCAGGTATGTCTATCAAAAAAAAGAAAATGATTTAGAAAGAAAATTGTTATGCAAAATTTATTACAAAAAAAGAAAATAGTTAGCCAAAAAAAGAAAAGAAAATGGGGAAGAGTCTCCTAACATTTTCCTTTCTTCTATACTATGAGTCCGGATCCTCCGCCATCCATTCCTGCAGCTCGTCCTGCGGCGCCCCAAAACGACATCGTTTTGGGGCAAGATTTCAATTAAATAAAAAAAAAGACAGAACAAGAGCAATGGAGGGAGAAGAAGGGAGAAGAAGGAAGCCACAGTCAAACGAGGCAACCCACAGTCCGAACAAGGCATCAATGAGTTCCAAGAAACAGAGATTCAGATGCTATCGAAGCTCAGGCATCACCATTTGGTGTCGTTCATTGGTTATTGTGATGAGAACTCAGAAATGATATTGGTTTACGAATGGACGTCTTAGGGACCATCTATATGGAAAGAACTTGCCTCCCCTGCCATGGAAACAAAGGCTGGATTACCAAAATCCCAAATTATCAACACTCTATAAACATATATAAGAAAAACCCATAAAATTAAACACAAAAAAAATTCAATCCACAGCAATATATTAAATCTAAATCAAGTTCCATCAATCAAACACAAAAAAAAATTGAATCCACAACAATAAATTAAATCTAAATCAAGTTCCATCAATCAGAACAAGAAGGTTATTACCTTAGCTGATTTTTCTTGACCCGGATTGAAATTGCAAGGAAAAGAACAAGATCGAACCGAACCCCCTCTTTATAAGATGCAATCTGAGAATGAGAATATAAATTAAACCATACATACATATATATATATATATAAGGAGATAAGAAATGAGAGAGAAGAGGGAATTGAAGATGGATTTTTGAATTACCAAGTGTTGAATCAGTGTGTCATTGTGATGGAAACCCAGAACAGAAAAGAGAGGACTTGGATGTAAATGAGGTTTGTAGATGTGAAATGTAAGGCCAACAAACACAATATACATAAAAGATTGATGAGAGCCACAAGAGAGAAGGAGGAGTCTGAATCTGCCGCTACCTTCCTTCTCCCTTCTTCCTTCCTTCTTCTCCCTCTGGTTTGCTTCTGTTCTGTCTTTTTTTTTTGAATTGAAATTTTCCCCCAAAACGATTTCGTTTTGGGGGCGCCGCAGGAATGGCTGCAGGAATGGGCGGTCGAAGATCCAAACTCTTCTGCTATAAGTAATGCTATACAAACCAAAAAAACACTCAAGAGGAAAAACTCATCCAGAATGATTTGACTTCTATTTTTAAAAATGCGACCGCCAAATTATTTGTTTGTAATAAATTTTGCATCACAATTTTCTTTCTAAATCATTTTCTTTTTTTGATAGACATACCTGGGTAAGGGGGGTGATGCTATGGTACATTTAGATGTACCATACATTTAGTTATGAGCTTATATGGTTTTATGTCATAACCAATATCATATTAGTCATAACTACTATCATATTGACTCATAACTTAGTTATATTCAGTTATTTATTTATACCATATTACCTCATAACTAGATCATAACTAAATTACTTAAATAATTTAATTCTCAACTAGGCAACCGGTGTAGCCGGTTAGAAGGGGAAACAAAATTGAATTGGCCCTCTTGTTGGCTCTTCTCCTCCCTCTTCTCTTCCGCCATAGCTGAAGCTTCCAAGGACCACCAGCCTCGTCGGCGATCCGGGCTTCAACCATGTCGACATCTTCTTCGCAGGCTCTCACTCTCTGGACGTCTCCACCATGGGTTTGTGACCAAAGTCCTAATCATCGTCTTTTCCCTTCCCTTCCAGTCGAATCGAATTTTTCCGAGAACTCTTTTCCGTCGTTCAGGTTTGTTGCTAACTCTAAGCTTCTAAATGTGCCATTGGTGCTTTGATTTCAAAACCCTAACCAGATCTGAAACCCTAGTTATACGATGAGAACACTAAAAGGCTCTAAAGTTTCTTCCGATCCTCAACAATGGAACAAAGTTTTCAACTCTCTCGTACACATTTTAGAAACACAACAAATACAGCTCGAGTCTCTCTCAAGAGACAGAAAATTTCTTGAAGATCGGATTAAATTGCAGTACAATCGGTGGGTCTCTGATGTTAATCTGTTTCAGATCAAATCTCTCAGGTAAACCCCCAAATTATTCGGAATTTAATGTTTTGCTGTTAATCAATTTAGGGTTTTGAGTTTTCTTTGTTTTAGGGTTTCTGACAATTAAAGAGGCTTTCTTTGAATTTATTGTTCAGATGAAGACATATTTTGCAGTGCAAAAGATGGTGAGCAATGTTGAGGCAGCGAAGTCGGATCTGGAGGTGGGTCAGAAGCAGAGGGAAGGGTTTATGTACAAAATTAAGTTAGGTTAGTTTTTCTTCTTGTAAATGGGGGTTTTGCTCTAACTAATATATATACCATTAATGCTTGTTTGGTATGTGTGAAAATTGAGATGAATGAACTGGAAAATTTGGGATTTAAGATTCTGGTTCCTCTCTCCAAAATGTGAAAGAAATGATATTAGTCTCTAAATTAGGTGTGAAAAAGAATAAAAATGATTGTGTTTTTTTCACTATCATGCTTGGATGATCAAAGCATGTGAGAGAAGGATATAAGTGAGATTTTTTTTTCTTTCTTTGTATTTTAATGTGCAATCTCCGTATTATAAATATTTTATAAGTAATTTTCTTGTTTCTCGCCAAATTTTATCACTTTTGGTAATAAATGAAATGGGTAAAATAACATAGTTCTATTTCTTGTCATTTCTCACCTAATTTATAAACTAAACATGAAAGAAGAGTTACCTTCCTCATAATTTCTCACCAAATTGGCCTTTCCAAACGAAGTGTGAAAGTTGATTCTGAAACTTCGAATTGGGTGATGCTATGGTACATTAAGATGTACCATACATTTAGTTATGAACTTATATGATTTTATGTCATGACCAATACCATATTAGTCATAATCACTATCATATTGACTCATAACTTAGTTATATTCAATTATTTATTTATACTATACTACCTCATAACCAGGTCATAACTAAATTACTTAAATAATTTAACACTCAAATAGGCAACCGGTGTAGCCGGTTAGAAGGGGAAACAAAATTGAATCAATCGTGTTTGGCCTCTTGTTGCCTCTTCTCCTCCCTCTTCTCTTCCCTCTTCTCTTCCGCCATAGCCGAAGCTTCCAAGGACCACCAGCCTCGTCGGTGATCCGGGCTTCAGCCATGTCGACATGTTCTTCACAAGCTCTCACTCTCTGGACGTCTCCACCATGGGTTTGTGACCAAAGACCTAGTCATCGTCTTTTCCCTTCCCTTCCAGTCGAATCGAATTTTTCCGAGAACTCTTTTCCGTAGTTCAGGTTTGTTGTTAACTCTAAGCTTCATCTAAATGTGCCATTGGTGCTCTGATTTCAAAACCCTAACCACTGAATATCTGTTATTATTTTTTTTTATCAGTCAAAATTAATATCCATAGCCACCCAAGATAGTTGTGCCATTGGGGCTTTGATTTCAAAACTGTAATCGTAAAGAATGAATATCTGATATTTGTTCTCATTCAAAATTAACATCGGTTCTTAGTCATATTCGCATTCCTTTAATTGCTTTCACTTTGCTGTTTCTTTGTCTTCTATGGAGATGTCATTACTTGATTTCTATACTTCTATATTAGATGGATACTTGTTATTGCCCCAATTCTATTTAATATTTGGCTCAGCCCCTATGTATTGTCTTTGTTTTGTTGTTTTGCTAGAATTTTATCTTTTGCTCACCATGTGTTTGATAATATGCCCAAACCAATAATAACATGCTTTCATTGATCACTTACTGTTATTGACTAGGAAAAACAACTTATTTTTTATTAGTTTGTTTTCCTTGCCTGCAATATTTCGTACCACTCTTAATCAACAATATGATTTCATTGGATTTTCCCTTTTGGTTTAAAATAAACCTTTATACTGTTCTCATCTCTTTGGAGTTTTTATTATCTTCTCTATTTTTATTATGTGTGAGGTGCTTCTATTTATACCCGAAAAACAATTCTTTACACCCCCCATTTAACCATGTACACTCAAGCACATCCAATGCAAATACT
The DNA here is from genome assembly GCA_036172215.1 of Camellia granthamiana. NCBI lineage: Eukaryota > Viridiplantae > Streptophyta > Magnoliopsida > Ericales > Theaceae > Camellia > Camellia granthamiana. Next base: position 114,100,722 of record CM069908.1, on the reverse strand, counting down.
GGCCTTGTTATTTTTGTTGATCTTAATATTCAATTATGTGTCTTGCTTCTATCAATTGCTTCCAAGCAGTAGCAGTGTCCATAAACATGCCATGTTATAGTTAAATTGACCCTTTAATTTAAATTTCTGCTGCTCCTTTTGGTTGTTGTGAAGATATTAGATAGGAACAAGAGTGAGTTTGTTTTCACTTTTCACAAAGGGGGCAGCAGGGTCTAATTAGGAACTTGATAAACAGTATGCTTTTCATGAATTTGATCTAGCAGAGCTGATAATTAGTTTCAACAATAATTTACTTCAATTGGTATTTAGACAAACATGGTTTGCAGTCTGATGACATGACTTAATTCTCTTGCAGGAGAGTATGCAACAGCTAGAGCAGCCTCAGCAGCTGGCACAATTATGGTTAACTCTTACCCTTTTACATACCAATTAAATTTGCATCGTTAGGCAGCACCCCTGAACACTGGATATATCAAACATCATGCACTTCACAAACAATGAAACAAAAAATTTGTTTTGATCATCTAATATAAGGAATCAATAAGTCTGAACCCAAGATGGAGAAACTTCAATTCTATGTAGCCAGATATCATTAGAATTCACTAGTACCCTCGTAAGCTGCATTTTGGATTGCAATATCCAAAATGTGGTAAATTTTTCATTCTTAAACACTTGTATAATTAAGCCCTAAAGATCTCTATATATTCACTTATTCGTACTCTGCCCCCAATTCCCATCAAACCACATACCATGGTAAACAGATTACTATACATATAATTTTCTCTTCCGTTTTCATACAACTTCTTTAATCAATTTGGTCCTTTTCAGCAGTTTAAGATGCAATTCTATCACTGTGTTAGATGATAATATATTTTAAATCATGTTTTCAAATTCTAAGGGGACATGGGTCATACATGAGATGTGCAACCTCTAGGCAAGTTTGTAGGTTTTAGAAATCTCAATGGGTGTCAGTGACCATTCATGAAAAAGTCAGGTTTTTACCATTTACCATCTATTTTCCAGTATACCTAGGTAGTAGATAAGCTCTGAATGCTAGTTAATTAGACTACATGTTGTACAAGGGATTTATAATTATTTCTAAAATTGTCATCAAGAAAACTTTTTCCTGGGCTCATAATGGATAAATGCCAATCTTTATTCAAAATAAGAAATCATGAGATCTTTATTTTTTGTTTTACAAATTGGATGTATGCTTCACTTCACTTATGCATCATTCTTTGGTTATTTCAGACATTGTCCTTATGGGCTACTTCTAGTGTTGAAGAAGTTGCTTCAACAGGACCTGGAATCCGCTTTTTCCAGCTTTACTTGAGTTTGAAAAAAACATTTATAACTTTGTTTTCTTCACTACTTCCTTATTTTTATTAAGTTGTGGGCATTTTCATTCATGTGTTGTCTGAGTGAGAATTCTGTTGCCTCCAATGTCAGGTGTACAAGGACAGGAAAGTAGTTGCTCAGCTTGTGAGGAGGGCTGAAAGAGCTGGATTCAAGGCTATAGCCCTCACAGTTGATACCCCCAGGCTTGGTCGCAGAGAAGCTGACATCAAGAACAGGTGTGCACTTTAATCAACATTCTTTCAAGTGGCTTATGTACGAGGTTGAGCTGTCTTTTGACTCAACTGTCTTACTTTTTTTTTTTTTTTGAATATTGTGTATCCGGGTAAACCCCGACTAATCCCAAGATCCATGCAAAGTGCCCCTTCCACGTGGGTCGGGCAAATCTCAGGCTATACCCACAGTGTGGCTTGTAAGGGATTGATAGCACTCAATGGGAGTCGAACCTTAGACCTGATGCTTCACGAAGCATCAATGGCCAAGTGATTGACCACCAACTTTAAAGAGTCGAAGCTCTATGAAAAAGTCTAGGAACACAAACAAATAACAGAACTGCACAGAACCCTCTCCCATGAGTTGGGTCCTACCTTTTTCTGGGTCCCACACCGATGTGAGGGGGTTGTGTCTGGTTCTGTGATTGCTTTCTATGCAAGTAAAAGAACGGAAGCTCTATATGTTAGACTTTAATCGCTGTCAAGAGCACTTCTGAACGGTTGTGGTTCTAATACAGATTTACTTTACCACCATTTTTGACATTGAAGAACTTTGAGGGCTTGGACCTTGGAAAGATGGATCGAGTGAGTGGCATACATAACTGATTGATTAATTTTAGTTTCATGGGATTTTTCTTATATTATTCTTGATTTATAACTGATTTATTAATTTAGTTTCATGGGATTTTTCTTATATTATTCTTGATTTGTTTTATGGGACCATGCAGAGTGACGACTCTGGACTAGCTTCATATGTAGCTGGTCAAATTGATCGCTCTCTGAGCTGGAAGGTGTGTTAGTTGGGAAATAAGCCTACCTTTAGGCTGTGTTTGGATCTAGGATTTGAGAAGGGATTTGTAGAGGGAAAGGAAAAGGAAAGGGAAAGGGAAATGTGATAAACATTTAGCTTGTATTTCATTCAATTTTCCCTTTCTATTTCCTTTCCCTCCGCAAATCACACCTCGAATCCTTGATTAAAACACAGCCTTAAAGTTTGCCTCAAAAGAGTTTACCAACTGAATAATCTCTTTCTGGACATGGACAGGATGTGAAGTGGCTTCAGACAATCACTCAATTGCCAATCCTAGTGAAGGGTGTACTCACTGCTGAGGATGGTAAGAACGATAAAGCTTCCAACTTTTTTCTTTAAACATTTTGGTTTTATGGATTGATTCTTAAATGGTTGTTCTGTGCTGACTATGCAGCAAGGCTAGCTGTACAAGCTGGAGCAGCTGGCATTATTGTCTCTAATCACGGTGCTTGCCAACTTGATTATGTCCCGGCCACTATCATGGCTCTGGAAGAGGTATATGAACATAACAGTGCATGATTATTTGTGAATCTCTGTTTTTAGGTGATGCATCTAATGAACTTGCATTTAATCTTAGGTTGTGAAAGCTGCACAAGGCCATGTGCCCGTGTTCTTGGATGGTGGTGTCCGCCGTGGAACAGATGTTTTCAAAGCCTTGGCACTTGGGGCCTCTGGCATATTTGTGAGTATAATAAAGTAACAAAATCATAGTGAAAAAAAGGACCTCTTTTGGCTCTTTTGTATTTTTTTCTTGATTGGTCGTTTACTTAATTTTTCCTATAAAATATAGTTGCAAAATTATATATATGCATATTTAAAAACAAAAAAAAAACAAAACTATATACTAGACCAAGTTTAACAAGAGCCTAAGGCCTCGTTTAAGAACAGGTTTTTTTAACTTTTTGTAAAATATGATGTAAAAAAAAATAGTATGTTTGGGATGACTTTTTAGTTTTTTACGAAAAGATGTGCAAAAAGTAGAGAGAAAAGATAATCTTTGACTTTTTTGTATAGGTTGTTGACTTTTTAATTTTTTTAGTGACTTTTTGACTTTTAGGCTAAAAAATGATATTGTTGAATGAGGCCTAAGACAAGCTCTTCATAAGCATATGACTTCTTAGTTTTTTCTTATATGTTTGGAGTTAGTTTTTCAATGCCACAAAATTACAATGAATAATGCCTATGCTAACATACAATTTCACAAACTATTCTTATATGGTGGTGTTTGGGAAGAAAGTTCCCAAATTTTTTAGTTGGTTTTTCCACTAAAAGACAAAAATTTTGCAAAACGAAAAAAAACACATCCAAACAAAATATCACATCCAACCCCATAATCATTTCACTTTTTTTCTCACAAACATCACATCCAACTACATAAAAACCCAACTATCTTCCCAAACACTAAAAAATTTTTATCTCATAAAAACCTACATCTCATAAAATCTACATAAAAACTCACTTCCCAAACACCCACATAGTTGTGCTAGTCCAGTTGCTCATATCATACTATTTTAGTTCAACCCATTTCCAAAGCTGAAACTTTATATTCTTTGTGCTATAGATTTTATATAAGTTTTTTCAGGGGAATGAATAAAGCTTATACTAATGTGTGATTGTGATTTTTCAGCACTTGGTTTCTTTCCTTCCTCGGTAGTTCCTAATGAGGACTTGTATATGAGGATTTATCATTTACATCTCACAGATAAATGAGGTTTGGCACTTAGTTTTAATCTTTTTGGGTGGTGATGATTCTGCTTATACATTTGTTGGGTTTGTGATTATTATGAGTTAGTTGATATTTTGTTGGGTTTCTAACTTACCATTGATTTTGATTTATATCTCTAGCTGGAATATCTATTTATGGCTTGAATGGTATTGTTTGATACAAATTAAAATTGACTTCTTTAACTTCTTATCTGCTTGCAGTTTGGTTGATGCAATGCAACAATGACATGGGGTGGATAATGGTGATGATGTGAGCTTCAGGATGGGAGCTAGCAAATGGCAATACTTGATAATAGTGGATGGGGATTAAAATTCATTTTGTATTTGATGGGAGTTGATGTTCAAATTTTTTTTGTTCATTTTTTTTCTTTTTTATTTGGAGAGAATGACACTTGTTTCTCATTTTTTCTAGAAATGTTATTGGAATAAAAAAATCTTAGTATCAAATTTATGTTGTGACCAAATTTTGTGTTTGTTACTGCCTCTTCTTTTTTTTCCCCTTATGAACCAACCCAATGGCAACCAGGATCATGTATTAATTTGGATAAATTGTCCTTTATTTGCTTGGTGTGGGATGACTTACCATTGTATTACAGGTTGTCAAAAAATAAATAAAAAATTGAAGAGGTTAGGACTTTGAGACTGTTAGGATCTTGTCCTCAATACCAGAAAAAGTGAGATGATGCATGTTTTTGTACACTACATTGCTTTTGCTTCTTAACTTCCTTGCATTTTTCATACTTCCCTTCCCAAAACACCTCCCAGGAACATTATGTTGTAATTTTTCAATGAACCAAACATTATGTTGTAATTTTTTTTATTTTAAAAACTGTTGGTTGGTTTGGAAGCTGTAGCTATAAATTCCATAGACGAGAAGAATCAGTGAGAAACTACTTGCGCATCCACATTGAAAAATATGACAATCAATTGTATGAAACGCTTCGTATAAAATAAGAATTATGTAAAACAAGACTTCCAATGTACATTTATAAATCTATTCCCTTCAAAGTCACAATTTTGGACAGTAAATAAATCTTGAAATCCCTTCACTCAAATCCCTTCACTTGCACCTTTTCCAATTCAGTCTTTCTAACATCATGAAATTATTGATGATGACCTGTCTTGCAATCTTTCATCCCAAGCAGCAGTGGTGGGAAAGCATGCCACCTAAATGTAAGAGCATTTTATGAAACAATCAGTTTATTACAACTAAACACAAAATTGAAACAAATATCTAATTTTGTTTATTCTATCATACTTATATAAGACCATCTCCAACGGTGTATCAGAATGGATATCAAATTTAAATTTTGATGAAAAAAGCACTGTTCATCACTCCAACGGTTCATCAGAACTGATATCAAATCCATAATTCATCAAACAATTCATTAAATTGGCGAGAGAATACTGAATTCATCAAAACACTGTTCCTGACCGTTGGAAAGAGGAGCCGGTTGACCAACCAGTTGCCCGGCCGGTTGACCAACCGGTCAACCAGTGAAAGGTTCAAACAGTTCAAGTTCAAACCGTAAAAAAAAAAAAAAAAAAAAAATATTTGCCTAACCGGTCGACCACCCGGTTGTCCCGAAAAAAAGTTCAAAAGGTTCAAAAAAAGTTCAGAAAATTCAAAAAATAAAATAAAATAAAATAAAATTTGTCCTAACCGGTCAACCGGCCGGTCGACCACCCGGTTGTCCCGGATGAAAATTTGATGAAAATGAAGGGTTAGAGCGCTCAGTATCAGATTTGGTGAAAAGTCATTTTTTCGACTCAGATTTGATGAAAAAAAAAAGTGAAGCGTTGGAGATGCTCTAAGAGAGATACTTCCAATATTTTAGACCATTCTAACCAGAAACAGATAACTCCAGAATAACAATGCTATTGAAATTGTTAACTAGAGTTGGCATCCTATCAGAAAATAACTTGTTTAAAAAACTGAAATTCTCTAATGAGATTCTACTTGAATAAGGGCTCTTTCATAGCCCTAAAAGGCTCTTTCCTCTTTTCTTTTTTCTTCATATCAAAAGCAGACTCATGCAGCCTTGCAGGTGAGACACAGAATAAAAAAACAACTTTGTCTTTTTTGGTTGCTCTTCATGAGCCTCTATGTGATTGTTCTGAACAGAGAAGAGAGAGGTCATATATTTTCTCCATTGAACATTCCAACTAACTGCCAACTTAGTGTATCATCAATGAGATATAAATTTATAGCATGGCATTTCAATTATTATTATTATTTTTTTTTTGGCATTTCAATTTTATTCACATATAAATGCAAGCATGCACACAATAGGGACGAAAGGGACCTCATCAGTCGCCGCCTCCCCTTGCCTCACCGCTGCCTCCCCTCGCCTTGCTACCAGAGTCGTCTGCTGGAGTCGCATCAGAGCATACTGATCATGAGAGCTTGTTGAGAAGAGACTCATTAGGTAAGAGTTAAGAAACAGAATGTGTATTATTTTCAAAGTGTTTTTGGAAATTAAAAATCACAGAAGCAACTAAACTGGACAAAGAAGAATAAGCAGCAGCAGCAATGGCTGACTACTTTTCAATTTACACCCAACAGTAAAAGAGGAACTAAAATCAATCTGGAATTGGGTCTTGTCATTGATGACAAAAAGTAAAAATTAGTTAACACTAATGTGTTTCACTCCACATTAAAGACAATGAAAGGGTTAAATGGCCATTGGAAACAAACCATTTCCCCCAATTCCATCCAACTGCAAGACAAAAATTTTAAGAACAATTGAGGATTATCACCATCCAAAATGATAATTCTAGTCTAGCATTGAATCTCAAAACCCAGATCAAAATCTTCAAGAATTGTCAGAACACATCAAAATGAATCACACCCATCATATAAAAATCACAAATTTCAACAAATCATATACCGTTCAATTGACATAAATATATAAATTTATATACATGAACGTTACACCACACCTAAACCACCTACCAGTGACAGCAAACAAACAAACACCCACAAATTCAAAATCAATTCAAAACAGATAAATTAGAAACAGGAAACAGGAAAGGGAAAAAAAAAACCTACAAACTCGATTAGTCATTAACAAAGATGAAAAAGAGAAAAATAAAGAAAACCCAAGAAAGAATGTGAGGGAAAATAGAAAAAAAAATCACCTGGGATTTGGGTTGGAGAGACAAGTGTGGGAATCGATGACAACAACTATGGCTTTGGTTATAATTCTTGCTTTGGTCATAAAGTGAGTAATTATAAATGACAACTATGGCTTTGGTTATAATTCTTGCTTTGGTTAAAAACAACGTAGATTTGATATTGAAATGAAATTTGTGTAGGACCTACTAAAAAAGCATAAAGTGGTTGGCCATTGGCTCAAAGAATGGTTTAAGTTTATATGTAATACAATACTAAAAATTATATATATTTTACGAATGTATGTTGGTTGTACCCGTATCCTAATTTTTAGGTCTTTTCTCTATTTTTCATTTCTTAGTTTAGAAGAAAATCTATTTCACTAACACAAACAATTCATGAAGAAAAAATTGTTAAAAGAATGACAAAACTTCACAAGCGAAATCCATTTGCAAAAGCATGAGCTCTGAAATACAAAACCAACCTAGGCAGAGAAAATCAAATAAAAACAAAACAAAACCATAGAACCCAGAATTGCACCCTTAAGACAAAACTGACGTGAGACTCTTACGGTAGATACCCAGATACAGATGTTCCACATAATCCAGTAATCCTATTTGCACTTCTCAGCACTCGGAGCCATGAAAATTAAAAAACTGAAATGAAAAAAGAAAAAAAAAATGCAAATTCCAACTATATTATTGGTAGATAATAAGTTAAGATCTATTCTTCAATATCACGGAACGTCTTTTTTTCTTAAGACTTCAGTAAAAGATTATTTTGGAAAACAAAGAATAATTCATTATGAATTAAGACCTAAGAAACTTCGGAATTCTGGACTAAATCAATGGAAAAACTGGTTAAAAGGTCATTATCAATACCATTTATCTCTAAAACCGGGACTAATAATTATCAAATAATTGATAAAATTGATAAAAAAAAATATCTTTTTTATCTTACGATTCCTCAAGATCAAGAAATCAATTCACCCAATAAAATAAAACCGTGGTTTATACCAAGCAAATTACTTTTTTTTAATATAAATGAAAATAGTAGTGAAAATAAAAACATCAATAGAAAGCAAAAGGAGGTTATACCCTCGAATGAAAAAAAAATTTATACACGTGTTCAAATGAAAAAGGAGGTTATCTGTCAAAAAATTTATCTATATATTCAAATGTTATTTATCTGTACACAACTTTAGGAGTGATAAACGAACCAAACAACTTGAGCTCGACTTATGTTCAGCTCATTAAAAATTCGTTCGAGCTCAGTTCGTTAAGTAAATAAGCCAAACTTAAATAGTCAATTGCTTGCTCGGCTCTGTTTGATGAATCTAGAACTACCAAACTACTTCAGGTCAGCTTGAGAAAAACTCATTTGATATCGACTAAAAAATTTAACGAACCAAAGTTGAACAAATATTAAAATTCGCTAAAGTTATCAAAGCAAGTTATAACAATCAACTGTTCAGATCGTTTATTCTCCCTAAAGAGGGTTTAAATAGGACTACAACTATTTGTCTTCTCATTTTACATCCCCTCCATACCTTATTCTCTCTACTACTTACAACACAATTTTGGAAGCAATTATTATATATGTAGAATCACTTGAAAATAAAATAAAATAAACACTAGGATTCATGCTTCGTCTGTGATGAGTGGTTGTAGGCAAAAATCTCAGTATAGAATTTTCAAATGTCTATCAAAATTAATGAATTTACTTGAACCAGACTCTCTTGTGATGTATTTGCCCTAGAGTTCTTTCTTTTCAAACATGTACATTTCTCTACTCCCTCAAAATCATGTTTATTTTTGTCATGGGTGGGAAGCAAAAGTATCAGTTCAGAATTTCCAAACATTTACATGTCATTCAACAAATTTGAGTTCAACAAAAAATGAATTCAATCTTTCTCTTGTGACATCATCTCCCTCTAAAAAAAAAGACAGTACACCCGCAAGTATCCTACTATCAATTAAAATAAACAAATAAATAAAAAAGACAGCACAAATAAATTCAATAGCACACCCGCCAGTACCCTGCTATCAATTAAAATAAACAAATAAATAAAAGACAGCACAAATAAATAAAATAGCACACCCGCCAGTGCCCTGCTATCAATTAAAATAAACAAATAAATAAAAAAAGACAACACAAATAAATAAAATAACACACCCGCCAGTGCCCTGCTATCAATTAAAATAAACAAATAAATAAAAAAAGACAGCACAAATAAATAACGTAGCACACCCGCCAGTGCCCTGCTATCAATTAAAATAAACAAATAAATAAAAGACAGCACAAATAAATAAAATAGCACACCCGCCAGTGCCCTGCTATCAATTAAAATAAACAAATAAATAAAAAAAAGACAGCACAAATAAATAAAATAACACACCTGCCAGCGCCCTGCTATCAATTAAAATAAACAAATAAATAAAAAAAGACAACGCAAATAAATAAAATAGCACACCCGCCAGTGCCCTGCTATCAATTAAAATAAGCAAATAAATAAAAAAAGACAGCACAAATAAATAAAATAGTACACCCGCCAGTGCCCTGCTATTAATTAAAAGCAAATAAATTAAAAAACACACCTGCTAATGCAACCGCTAGAGACGAAAGGATGGAGGAGGTATAGCTTTACTTCTACGTTAAGATGGAGAAATTGAGGACCTATAACAAACAAAAATAGAACATTGAAATAGAGTTGGTAAAGAAGACAATACGTAAGGAAATTAAAAATAGAACATTGAAATAGAGTTGGTAAAGAAGACAGGTTGAAGTGTGGTTTCAAAACCGTAGAGCAAGGTACTGTTTTTCGTGTCTGTGTTTGTGTTTGTATTTTTTTCTTTTTTACGTGTTTTTTGGGAGACCGAAATGATTTCTTTGCCCCCTTAATCATGACGTTGGTTGTTAGGATTAAACAAACACTTAAACAGCATATAGAATATTACCAAGCATAATAATAATGTGAATCAGATTCTACCCAGAGTATCTTCGTGCTCTCAGACCAAGCATATAGAATATTTGTAGAAATACCATGGTATTTCTACAAATACTAAACATAGCTAGAGAATCTAACCTTCTATGAGTTTTTCTGACCTATGACTGGTTCTAAAAACCGGCCCTACATAGCAAACCGGCTGGTTCCTATCGGTTTTTTGTCCCATCTGTTCCAGTACATCGAGGGTTTTAAATATTAGAAGGGATTTTGGTATTTCAATACAATTATTTACGGATATTATCTAATATTGGTTGACATGTATTATTCAAAATCATGAATACATCCTGGTCTATGTATATTTGTACATTTGTAAGAGTGTATATTGTATATGACCAATGATATATAAAATTACTATCATTTAATTACTGAAATGGCACCAACATATAATTTTGGAAAGAAAATTTTGTATAAAATTATGTAAGAATAACATGTTCCTTTGTTATATGTGTAAAACTTGTACATTTGTTTGTGCACTCATATTAAGTTTGCATATACAATTTTAGTTAACAAGGATTGGCAATGGAATCAACTTTGGTGTCTAATACTACCTATACGTACAACAAATGATTCACATTATAAGAATGTATTGACTGTAATGCAATAGAAATTAAAGCATTGCAAATACAATCAAATTAGTTGTATAATGATTATGTTTGGATATGTGAATTTCATGAGTTATACAAGTGGGCCACCAAGTATTTACAATTGCTAAGGTCATATCTATTCATGAAAGCAATGAGAAGGATATGGGTATCTTACTATACTGAAAGGGACAAATAACAAAATAGGTCAATAAGTTACTATTCTCCAGAATCACACACACACAACCCTTAGGACAAAACTGACGTGAGACTCTTACGGTAGATACCCAGATACAGATGTTCCACATAATCCAGTAATCCTATTTGCACTTCTCAGCACTCGGAGCCATGAAAATTAAAAAACTGAAATGAAAAAAGAAAAAAAAAATGCAAATTCCAACTATATTACTGGTAGATAATAAGGAATAGGAGCCAATGATGATTACATAATCAACCTACACACCAACACACAGATAACACATTAAACCCCATCACAAATCAACAATTAAGTAAATTGGAGTGCCTATCAGACCAATTCAACTTGCATGTTCAATAATCTGAAAAAATGCATGGGTTGTAAGATCAACTTTGCATAAAAAATGCTCTGGTTGGAGCAGAAAAGAGATATGAAAACTAGACTAGGACTTTTGTATAGATGCTGACAATCAATGTCCCCAAATGGTGGATGTAAGCCACCAAGTCCCCCAACTTCTCTGATTTTCTAGCTTTGATTTCATTTCCCAAACCAAGTTGGTGATAAATTCTAAAATTTGAAGATTTAGAAGGAAAAGAAAACTAAATCAAAATGTTATTTTTAAATGGTGAGTTTCACCTTTTTTTGTGTCACATCCTAAAAGGATGCTTGTGATTGGAACATTGCATTGAAGAGAAAATTAAGGAGAAAACCAAAAAGAATGAGATTGTTAAAGGTAATACATCAACCAAAAAAAAAAGAAGGAAAAATACAGAAAAGAAAAGAGAAAAAAGAGTCCAGTCATATATTGAGATATGACAATGATCTCAAAACCATTTTCCAAGACCTCCTAAGAAGCTTCATGGTGCTACACCAAAATGGCCAACCACCCATATTGATTGTTAGCATTGATATCTTAACATAGTCAAAAATGCAAACTTTCCAACAGTAATGAGTATAGACACAATAGTCATGATGTTGTGCACAATCATTCAACATACCCTATACCAATCAACCTAACATGGCATTATATTTTGCCTGCACACATCAATGGCATATACCAGTTCTTGTAGGACAAATATCAGATCAATGAAAATCGAAAAAATAATTACATACTAATAGAGTATAGATATGTATTCGGTGCAAATGAAAATTAAATTTTGAAATTTGCAATTACTTTATCTATTTCTTATTTATCTGATAGTCTCTCATTCTTGTAAGAGACATAAGGGATCTAGACCCTAAAATGAGGTTGCCTTTTCATGAAAAGCATTGGATTCCATTTTAAAGACCAAATCAGAGTCATCAATCCCCCTTTTCTATCTTTGCATGTTCCTATCAAATGCCTGACAAAAGCTGTCCTATAGAATTCACCATCCTAGAAAAGACTTTTGTTTATCTGAAATTTTGTTAGAAATTAACCTAAACTGATATTACTATTGAAAAAGGTATCCTACATTACTTGCCATTCAATGGAAAGAAAATATGTATTGAACATTTTTTACATCTCAAAAAGAAGATAATCACACATGACAGTGCCAGATTAATGACATAGGTGAGCTCACAAATTGCCCAACATATTTATTACTTCAATTCTTGTATAGTTCTCTACAATTCCCTCAAAAACCAAAACAAATAGATAATTCTAACCAATCCCAAAAGAGAACATGCTAAAAATTTAAAGAAGGTCGAGATTATGAACACTACACCGAAGGTCCAACAAATTTATGGCCTGAATTATGGAGGCCTAACCATTTAGATAAACTATCTTAAATGGGTTTGGTTCTTAGTCAAATCAGGGTTGAGAAGGCAGAATTTAAACAATCAATCCAACAGAAAAGAGTCATAGACAAGTCAAAATGCAAGGTGAGGGGAGAAGAAAGAAAAGAAAGGAAAAGTAGCCCTAAACTAAAAGGTATATATCTCATGGACCTATTTTAGTAATCTCTCAACTGATTATAGCACAGACACTTCTTTTGTTTAACAAATTATTTGAATTAATAGTAATCTATGTTCCTAGTATGGTGCCTCAAATCATGATTCTTCAAAGTTGGGTTGCAGAACAAAAGTCCAATAAGCAAATAGGGTATGTTGAATGGGTTTATACAGTAACATCAAAATATCCATTCATTTCTCAGTTTATACAATTCCCAGAAAATTGCTAAAGGTAATACATCCAAACCACTTTAATTTTGTTTCTCATAGGAAAATTAAGCCACCACAAGAGTAATTGTTAGAAAAATAAACAGATTTCAATAAGCAAATAAAAAATTAGTCTCATATCAGTTACATGGTTACAAAATTCAATTACCAACACATCAGATTTCACACAAGCCAAATTTCAAGTGTATATATATATATATATGGAACCAACACAACTAACAAACATAAAAAACCTAAACCTATTCAAATCATATTTTCCTAATTTTATAAACCAACCCAGTGACTTCACAAAGGTGAAAGGGGCAGATTCGAAGAAGGGGATTTCGGGTCTAGGGTTTCATAAAATGGAGATGGAGAAAGGGAGAGAAACAAGTAGCAGAGCGAGAAAGAGAGGCATACATTGAGGCATGTAGCTTGCTAAAACGAGGAGGAAAAGAAAAGGGCAGAATAAACTCACTCTTCGGTGCTTGGCGAGAAGGAGCACCGGCGAGATCCTATACACATCTTTGTCAACAGCTTTGGGAGCTTTTCTCCGTGGTAGAGGATGCGGCGGCGCAGGTCTCGGCCGTGGCAAGGGCAAAGAGAGAGAGAGAGAGAGAGAGAGAGAGCAATTTTTGAAGACGTTTGGGATGAAGAAAGGGTCTGAGGGATTTGTCATGAGAGGAGGGAATTTTGATTTTCACAAAATTTGGAAATTTGGATGTTTGTTCCAAATTTTTGGACGAAATTATTTGGGGTAGTTATGTAATAATCATAATAAAAAAAATTAAAATAATTAGAGTATTATAATAAAATAAATTATTAATTTATAATTTTATCAATTTCTACTTAATTTTTTTTATTTATTTTTAATATAAATTCTTATATATTTTTATTAAGTAAAATTAATAAAAAATATTTTACTCATCAATTACAAAATGTATAATCACACCATAAATTGGCGTAAACATAATAGACAAAATTTTAGAAACTATAAGACAGTGTTTGGTAACGTTTACGTTTTTAGTTTATGTTTACAAAATTTTTATAAATTAGTTTTTGTTTATTTTTAGAAAAACATAAATTACAAACGCGTTTGGTTTGAACAAATGTTTACAAAATTTTAAAAATATAAACTAAAAAATATGTTTGTTCAGGCCTAAAATATTTATATTTATTTTTATTATTTATAACAATGGGATCACACACATTATAATTGAAAAAAGTTAATTAAAAAAATAATTGAAAAAAAATTTAATTGGGAAAAAAAATTAATTGAAAAAATATATATTTGAAAAAAATAATTAATTGAAAAAAATTTATTTTAAAAAAAAAGTTAATTGAAAAAAAATTATTTGAAAAAAATTATTTGGAAAAAAAATTAATTGAAAAATAATAATTTAAAAAATATTTATTTGAAAAAAAAAATTATTTGAAAAAAATAATTGAAAATAAATTAATTGAAAAAAAAATTGAAAACTGAAAACGTAAACTCATTTTTTGAGTTTACGTTTTTTCCTCAAATTTATAAACTGAGACAATCATTTAGGTTGTGTTTGGTAACGTTTACATTTTCAGTTTATATTTACAAAAAATTTATAAACTGGTTTTTGTTTATTTTTAGAAAAACATAAACTACAAACGTGTTTAGAAAGTGGTGACGATGGGTGGGTGGGTGGGTGACGGTAGCTGGTGATGGATGGTAGCGAGTGGGTGGTAGTGGCAGGTGGGTGGCGGATGATGGGTGGTAGCGGGTAGGTGATGGTGGCGGGTGGTGGGCGGTAGCGAATGGGTGATGGTGGTGGTGGTGGTGGGTGGTAGGTGGCGATGGCAAGTGGGTGGTGGATGGCGGGTGGTGATGGGTGGTGATGGTGGGTAGGTGGGTGACGGTGGCGGGTAGTGGGTAGTAGCGAGTGGGTGGTTGTGGTGGTGGCGGCAGGTGGGTGGCCGATAGCGGGTAGGTGGCTAGTAGTGGTGGTGGTGGATGGGTGGGTGACGGTGGCGGGTGGTAGATGGTAGCGAGTGGGTGGTGGGTGGTGGTGGCAAGTGGGTGGCGAGTGGGTGGTGGTGGCGGGTGGCAATGGGTGGTGGTGGCGGGTGAGTGGGTGGCAGGTGGCTAGTAGTGGTGGGTAGTTGATGGTGTCAGGTGGTGGCAGGTGGGTGATGAGTGGTGATGGCAAGTAGGTGCGCGGGTGGTGGTAACGGGCGGTGGATGGTAGTGGCGGGTAGTGGGTGGTGGCGGGTGGATGGCAGGTGGGTGGTGGTGGTGAGGGGTGGATGGCAAGTCGGTGGTGGGTGGTGGGTGGTGGGTGATGGTGACGGGTGGTGGGTGGTGGTGACACGTGGGTGGTGAGTGGTGGTGGCAGGTGGTGGTAGGGGGTGGGTGGTGGGTGGTGGTGGTGGAAGACGGTGGTGGAAAATGATGGCGGGTGGTGGTTAGTGTTTGGTGGTAAAAAAAAAAAAAAGCTCAAAACTCAAAACGGAAACATATTTTTTGTATTTTCATTTTTTGGCCAAATTTATAAACTGAGACCACTGATTTATAAATTAAAAATTTTACCAAACAAGTTTTTATTTGAGTTTTTAAAATTTTTGTAAATATAAACAGAAAACTGAAAACGTAAATATTACCAAACGACACCTTATAAACCAAAAAAAATTATCAAACAAGTTTTTATGACAGTTTTTAAAATTTTTATAAATATAAACTGAAAACTAAAAACGGAATACTTACCAAACATACCATAACATTGAAATCAAGTCACAAAGTTTTGTGATATAAAATATAAAATACATAACTGCATCACTAATTGGCGTAACGAAATTGTTTAAAATTCTAGAAAATCACAAATGTCGTAACTAATTTCTAAAATTTCATAACATTAACCAAAAATTATGTAACTATCCACTAATTGGTGTAACAAAGACATCTAAAATTTTTAAATAATTTAATCACCAATCGGGATCTCTAATGATACAGATAAACACAGAATGTAATGACAATAATCAAATAATTTAATCCACGACTTATAGCCATGGAACAGAAAATGAGAGTTAGAGAAAACTAACCAATAGAGCGAAAGGAAAGGGAATATGAGTAAGAGAGACTGAACGGACTTGTCGTCTGTGAAAATAATGTCAAAGATGGTGTTGTTTCCGATAAGGAACATCGGAGATATCTACAGTGACAGTAAGGAATGAGAGAGATGTTTGATAGATAAAGAGAGCTGAGATAGCAAAACAGTACAACAAAATCGTAATATTCATTTTCAACAGTTCTATAAGATATGTACAAATTGATAAAATCATAACCACGGCCAAAGATTTGTATATGTATGAGAGTTTAGAGAGAATGAGAGTTTGAGAGACAAATTTGTTGTGAGAAATAAAATGTGAGAGGCGTGGTATTTATAGGACTTGGGAGGGAGGAGTTAACTTATATATATATAAATAAAAAAATAAAATTGATTGTTGGTGGAATTAACGGTTATATGACTCTTTCAAATTGTTTTGATTTAAATTTTTGACCACTACACTGACAATGGGGGCAGGGGAGCCATTGGGGTCAGGTCGAGCCAGATGGGAAAGAAAATTTCGGGTCGATCTCACGGGATGGGTCACACTCCATAACACACCAGGGTCGGGTTGGGCTCTAGAACACATAGCTCAGGGTCTTAGGTTGGGTTTAGGCTCAAGCCTAGTTAGGCCTACCCAGGGCACGAGCGGACTTGGGGTGTGCCGCGAGCTCATGGGCTAAATTTACACCCCTATATGTGGGTAGTGGTTATGAGATATATGATTAGTTGTTATGATATATGTGATATTGATTATGAAACAAAGGGTGCTGGTTATGAGATGTGGTTATAATATATGTGGGTAAAGGTAATGAGATATATGATTAGTGATTACGAGATATGTGATTTTGGTTATGAGCAGAGTGGTATAGTTATAAGTCAAAGGGTGTTTGGTTACGAGATATGTGATTAGTAGTTATGATATATGTGATGTTAGTTATGAGATATATGGGTAATGGTTATGAGTAAAGTGGTGTCAAAGGGTGTTTGGTTATGCTATATGTGTTAGTGGTTATGAGATATGTGGGTAATGGTTATGAGTGGTTATGAGATATGTGGGTAATGGTTATGAGCAAAATGGTGTCAAAAGGTGTTTGGTTATGCTATATGTGTTAGTGGTTATGAGATATGTGGGTAACGGTTATGAGTAAAGTGGTATCAAAGGATGTTTGGTTATGGTATATGTGTTAGTGGTTATGAGATATGTGGATAATGGTTATGAGTGGTTATGAGATATGTGGGTAATGGTTATGAGCAAAGTGGTGTCAAAGGGTGTTTGGTTATGTTATATGTGTTAGTGGTTATGAGATATGTGGGTAATGGTTATGAGTGGTTATGAGATATGTGGGTAATGGTTATGAGCAAAGTGGTGTCAAAGGGTGTTTGGTTATGCTATATGTGTTAGTGGTTATGAGATATGTGGGTAATGGTTATGAGTGGTTATGAGATATGTGGGTAATGGTTATGAGTAAAGTGGTGTCAAAGGGTGTTTGGTTATACTATATGTGTTAGTGGTTATAAGATATGTGGGTAATGGTTATGAGTGGTTATGAGATATGTGGATAATGGTTATGAGCAAAGTGGTGTCAAAAGGTATTTGGTTATGCTACATGTGTTAGTGGTTATGAGATATGTGGGTAATAGTTATGAGTGGTTATGAGATATGTGAGTAATGGTTATGAGCAAAGTGGTGTCAAAGGGTATTTGGTTATGCTATATGTGTTAGTAGTTATGAGATATGTGGGTAATGGTTATGAGCAAAGTGGTGTCAAAGGGTGTGGTTATGCTATATGTATTAATGGTTATGAGTTATGAGATATTGGTTATGTGACTAGTGGTTGTGAGATATGTGATGTTGGTTATTAGATATGTGACTAATAGTTACGAGATGTGTGATGTTGGTTATGATCAAAGTGATGTGGTTATGAGCAAAAAGGTGTTAATTATAAGATATGTGATTAGTGGTTATGAGATATGTGATATTGGTTATGCCAAAAAGGTGTTGGTTACGAGATATGTAACTAGTGGTTATGAGATATGTGATGTTGGTTATGACTCAAAGGGATTGGTTATGAGATGTGGTTATGATGTATGTGGGTAGTAGTTATGAGATATGTGATATTAGTTATGACAAAAAAGTGTTGGTTACGAGATATGTGACTAGTGGTTATGAGATGTGATGTTGGTTATGACTCAAAGGGATTGGTTATGAGATGTGGTTATGAGATATGTGATCAATAGTTATGAGATATGTGATATTTGTTATGATCAAAGTGGTGTTGGTTATGAGATATGTGATTATGATTATGACAAATGTGATATTAGTTATGAACAAAATGGTGTTGGTTATGAGATGTAGTTATATCTAAGTTATGATCAATTTGATTGTAGTTATGAAGAAATATGATTTTAGCTCATAACTATAAAAAGTGACCTAGTAGTTATGAGATATGTGATGTTGGTTATGATCAAAGTGATGTGGTTATGAGCAAAAAGGTGTTAATTATAAGATATGTGATTAGTAGTTATGAGATATGTGATATTGGTTATGACAAAAAGGTGTTGGTTACGAGATATGTAACTAGTGGTTATGAGATATGTGATGTTGGTTATGACTCAAAGGGATTGGTTATGAGATGTGGTTATGATGTATGTGGGTAGTAGTTATGAGATGTGTGATTAGTGGTTATGAGATATGTGATATTAGTTATGACAAAAAAGTGTTGGTTACGAGATATGTGACTAGTGGTTATGAGATATGTGATGTTGGTTATGACTCAAAGGGATTGGTTATGAGATGTGGTTATGAGATATGTGATCAATAGTTATGAGATATGTGATATTTGTTATGATCAAAGTGGTGTTGGTTATGAGATATGTGATTATGATTATGAAAAATGTGATATTAGTTATGAACAAAATAGTGTTGGTTATGAGATGTAGTTATAGCTAAGTTATGATCAATTTGATTGTAGTTATGAAGAAATATGATTTTAGCTCATAACTATAAAAAGTGACCTAGTAATTATGAGATATGTGATGTTGGTTATGATCAAAGTGATGTGGTTATGAGCAAAAAGGTGTTAATTATAAGATATGTGATTAGTGGTTATGAGATATGTGATATTGGTTATGACAAAAAGGTGTTGGTTACGAGATATGTAACTAGTGGTTATGAGATATGTGATGTTGGTTATGACTCAAAGGGATTGGTTATGAGATGTGGTTATGATGTATGTGGGTAGTAGTTATGAGATGTGTGATTAGTGGTTATGAGATATGTGATATTAGTTATGACAAAAAAGTGTTGGTTACGAGATATGTGACTAGTGGTTATGAGATATGTGATGTTGGTTATGACTTAAAGGGATTGGTTATGAGATGTGGTTATGAGATATGTGATCAATAGTTATGAGATATGTGATATTTGTTATGATCAAAGTGGTGTTGGTTATGAGATATGTGATTATGATTATGAAATATGTGATATTAGTTATGAACAAAATGGTGTTGGTTATGAGATGTGGTTATGAAATATGTGGTATTAGTTATGAACAAAATGGTGTTGGTTATGAGATGTAGTTATACCTAAGTTATGATCAATTTGATTGCAGTTATGAAGAAATATGATTTTAGCTCATAACTATAAAAAGTGACCTGTTTAGCAGGTCACTTTTAATGATGTGGCTCAATCCTAACCATTGATTTTGTATGTACCGTACATTTTTTATACAAAATGTACTATAGACTTTCCCGGGTAAGGGAGCTGCATGTTTGCCTTTGGCGCCAGAATATGAAGATTCCTTCTCTCTCCTTTGGCCACCAAGAACATATAAATTTGACCCAACAACTCCAAAACCCATCCCGAAGCAGTCACCATCATCACTAGAAGGGAATTAAATTTCTTGTAATTGCAAAGATTGATCTGATGAACCAATTGATATGAATTTGTGGACATACTAGGATACAGAAGAACCACCATATCTTGCCGAACACAGCATTAGAAATTTGTTTGGCAACTCTTCTTTTTTGCATTGTTCCTTTGTTGTTGCCTCTGGCCGAAATTCAGATTGTTCAGATTGTTTTATTCTTTTGAATTTTTGGAACTGAAGTTGCTTCTGTGCAGATGTAATGGTCACCACTCTGGTTGAGTTTTGTGACCTGCGTTTTCTACTGGGGGCCAACATGGGATATGAAGATTTGGAATTGGCTTCACACACACACACACACACACACAGTGGGGTGTTCACCGGTCGACTCGGCTCGGTTTTAGTGTTAAACCGCCACCCACTCGGGTGGGTACACCGGTTCTATCCCATGGACTATGCAGCCCTGAGCCACCAGCATACGGCGGTGCTTCCGGCACATTCGGCAGCACCGCCACCACAAGCGGATACGCAGTCTTGACCTTCAACAAGCCCTTTTAGCCCAACCACGCCCTTCACGTAGGCCACCGTTCCCAGCCAAGAACGTGACATAAGCTCGGCTCATCAGGCCCGCCGCCTTGGCCAGTCTGGTGGATCCACTTACAACAACTTGAGGAGGAGCCATTTGGGTTTTTAGAAAATTCTATAGAGACAGAGTGGCAAGTGTTTTTGGGAAGATGAAGATGGAAATTTGAGAACGGTTTGGTGAGCTGTTTGGGTTCAATGAGGCATTGCTTATTATAGGCGTTGGTGGGTCATGAATTTTCTGGGAGTCACAGATCTGATGATCAGGATAGGGAGGTTTTCGTGTTAAACGACGTAGTTTATTGGAATTAACGGTGTCGTTTTGGTGTCTTGGAAATGTCCCCTAGGGAACTTTGCCCATGAGTCATACTTGGATTAGATGTGAAGGTGTTATCTGATCGGAAACAAATCGGACTGTACGTGTGTCAGTGTGTGTGGGAAGTAATCAGATCTGACGGCTGTGTTTCCTTGTGTAATAAAATACTCTGAAAATTGGATAATATGTAGCGTTGGTCGTCGGTGCGTGTAAAAGGATAGTCTAATAGTAAAACAAAATTAAAACGATGGTGCTTTATATTTATTGATATATTAATTAATATATTAACATATTAATATAATTACTCGTGTTATGTATAGATATAAATAAATAATTAAAAATTAAATTTTAAATTAAATAATAATCTTAAAAAATTATCTAGAATATTTAGTAAAAATAATTTAGAATAAATTAAACTTTATTTATTTTTATCACAATTACATATAATAGAATTTTATTTTTATTCTTATGTTATTAATTATCTACTCTAAATTTTTAATAATAAATACATATCATAATTTAATTGATAAAAATTAAAAAATAAATCACAAAAATTATATTTATCTGGCCAATTCTAAAGGTCTCTTGTGGCTTTGACATTAAGTCCAAAATCTCAAGTGACTTGACATATCTGGCCAAAGACACCCATCGTCCTAAGTAACAATATAAAGCTAACACGAATTCAAACTTAACATGAATTCAACCAACAATATAAAGCTAAAGGCCCATAACGATGTGTTTGGTTGAGAGATTTAAAAAGAGATTTAGAAAAAAAAAAGAAAAGAAAAGTAGGTAAAATGTAGGTAAAATATACTTACATTTTAAAAACGCGGAAGCAGCAAATAGAATGAAGAACATGGATTACGAAATCAAATATGATTAAAATTGAACAACAGAATTGGAATGGACTGCACTAATTTTAAAATACAGAAAATAATAAACTTTCATAATTAAAATACAGAAAATAACTTACAATTACAATTGTAGCAACTGCAAGGATCTTAATTGGGTTACAAACGGGAAGAGATAATTGCCACTCAGAGCTCGCTATTTTTCTTAAAGCTGAATAATGAAAAACTTAGAGCCTCCTGGATGAATACATTAATTTATAGAGAAATAAACACAAAGGAGCATGTGACTTCTTTGATTGATGAAAGCAGCTGGCAGCGCATGGGGTAAAGAAGATGCTGTCGGTTGCTTTCGGTGGAGTGATTACACGAATATGCAGCTTTAACAAAAGTTGATTGAGTGAATAGTGACGGTGAACAGTAATTTCTACTATTCATCACTTTCGGTGGAACATGTGAATATAGGAATCCATATAGATACAAATTAGCAGCTGTTCTCAAAAGAGTATTGATTGAAGCTAATTTGTATTTATAGGGAATCCTATGTTAATCAGGCATATGGGTCCTGAGTATCTTGGAACTCAGATCTGCCATATAAAATGGGTTGAGTAGTTGATCCTTCAGAAGATTGTGACTGTTCTGAATGGTCTTTTGAATTTTCTGAACTGGTTGACTAGGCTTCAGCTTGATCTATAATTTGGTGGGCTAACTGGAGCAATTCATCCCTGGATAACTTGAGCTTGACCTTTGATTTAGTTTTGGGCTGAGCAGGAGGTGAAATGGGCTTGGCCTTGGCTTTGGACTTTGATTTGGGCCGTGAATGTTCTTTAGGCTGGTCCGGAACGGCAGAAGCTTTGGACTTAGCCTTGGATTTTGATTTGGATAATTTGGGCTTGGAACCACTTGATGAGGGGCTTCCAAGGTTGATTGGAGGAAGGCTGGGTTGACTTCCTTGGTTAATTGCAGCAATTGGGTTCTGCTGGGCTTTGACCATAGAAGGAGTTGGAGCACATTGATCAATAGGGAATTCTTCTTGAACAATTTCAAAGATTCTGGGCACATTGAACTTAGCCCACCATTTGACTGAATGTTGACGGGTGATTATGTTACCATCAATTCCAGAATGCCGTTTAAATATCCATGGGAGTTTATATTTGGATATAAAAATTAACAAAGATGGAAATTGTCTCTGATGAGTGGTGAATGGGTAAACAGAGGAGAAATAGTTAACTAGTTCAATGAGATCACCAGGAAGGATATCTGAAATGGCGCCATAATGAGTCCACCATCTCAGGAACCAGGTAGGGAACTCAGATTTGAATTTTTGATCAAAGGAGATGAACCAGGAGTGACTGAAAGACTCATTTTGGTACAAGAAGATCTTGAACCAAGTATCAACATAATCATGGTAATTGTACTGAATAGAATGACCAGGTAAAGCTCGAAGCTGATAAGGAGGACCCCATTCAGCTTGGGAAACAATACTATGGATGTAAATGGAATGATACAGAACCTTGCTGGCATAGGTTCGATCATAAATGGGTTTAATCAAAACTGATTGATGATGAATCAAAATATCTTTGTAATAGGTGAGTGTTTTCTCTGGATGTGAGAAGATGAAATGGCATCCAGAGCCAAAATGGGATTTAGCAATTTCATGGATTACTTGGCCTTTAGGGTGACCGGGTTCTTTATAAAATAGATTAGTAGTGTGTGATTTGGTATAATCAGATCGGGATGATCGGACTGGGTTAGCAGGGAATGGAGTAACTGAAACTGATTGGTTAGAGGCAAAAAGATCTGTGGCCAAAGCAGATGAGTAATTAGGTCGATAAATGTTACCAAGAATTTGGTAACGATTAACCATTTCAAGAGAGTGAGACGGGGTTATTGACTCCAAAGGAGGTGGAACAATAAGTTGATTAGGTTTACTAGAAGATGGGACCAAAGCCTTGGAAGGAGGCCTTGGGCGAGACATCTATAAACAGAAACAATGGTCAGTAGCAGGGATTAACAACCAGAAAGAAGATCAAGATAATTTTGATGATGATTTAAGCAATTATAATTATGAGCAAGTGAATTTCGACGAGCTTGGATTTGGTGGTAAATGATGTATTGGGCTCTTTTTGTAGTTGGTTTGGCGGATTTGAGACGGTAAACACGATGGGTAAGTTGTTTAATTTGGGTTCTGAAATAGGTAATTCGGGATTTATGGTAAGAAATAAATGGTGTAACAGTGTTCATCCCTTACCCCGCTGTAAAAATTCCTGGGTAAGAAAATTAGAAAGGGAATTTTGAGAACCAGGTATATAGGTAATATCAAAATCAAAAATACTCAAAATAGATTGCCAACAGACAAAAATTTGTTTACTAGCAAGATTTTGAACATCCTTTTCCAAAACATATTTAGCAGATTTGCAATCAACACGGAGTAAAAAATTTTGATTTAAAATATCATCTTAAAATTTTTGAATACATAAAACAGCAGACAAAATTTCTTTTTTAATAGTACTCTAATTTAATTGTGCTTTATTCCAGACACCAGAATGATAACGAACAATCTGTTCAGGGGATTGAGGAGTGACTTTCTGAAGAAGAATGCCACCATAACCAATATCAGAAGCATCAGTTTGGATAATTTTGAAAGAATTTTCAGTAGGAATACCAAGACAAGGGAGAGACTTAACATATTGTTTGACTTGCTAAACAATAGAAGTATGAACAGATGACCAAGGAGGAGGATTATCCTTTAACCTATCAAACAATGGTTGACAAGTCTTCCTAAGGTCTTTGTAAAAATCAACAATATAATTAAGGGAACCTAAAAACCGTTGTAATTGGGTTTTATCAAGAATTTCATCAGGGAACTTAGACGCAAACTCAATTGATCGACTAATGGGCAGAATAGTATTGTGGTGAATATCATATCCTAAAAATCGAACTTTGGTTTGAAATAATTTGATTTTGGGGGCAGATATAACAAGACCATGACTTTTAATGGTATAAAAGAAAGCAGTTAAATGTTTCCAATGTTCACTAATTGATTTGGAAAAAATTAATATGTCATCAATATAAACAATAGAAAAATGACTAAATGGATTGAAAATATCATTCATTATATTTTGAAATTCATTAGGAGCATTTTTTAGACCGAATGGCATTACATTCCACTCATACTAACCAAACGGTGTGTTAAAAGCAGTTTTATATCTATCTTTAGGGTGAATTTGAATTTGCCAAAAACCACTTTTTAAATCAAATTTACTAAAAATAACAGCTTGACTAAGTCTTTTAATCAAATCTTTTTTATTAGGAATAGGATATCGAATCCATTCTAAAACAGCATTTAATGGTTTGTAGTTAATGACTAAACGAGGGACACCTCGTTCTAATTCAGCATTTTTGTTAACATAAAAGGCAGGACAAGACCATGGTGATTTACTGGGACTAATCATTCGATTTTTTAATAATTCATTAATTTCTTTCTTACACATTTCAAGTAATTCATAATTCATTTGAATAGGTTGAGATTTAGTAGGAATTTGTTTTTCATTAAAATTTTTAATATATGGTAAAGTAACTACATGCTTTTTTCGATGCCAAAATGCAGTAGGTAAATGGGAACAGACAGTTGATTCTAGTCTGAGTTTAAAATCATTAATTTGAGAAATAACAACAAGATCAGTTAATTGTTGATCAATTCTTTTATAATTAATTTCTTCTTTAAGGAATTTTAAATGTCGAGTTAAGCGATTAATAGTATGAGAAATAGAACAGTCTTTCAATTGATTTAATTCCAAAATTCAGGAGGAGACAAAAATTTAAATGTAACAGGTTGTCCTAAAACATGTGTAGTTATACCTTGACTAGATGTAGTAAATGGATATAATAAATAGATAAATGGAGTTCCTAAAATAATTTTATTAGTCATATTTTTAACTAAAACAAATGAAGTTTTAAAACAGACATTATCTTGGCAAACATGAACTTTTGGTAGTTTATATTTAATATGCATTTTACTACCATTAGCAGAGGTTAATTTCTCATGACATTTCTCATAATATTTAGTAGGAAGTAAATCTTCTTGTACGCAATTTAAATCAGCACCAGTATCTATTAGAGCAATTAGTTCTAATTCAAAATCTTCAACAATGATTTTAATTCTTGAATACCATTTTTGAATATAAAGTTTGTTAATTAGATTTAATCGTTTTTCTTCAAGATTATGTGATTGTGATCTGTTGTCAAATATTAATTTATTAGGATTAGTGTGATCAGAATCAGAATTATGTTCAGATTCATTAGGGGATTCATGAACTGAGTTGTGGAAATTATCTAAACTTTTATTAAGTTTTAATGTAATAATTTCATCCTCTAATTTGCGATCTTTTTGTCGTAATTCATTAATAGTTTGCTTGATTTGGTTGATTTCAAATTGTAAATCTTGAAGTGTAATTTCTTTAGTTTTATTTTTAAATCTTTCTAAAGTTTTAGATAAACTGATAATAGGTTTATCAAATTTGGGTTGGTCTTCGGAATGAAGCAATAAAGATTTTAATTTATCAATATATTTTTGTTTTAATATTGGATCATCTAATTTGCTAATTAGTTCAGTAAGAGCAGATTCTTCTTGGGTGTTTTTGGTAAGAACAGTGATTTGTTTAACTGGTTTACAGCAGACATCATTACATCCGAGATTAATTTTATTATTAGAATCATCATTAGGTGAATGATAATCAGATGTAGTATTTGGATGATCAGAAGAGGAGTCATTAACAGATTGATTTAATTGGAAGATTTCGAATAATTGATTTTTGGAATTATCATCAATTTGAAGTTGATTTACTCTGTCTTTTAATTTTTGTTTTTCTTTACATTTATTTGAATAATGTCCCTTTTGACCACAATTATAACAGGTAATATCTTTATTATTTTTAGATTTGGAATGTGATTTTTTATAATATTACCTTTTGGGTTTAGTATAAAATTTATCAAGTGACTTAGAGGGTGAATAATTCTTACTATATTTGTGAGAATATTTGGATCTATGTTTATTTTTGGAATATTTATGGGATTTTCTACGAGAGGGTGCAACAGAATGGAGACCATATTGTTCACAAAAATTTCCTAATTCATACTTAACTTTATGTTTATCTTTAGTAGCTTTTTGACTAAGTTTAAGATCAATACACATTTTTAATCCTTCTTTTTGAATAACACTAATTATATCACTATAAATTAAATTGTCATATTCAATAACACTAGTAGGTTGACTAAGAACATCTCGAATTTTGTGAGCAAATAAACTAGGTAATCCATTGATAAATTTTTCTTTCAAAAATGATTTAGTATAGTCTTCTCGTAACATGACTCTAGAGGTAAGTACATCTTTATATCATCTAAAATCACTTAAAGTTGGACAGGTAAGGTTACTAAGTTGATCATGTATGCGAGAATAAATATTAGTAGGTGTACCTATAAAATGTCTAACAATAGTATAAATTAATGTATTGATACCATCAAGGTGGCAACATCCAATAGTTTCATCAAAGATAGGGAGACCATTATCATCAGTTTGATTAGCATAAATTATGGACTCGCGTTGGTCGTCAGTTAAATATTTTTCCCACCAAGATTTGAGCATACCATTGAAACCAGTAGTAATTAAATTAACAATGTCAGATTGAGAATATTAGGGATAATTAGAAAGATAACTATTGGAAACCATAGATAAATGATTTAATTTTTAGAGAATTTGATCTTCACTAAGACCATCAATATTCCATTCGTATAATTTTTTAGCAGAAACAGAAAATTGATTATTAAGATTAGTTTCTTCGAATTGTAAATCAGGAGGAGTAGGCCGAGAATACCAATTTTTTGTAGTTTGAGGATTAACTTTGGGATAATGAATTTTATTAAGATTAGAAGATTGGAATTGTTAGGCTAATTGATTTATGCTATCATCAGTGGTGTCAGTTTCAGATTGGGTAGAAACAGTGTCAATATTAGGTTGTTGGTTTAAAACAGTAAGACATTTATCTTTAGAAGGTGAGGCATTATGAGTGGTAGATAATTTAGTAAATAATTGTTCAATAGCTTTGACAGTAGATTGGTCGTTAGTAACGAGACTAGTTCTTTTGGAACGCTGACTAGGTAAATTAAGTAAAGGTTGATCTAAAGGTTGTTTAGTAGATGTAACAGATTCTAAATTTGTTTCAATTTTGTCTAATTGTTTACCAATAGTATTTAAGCATTGATTAGTATAATTATTTTGTTCAATAACTTTTTTGAGTTCAGCATCATTTCTAGGTAATTTAAAAGGAGAAGCAGGAATGTCAGAACCTTGTTGATTGATAATTATTTTCTCAAGAGGAGGATGACTAGAGCTAACAGTTGTAGTTTTAGAAGTTTTCCATTTATGTTTGGTAATTGTATTTATATTTTTGTAGTATTTTTCAACATATTCTAAACGGGGTAATTCAAAACTATATTCAACCATAAAATTATACCAATGTCTAGTAATTCCGGATTGTTGTGGTTTATCATAGGTATCATAATAGAATTGGGATCCTCTAGAGTGATTTTTCCCTAAAGTTTCCTAGAGTGCTACATTGTGTGGTTGAGATTTACTGGCAAGTCACATCAATTTTTCTGATGTGACTTACCAGTAAATCTCAACCATACAATGTAGTACTCTAGGAAACTTTAGGAAAATTTCACTCTAGAGGATCCTTGCTCATCATGATAAGCATGTCTGAGTTTTTTATTTTTAAAAGACTTAAATTCAATCAGTAATTTATCAAGATTAGGTTTAAAATCTTTTTTGATTGTCATTAATTGAGGATTGACCGGAGGTACAAATTCTTCAAAATCAATTTGAGTGGGAGAATCATTAGAGGCAGTTTCTTCCTCAGGTAAATGAGTGTGTGTAGAGTAAACAGGTTTACTAATTTGAGACGTAGCAGTATTATCAACACCTTTTAATTTAGAAGGTTGACCTAAATGGATTTGACTATTTTTGCGAAACAGTGGAGTATTAAATATTTCATCTTCAGTTGCAATTTTAGAAGGTACACTAGAGGTGTTATGTCTAGATGATTGACTTCGATTGAATTTAATACGAACTGTACCATCATTAATTTGTTGAATATCTTGGATATCTTGAATAGACGATTGTTGTTGATTATGTTTATAATGTTCATTGACAGTGATCCATTGATCAGGTAAATCCACATCCTTCCATTCAATCATTTGAGGAACATTAATATGTGTATCAGTACTACTACGTTGGATTAACAAAGTTTTATCTTTTGGGGATTTATGCAGAGCGTGAACATTTAAATTAGTTTTCATACACTTATAATGAACTCGATAAATTAAAGCAATATTATGAGTTTTATTCATCATATTGGTAAATGAACCATTTAATTGTATATTTAATGTTAATGCATGTAAAATATTTGGATCTTGTAAACTAAGTATAAAATCAGGAAAACAATTAAAATGTACCGAACCTTTATGAAGACCAGTTTCCATCATACCCATTAAACTATCATTATAATTAAGAAAACGAGCATCTCGTAAACATAATAAAACAGAAGTATTTTTCCCTTGTTGAGTTAATGGTTTAACATCAACTTGAATTAAACCTATGTGAATAAAATTGTAATTATTTTTTAAATATCTTTTTATGAGATTAGCATCAAATAATTGGCAGGTTTCCCTGAGTTTCTCTAAAGCATATACTTGTTCAATTGTTTTAACATGCAAAGTTACTTTGAAAGCATTCTGTATAAAAGAAGTTTTATAAATTTCTTTAATTGGCAATTTTGGTATATTCCATCCTACATCAATTTTATCATTTTGTATTTCAACATCTTCTTCATTTATTACTAATCCTTGATTAGGTATTGAGGGCAAAGTGGTTGACCTAGAACTGACGGAAGAGTTACTTCTAAATAATCGATTCATTGTTTATTTGATTAATCCTGTTTTCAGATCATCTTAATCACCCGAAAGATCAGTCTGTGTTATCCACCTTTTCCGGTATTCCACCTTTGTTTAAGTCACCCACTTCTTTCCAGTCTTGAGTAAGTCCTTAGATTTAGGCAGTGTCGGACTTAGGGGTCACAAGATAGGGTATGTATGTATACAAAGGTCTGTGAGTGATAAAGGTATGAGATAAGCTGGACCAGAATAGGGTATGTATTAAGGTATTTGTATACTTACATTTCACCTAATTTCATACTTTTTCCCTTTCTCTTTCTAACTCTCTTCCCAAATTTTCCAATTAACCACAGCGTAAAATGACTTGACATCTACCCAAGGTGAAAGTCCTCCCTCATCCTAACCCATTTTAGATGTTGAAGGATAAAATTTGAATAAAATATATTGTTACGAAGTCTTGAACTAGTTTTAGAAAAGTTAAAAAAGAAAAAAAAAAAAAAAAAAAAAAGACTTGATGGTAATTTGGAGGGAAAAATGATCCTTATTGTTGTTTTTTAGCTTATGTAGTACACGGGTTTGCTAGAATGCCTCATTGATTTGGGGACAAAGCCCAGCCCATACATACAATAGGCAAAGGAAAGACCCACATTTCGTAGGTTCCGCCCGGGAAATACAAGTTTGACAGAGGATTGGGAAGGAAAGATGCGAGAAAAGGCTCCAAATGGTTTAGTAGACTTTGTGCAGATATGTGATGAGAGTCGCAAATATGGTAATGAGAAGGCTTGCCTCTATATGTGTGGGGTAGGGTAGGCTTATGCACCTGTTTCTTCTAAGATCTAGGAGTCTATTGAAGTTACTGACTTGAATCACTTGGCTAAGATTTTGACCAGATACAAAATCATATCTAATGGTATTTTTATGGGGATTTAGTCACTATTCAAAGATCATTGCCATTCCTTTTTGGGAAGCTATAAGATGGACGGTTACCTTTTGGGGGTAGGGTAGGGCGGATGGTACCGCCCATGTTGTGGCTAATCTTCCTAATCGTGCGTGGGTTGGGCTTAGAGCACGTCAGATATGGTTAAATTTGTCATTGCTGTAGGTGCTAAGCAAAATTTAAAGAAAATGAGAAGCAGAGCACCAGAGTTTTTACTAAAGTAATAGAAAGTGAATTCAATGATTGTAAACTATGAAAATATATAAGTACAATTATACATTTCCAAATATTCACGTACCCAACCAATACAAATTAATCAAAAACCAAAAGCAATCTCTAATCTTTCCTAATTGCACCATTTTCCATTAGGAGGAAGGCCAACTTCAAAAATAGAAGGCCACCTTTCTTAACTTTAAAATGCCTATACATAACCAAAAACTAGAAAAATAGGTTTAGGCATCAATATTATTATTGCCTTTAGCTCGCCCCAAAAAAAAAGCTAGGCAGCAGGTGGGGCGGGAGTGTAATAACCAGCGTTGGCCTCTGATACCATTGTCACTATGACTTTGTCAGCTTCACCTTCAATGGGTGATACGTTAGTCCTCTTGTAGTCCAATGATTCATCATTGTATATGTCCCACCAGCTCTTCACTAGTATCTTGATATCTTTTCTATCCATGTTCTCTTCTTTTCCAGTATACCTCCATGGCTTTGATCCCTAGAAAAAAAAAGAGAAGAAAGTAAGAAAGAAGCCAAATTACAAATTAATTACTTTAGAATATTGATTTCATTTATTTAAACTAATTTGTGAAAAAGAAGAAAAGATTGGGTTATTGGTCATGAACACTCACCGCGGCACAATAGTGAACAACTTTCACTTTGTTGAGTTCAATGTTCTCTGGGTGGCGCCAAAGCATGGCCAAAACAAGGTTGTAAATTGGTGGGATAGGCTTGTAGACATCCCTAAAGAACATATTCAAAAAGTCCTGCAAGCACAACCATTTAAGTTCATATCAAATTATTGCCAAAATAATATTTATATATATAGGACACAGATTTTGTATCCCAAAATTCATGCCCCTATCTCAATACAATTTTAACTGCATAGCATTATCTTGAAAATTTTCTTGTTTTGATATTCTCGCCCATCATGTGAATGAAAATTCATTGAAAATAAAATAATGAGAACTTTAGGGACAAAATATCTTGTCCATTTCGAAAGATCAACTACTATGTATTGGGATTTTAAACTTTCAATACCAATATTAACTGATATATCAGTAGAAACTATTTAATATCGATTGATATATAACAGTATTGTCGATATTGATATGCATCCCAATACTGTTATTTAAAAGGTGTTCGAATGACAAATTTTTATTATTACCTGCTCAGCAAAAGGGGTAGGCGGGGTGATTTTGAGGGTCTCTAGGAGGTCATCATAAATTGAGAGACTGGGCTCGAACACGAACATGCCAGCATTGAAGTAGAGGGGAGGCTTGGGACCCAACTCTGCAGGCCACTGCACCTTATCAGGGCACTGTTGGCAGTACCCAATCTGGTATTGTGGGGTGTGAGACCATGTCTTTTCACAAAAACAGTCCTTCACAGCGTAGAAGTAGCCATTTGGATTGTCAAAGAGGTGATCTATGTTTTCAAACACCTGGATGTCTCCGTCCAAGTATATCATCTTATGGTACTCCACAAACTGCAATTGATAACAAGTCAATATGCATTATTTCAGCTAGAAAGATAATTAATTAGTATACCATGAAATTGTATAGAAATTTTTAACTAAAATTTGTTATTATTCGACACATACCTCCCAGATGCGAAGCTTGGAGTAGTTGATGACGTAGTAGGCCATAGCAAACTGGGTCTGGTTCTCCGGCGGGTACACCGGCACGATCTCACGGACTATGCATCCCTGAGCCACCAGCATACGGCGGTGTTCCTCTGGCACATCCGGAAGCACGGCCACCACAAGCGGGTAGGCAGTGTGGACCTTCCTCAGGCCCTTGGCTAGCCCGACCACGCCCTTGACATAGTCACCATTGCCAGCCAAGAAAGTGACATAAGCTCTGCTCATCAGGCTCGCGGCCTTGACTAGGCTGGTGGTCTTGGTGGTTGCACTCACAAGTTCAGGAGCCATTTGGGATTTCGCAACAAATTTTAGAGAAAGGAAGAGAGGTCTCTAGAGAGAGAGAGAGAGAGGAAGTTGGGAAGTGTTTTTGAGAAAATGAAGAAGAAACGTGGGGATGTTTTGGTGAGTTTTGTGGGTTTTTCTTCAATGGGGGGATTGCTTATTTATAGGCGTTGGTAGATGAATCTTCCAGGAAGCTCATGTTGTTAAAGATTCGTCATCTGAGACGACGTTTAATTAACTGTTTTTTTTTGTTCGATGAGAGATGACGGCGTCGTTTTGGTGGGTGTGAAATGTTCTCTCCAACGGCATAGGGACAGCGTGTCCTACGGAGTTTGTTATCTGATATCCCAATCAAATCGGACTGTACGCGTGTTAGAGTGGGTGTGGAAGTGATTAGATCCGACGGCCGCCAGTTTCTTCCTCGAATGGAGAAAGTCTGGAAGGAAATGGATAATGGGTACGGTGCGAGTAAAAGCGTAAACTAATAAAATAAATATTAAATAAATAAAAATGAAAATGAATCACGACGTTGAATGTAATACCGACAGCGCCTCATTAATGCTAGTTTATTGAACGGTGGTATTATAATAGGGTGGTGTTATATTTATTAATTGGTATATATATAGTATTATTTAATTATAAATATTTAAAATTTTTAAAATAATGTTATATCATCTGTTAATAAACAAATTAGTATACAAATTGATGCATATATCATTATTCATCTAAATATCTAAATATAGTGGTGCTACATGTATCAATTGATATACTAATTAGCGTACCAACATATGCTATGGCATTACTATTTCAAAATTATGACCTCACTCATGATACAAATTATAAAGACTCAAAACCTCTAAAATTATATCACATCATCCGTTAGTATACTAATTGATATATAAATTGGTGCATATAGTATTATTCATCTAAATATATTATACTGTATGATCATTTAAAAATAATTATAATTTGTTTATTGTCTTATAAGTTAATTTTATATTGATTTAATAAGTGTTTTCACTCACATTTATATTAACAGTAATGATAGAAATACAAAAATCAAATACCTGTGCACATAAATTTACTCTTATATTAATGTAAACAGGACATTAGGTTTGGTGTGGTACTATTTTGTAGTGTGAGATTTCATATTCAAATTCTATGATCTTTGTGGTTCTCCCTTTTTCCAACTAACAACTAGCATCTAACCTCTTACTAATGTATGTTAACATATTAAATAGTAAACAAAATATGATAAGAAGAATAATATTATGTCACTTTTGAAAAGAAGATGCATGAGAATTAATAGATATGACTAATTATTGTTAGGCTACAAAATATTCAACAATAATTTTATATTAATAATTAAATTTTAAGAAGCATAGTATGTTATTAAAGAGTTCACAAGAGTATTAGGTTACGAACATAATCAATATTTGGTATCTAACAAAAGAAACTTATTGTCCTAGGTAACTTGACACACTTGGTATATATGGTCCAAATTGCCCATTTCAACTATTCGACCCTATCTAGGCTTGGTTCAATTAGCAATAGCTCAAATAACATGAGCTCAACCAACAATATAAAGCCCAAGACCTCTTAAAATGGCTTGGTATCTACCCAAGGCAAAAAACCTCCCCGTATCCTAACCCATTTCAAATGTTGAAGGGTACATTTTTAATTAAATATATTATTATGAAGTTTTGAACTAATTTAAGAAAAATAATAAAAAGAATTGGACTTGATGGTAATTTTGGAGGGAAAAAATGATCCTTATTGTAGGTTTTTTAGCTTATGTAGTACATGGACTTGCTAGAATGCCTCATTGGTTCGGGACAAAGCCAAGCCCATACATGCAACAGGAGGGAAAGACTCGCATTTCATAGTACTTGGGAAATGCAAGTTTGATCAGGATTGGAGAGGAGAGGTGCAAGAAAAATCTCTAAATGGTTTTAGTTGTCTTTGTGCAAGTCGTATGTAGTGAGCACATATAGTAATGAGGAGGTTTGTGTCTATATATGTAGTGTGGTGGGTGGCTTATGTACCTTATTTCTTCCATCATCTATGAATTTACTGGAGCTACTCACTTCGATCCATTAACTAAGATTTCAACTAAACACGAAATCATATCTAATGATTACTTTTATGGGGATTTTATCCTTATTCAAGATGTTTGTCATTCCTTTTGGTGGTTAGGGTAGGGTATCTTATTCCTAATTGCATGTGGGCTAGGCTTCGAACATGTGTCTTACAACTATGTCATAGGAGTGTTGAGACCATAAAATGTAAGCAAGGATCCTCTAGAGTGAATTTCCCTAGAGTGATTCCTAAAGTGCAGATTCAACGGCACAAAAGCCACCATCTATACACCATCTATATAATTTGAAAAATAAAAAATAAAAAAAATTCAAACTTCAATTTTGTACTGTTGGATCTGCACTTTAGGGATCACTCTAAGGAAATTCACTCTAGAGGATCCTTGGTGATAAAATGCTGCACATAAAGTTATTTTTTTTAAAGTATTGTAAGTTGTGACATAGCATGCTTCAAAGAGCCACTTACCCATTATAATAAATTAAGGTTTTAGAGATAAAAATTTAACGACAAAATTATTTTTAGGGATAAAATATTTTCGTTGCTAGAACTGTTATTATTGCATTTTTAGCGACAAATTGGACATTTAATAATGAATTACGATTATTTTGATACCACAATTTGTCTAAAAAAATAAACATTTTTTGGACCAAATTATTGTCCGTAAAAGTATACTTTTTAGCGGCATTTTTTTAATTTTATCATTAAAAGTCCTTTTTTTTGACTTTTTAGGAAGATTTTTTAGTGACTATTCTCACATTGACAGAAATTGATCCCTAAATATATTTTTTTTTTTAATTTTTACTTTTAAAGACAAAAAAGTTTGGTCCTTAAAACTTTTATTTATTATAGTGACTGTAGTGTTGTCACACAAGATAAGAATGTCACCACACTTTTTTTTTAGCAGAAAAGGAATATATATTAATTAGTAGAAGAAACATCCAGGTGAGCCAAACAACTCAAATCCTGGAGGTGTATAGGAACCCAATTTACAGGTAACTGTGACTTTACACTGGCATGGGCAACCCAATGTGCAACTCTGTTAAAGGTTCGCCTAGTCCAGCAAAAAAATAGGGGCCAAGCCTGGGAAATACATCTAATGTTAAAGAAAACTGCCATGCTGTCCCAAGGGGGCACATTTTCAGAAACACAGAGCTTGATAGCTAGCAAATTGTCACTCTCGACGACCACATTCCTCCAGTTTTGCAGTTTTGCTATAAGGCAAGCCAACCTAATCGCTTGGGCCTCAGCTTGGAAGGTGAAGGCAGTATGGGTATTGATTATGTGTCCATCAATAATTTGCCTTGTTGAGTCACGAAAGATGACGGCTAATGAAGCTTTGTTGGACTGCTTGCAAAAGGCCGCATCACAATTGGCTTTCAGAGAGCCAGGAGGAGGAGGTTGCCAACTGGTAGGCATATTAACCTGTGGAAGAGGAGAACCATTTTGCTCAAGTACAATGTTCTGTTGAAATTGGATATGTTCCTGCCAAGCATGGGCAACACGAACTATGGTTTCCACTAGATTAACTGGAGTATGAGTAAAAATAAATGCATTCCTAGTCTTCCAGGTTTGCCAAGCAGTCATGATGAACTAACTTAAAAAAAGGCCCCAACTGGGTGTGGATTGAAATAATTCCAATTGTTGACTCATCCAAACTGTTAGATTGCTGACCATACCCCTTCCGATACACAGGCTAAGTGGGCTCCCAAACCATACCGTTCGAGTCCAAGGACAATCAAAAAACAAATGCTCCACTATTTCTAAATCTGAATGACAGATTGGGCACATCCCAGAGGCAGAGCATTTTCATTTGAGAAGGTTAGCCTGGGTAGCTAAAAAATTGTTTCAAGCTTTCCACCAAAAATGTTTAAGCTTGGGAGGTACATCAAGGTGCCAAATTGTGATAACCACCTCCTTAGTTAAAATTAATTTAAATTAATTTGAATATATGCTTATTGTTAATTGAGTGTTTATGTGATTAAGTGCTATTGATTATCTTGAAAAATTATTGACTTGCTTGATTGAACAGATAGGTGAGGATAGAAATTAAACCTGTCTGATTCGCTAATGTTAACAAGTTATAATTAAATAATTAATTAAGCAATTAGAGCCTAATTCACATTCGTATAATTAAGTTTAGTGTAATTGAGATTTTATTGTGATGAGGATTAATTTAATTTGCATAGCTTTAATTTTTTTTATTTAACTTAATTAGAATGATTTAATAGTTTAAAGTTGAATTAATTAATGACAATAGCAATGTGAACACTACTCAGTTTTTTAACATAGGAAGAGAGAGAGTGCTTGGTTCATCTTTTTCACAACTCATAGACCCACGTAGGGAGAGAGAATGAGAGGAAGCGTGACTTGAGTTCATAGAAGAGAAATTGGATAAGAAGAAGAAGAAGAAGAAGAAGAAGAAGAAATTGAAGAGAGGGTGAGGGAAAAACATTCAAGACAACTCAAATTGTTCACTCTAGGTAAGAACTCCTCTCTTGAATCTTATGGAATGGAAGTAATGTACTCGTAACTTAAGGAAATTCAAGAATGTTTAAAGAATTCATAAGTTTATTTGAGATTTGTTGATATAGATAGAAATTGATACATGCATGGCAAGATTCTTAATTATTCTTGATCAAACATTCATGTACTTGCATGAACCACCAAATTGAAGAGAAAATTCCATGGGAATTGAGAATTTAAGGGTTAATATGGTAATGTCTATGATTACACATTACAAGCCTTGAAGTAAAATTAGAGATGAGAATATATGATCATAGAAATAAGAAATTAGATGCATTAATTTTTACACCTTACCATGCATGGCATAATTCTTGAATTTCATGATCATCTATGTATTTTCTTGTATGAGTTTTCAAAGTTGAAGGGAATTTTTTATGGGATTTGAATATTGAAGCTCAAATATGGAAAATTGTATAAAGTAGCATGATAATTCAAGCCTTAATTGAGAATTAATTAAACTCAATTAAAATTGAGTTAGGTTTATAAGATTATGGAAATAAATGTGAAGATTAATTATTTGGGCCTTGATTTGCTTGAAAATGGAGTTGAAATTGCAAAATATACATATTTACGAATTTCTGATTCAGTAATTTAAACATGACTGAATAATTGTAATTTAATGTGCATGAACTTAATTTAAGTTTGATTGTGTAATTAGTGAAGTTAATAAGGGTTGGTATATGATTAGATTATTTAAATTAAATTAGTTTGGTTAATACATAGCTAAACATATTTTAATTGGAGGTTAATAATCTAATTTATTCTTAATACTAGTCATCCATATTTAAAAGGAATGGAAGAAAAATAAATAGGAATAACCGAATAAAAAATTAGAATCAAATGAGAGAAAACGAATAGAGATCGAACAATCGAATTGAATAGAATTGTAAGAGTGTGATTGTAATTGTATTATGCTTGACTTTATTTGTTTAGGTCGGACGCCGAACTATTAGTACGTGTACCAAGAAGCCCACTGTGAGTAACAATGTTATAAAAATATGTTCAAATTGTATTTATTTTCTAAATGATAAATTCTATTGTTTCTGAACGGTTACTTTCTATCGATTGAATGATGATCCTCTTTTGAATTGTATTCGTGACATCCATAGTGTAGTGTTATCGTTATTTTTATTGATACAGAGATCTCTGTCAGTTCCAAATCTTGGAACTAGTGTTATTGTTTGATGGTCATCAATTGATTATTTGGTCTTTTAAGACCTAGTGTATTGTTGCTATTTGATGTACCACCTATGACCTATAAGAATATGATTGATTGAATCGATTAAATTGAACGATTGATTGACAAATAATAGTGATTGAAGTGTTCTAATGCTAATTGATTGTTTCAAAGACTGTAAAGGACATTATTCTTAACTTCTTTACACATTTGTTATTCACTGGGCTTTAACTCACAGTTTATTATATATATGTAGGTGGCCAGGCACCGGATCAAAGCTAGAGGCGTCGACCCGAACCCTTGTTTTGTTAAGCCAGCAATTGTCCCTTATTGTAAGGTTCCGAACTAGCATGTGTCAAGGCGTTTTTGGATGGCTCGACTTCACCCTTTTGAGTTTATTAAGTGAAAAGAATGTTTTAAGACTAATGTCAATACTGTTCCAGATGATGGGATTGATTCCTTAACTTATGTTTTGTCTTGTATATATATGCTTATGAGCATAAATGGTTATGAATATGGCTATGTACATGAAAGTTTATTTCCATTCAGATCCTCACAGCTCATTGGACGATGTATGTTATTATTGATTGGCTTCTGCCAGCCCCGTTATATTGTATTATTGTCAGTATAGTTAAACAGGCCTTCGGTAATCACAGATTACTGACCGGTTATGACGCTAAACCTATAGGGGTGGGTTTGGGTCGTGACACAAATTTGTTTCTAGAAGTTAGGTGGGAGCTGGAAGGAAGTTGAAGGAAGAGTCTGTTGTTGTAGGTCCTGTAAAGCACGAGCCATAACATACCCCGATTTGACTAAAAAAATTACAAATTTAGATGGATGCCACACCAGTACTTCCTGTTTGTTTTCCATTGAAATAGGGATGAGACTAATAGCCTGTAGTTCCTCCAGGGTAACAACCTGCTACAGAACCTCCATCTTCCAACACTTACGATTTGGATCAATAGCATCTGCCATAACATGGATGGATGTATAGAGTGGTTTGACAGTTAATATCTTGAAACAAGGGGCCGACAGTAGCCACTTATCCTCCCAAAAGTTAACAAATTGCCTATTATGAATTTTCCATTTGGTGCCCCTCAGAAGTAAGTCTCTGCCTTTTAACAAACTTGTCCATGCCCATGATGGCCGAGTGCCTCTAGTGGCTGTCATGAAATTTGATTGAGGAAAATATAAACCCTTGAAAATTCTAGCCCAATAAGAGGAAAGGTTTTGAAGTAATCCCTTCATATGCCAACATAGCTTGGTTGAAAGCCTTAAAGTCTCGAAAACCCATACCCCCAGCAGCTTTTGAAGTTGTCATGGAGTCCCAGCGAGCCCAGTGAATACCTCTACTCTCCAGGTCTCCTTTCCACCAAAAATTCCGAATGTAAGCATTCAGCTTATTATAGAAACGTTGAGGAAAAAATAAACAAGCCATGGCATATGAAGGGATGGCCTGTGCCACAGCCTTAATCAAAGTTTCATGTCCGGCAAGGAAAAGAACCTTACACTTCCATCATTGCAATTTGGAGAGCACCCTCTCAATCAAAAACCCAAACACAGGAGCCTTGGATCTACCCCAAAGAGTAGGTATACCTAAGTATTTTGTAGTTAGATCCGCCTAAAAAATCCCCAAAGTCGAACAAACCTCCATGCTAGCATTGGCCGAGAAGATGAGACCAAATTTATCAAAATTCAAGACTTGTCCCGATGCCTCACTGTAGATTCTCAGAACTTCCAGTAAAGCTTGGCATTCCCTTTGCTCGCCCTGAAGAAAAAGAATAGCATCATCAGCAAAGAATAGATACGATAAGATGGGACAAGTACCCCTCATCCGTAGGCCTGACATATCTCTCTGGTAGAGGCTTCGAAGCAATAATTTAGACAAAACATCAGCCACAGGAAGAAAGACGTATGGGAAAAGAGGGTCGCCTTGGCAGAGACCCCAAGAAAGAGAAATAGATGCACGCTTTGCCCCATTCGCAAAAATGGAGAATTGAACTGTAGTGACACATTGCATGACCCACTGAATCCATCGCCGATTAAACCCCAATTTATGAAAGACTGCTTCCAGGAAATCCCACTAGATTCGATCATATGCCTTGTTAAAGTCAAGTTTCAAAGCAATATCCACTCTTCTCCCTCTCCTCTTGTGCCTAAGGAAATGGAAAGCTTCGTGAGCCACTAAGATATTGTCCTAGATCAGCCATCCTGACACAAATGCCGATTGATTAGGGGTGATAATACTGTGAAGAACGTGTTTTAGACGATTAGCTAGCACTTTGGTGATGATTTTCATGGAAAAGTTACATAAACTTATGGGTCGGTACTGTGTAAGTTTTGCTAGGGCAGCAACTTTGGGAATTAATACTAGATTGGTATGATTCAATTCTCGGAGCACAAAGTCGCCATTAAAAAAGCTTTTAAATGCTGCACACACATCTTTCCCTACCACCTCCCAATGCTTATGATAGAAAATCCCAGAAAAACCATCAGGTCCGGGGGCTTTTAATGCCCCCAGCTGTAAGGTTGCCACCTTAATTTCATCATCAGTCACTGATCTAGTAAGAGCTCTATTCATATCTGCAGTAACTATAGTGTGAACCACCTCCAGGGCGGCACTCAAATGCCTTCTTGGTAAGGCTTGATAGAGAGTTTGGAAGTAGTCATGTAAATGCCCATTTATAGCCTCATCTGACTCTAGCCATTCCCCAGTTGCTGTTTGAAGTTTAACCAATTGATTCCTTTGCCTGCGTTGGGTGACTGTAGCATGGAAAAAAGAAGAATTTTTGTGCTCGTATGTCAACCAATTAATCCTTGACCGTTGGTGTTAGAACATCTCTTGTCTCAATAAAACTTCCTCAATATCAGCTGGCAAAGATTGGATAAAACCCAAATTGTCATCGAAAAAATGAAGCATTTGGACTTCCAAGAGTTAGCTTAAGGTTTGCGAGCTTGATGCGATTATTCCCGAACTCAGTCTTGCTCCAAGAAGAGAGACCACGTTGACATGATTTGAGTTTGTGGACAAAGTT
The DNA here is from genome assembly GCA_036172215.1 of Camellia granthamiana. Classification (NCBI taxonomy): domain Eukaryota; kingdom Viridiplantae; phylum Streptophyta; class Magnoliopsida; order Ericales; family Theaceae; genus Camellia; species Camellia granthamiana. Next base: position 114,059,026 of record CM069908.1, on the reverse strand, counting down.
GTACATAGCGGAACCTACTGTAGAATGCAACCAATTGGACTTGATAACTTCAACACAATTCAAATTTGTGATCCACATTGACTCAAACTTGAACAAGCGTGGTGTTTTCTTTAAAGGAACATGACACTAAAGGAGTAAGGGGCAATGGTCGAAACCAATTAAGACTTCATGAAGAACTTGTGCATAGGGAAATTTTTGCCTCCATTCTACTGAAGCTAAGTCTTTGTCAAGTCTGTCTCGAAAATTGCAAATACCAGCTTGATTGTTTGTCCAGGTATACGGATGACCCTTAAACTCTAGGTCCATGAGCTCGCACTCGGAAAGCAAATCTTGAAAGTGCTGAATTCTAGAAAAGTTGCAGCCCATTGCTCCTTGCTTCTCTTGCATGCTTCCAACCTCATTAAAGTCCCCTAAATAAACCCAAGGATAACAATTTGCAGCAACGAAAGATTTGAGGTATTGCTAGAAAATTTTCCTATCAGGCCATCTAGGAGGGCATAGACAAAGGCGGCCATCCACCCATCAAGAACTGTTCCCAGAGTAACATAACACTTGGAAGAGATTTGCAGACTTGTAACGGACGTGCAGATTAACTTCATCCCTCCACTACAGCGCTAAGCCCCCAAAACACCCACATGATCCACATAGCTAGCATGAGGAAAGCCCAAACTTCTTCTAATTCTTTCTAGCATGGGCTGTTTATTTCTAGTCTCCATTAAGAAGATTATTGCAGGACGATGGGTATAGCACAACTCTCGGAGGATCTGGATTGTCAGGGGTCGTCTCATCCCCTAACAATTCCAGCTCAAAATCAACATTGAATGTGTGGCTGCTTAGGGCAAGCCATAAATGCCCATGTAACAGAGCTATTATCTACATCGGGGTAGGTACTTAGAACTTGGGACTTGAACTCATCAGCAACATTAGGCAAAGGGCTTACAGTTACTGGATATATACTCACATTTACCTCATGGGTAGCAGACTGCTGAATGAGAATATCAACCAGAGTAAAGCTGGTGCTAGGAGGTCCTCGAGGGTCTGTGAGTGTCTGAGTGGTTAAGGGTTTACCTTTTTTTCTAAATATATTTGCGCTTGCCTCGGGTCTTCGAAGAGAGAGGAGTGTTAGTGAGCAACTGAGTGCCTTGGTCTGCATCTCTCCCCAATTTCAGAAGCTTCGGATAGCGAGTGGGTAGGTCAGCGTCCTCTAGAGATTTCCTTTTCAAAGTCAGATGTTGAAGGGCCTTGGATAAACTGACATTCATAAGCTGGGTGGGATAGGCAAGTGGAGGGGGTGGAAGGTAGGTCTAGCGTGTCAGCGAAGGGTAGCCCACTAGGAAGTTTATCAATTGCACAAAGAAGGCCTCTCTTGGGGCTATCTGGGGGCTCGGTAACAAAGTAAGTGGGCCCAGTCTAGGATAAGGCAGGGGTAATTTCACTGTGGATATGGCTAGGGAGTGGGCTGATGCAGGTAAGGGAAACCACAGGGCCCAATGTGGAGTGGATAGGTTGGTTAGAGAATGGGCTAGATGAGGGGTTAAGCAAAAGGTTAACTGCATTATGTCCATGGTAAGTGGTAGTCTGTAGTGGGTATTGGGCCACCCCCAGTTATGGAGTTGGGTGCATAGTTGGGGTTCCATGTGTTAAGTGATCATACAATCCAGTGGTGGTAGAAGTTTTAGAGGGATGTGGGGGTGCTTCTTCGTCTGAACAAGCGAGTGGAGTGTGCGATCCCGTATCTAATTGATTCAGTACCACGGTTATAGAAGGATCACGTGCCAGTGGCACTATTGGGTGTGGTTTAAAGGGTGTTGGCAGCGACGAAGCAAACCCTGAAGTTTGTTCTTCGCTTCATCAACTTGTCAACGGTAGTGCTCGACGGGGAGGCCTGTAGATCGAGCGATTCATGTTCTCAAGTCTGGACCATACCCAGATTGCTCCCCTACCTCTTTAGATACAAACTTACCCCTATTGCGGTCATGGCCTAATCTCTCATACGCATAACAGAAGTCTGATAGTTTTTTGAACTTGTAGGATATCCAGATATCTGTGCCCTCTGATGGGCGTTTGAGCCAAAAACCTCAAGGTAAGGGCTTAGTTGTGTCAATCTCCACTCAGATATGCAAAAAACTGTGATACAATAATAACCCCTCTATATGAGCTTCTACCCGAGCCAACTGCCCCACATGGTTACCAATGATCTCATCATTTTGCTTGGTGATCTTGTTAAATGGTAACCCATGAGCTTAAACCCAGAACTGGCACCACTTGAAATCAATCTCGTCCATGGTTTGTTGTGCGATTAGTGGTTGAAGAGCTAACAGAAAACCCATGACGAACAAAGGGTTGTCCCTCAAGATTTTATTACGATCTTCTTCATCAGTGAATTGGAAGAGAAATGCGTTTTCCATCCATAAGGAAATCGAAAACTCACCTTGAGTTCGCCAAGCATTACGGATAATGGTAGTGACTACACTCCTATTCAATCGTTTAAGGGCCATCACTTTCCTAAGGAGACATAGATAGGATAGATCCTCATTCTCACCCGATCTTTTGAGGGTCAGACTGTTGAGCTCCAGGAGCTCCATTGTGTTAGACACCATAGATAGGCAGAGAAAGGATTGATGGGGAAATGTGTGGGTATAGAAAGTATCTGGGTGAAGTAGGGGAATGTGGGGGTTAGAGTGAGAAAAAGGGAAAGAGAAGAAAGAGAGAGGAGAGAGAGGTAGGGGCGGGTAAAGAATGGAGTTAACAGGAAACAAGGGAAGAGGTATGGGTGGGGGGAGACTGAAAGAGAGAGAGAAGGAAAGATAGGGTAGGTAACGAGTTGTATGACAAATGGAGTTCGGTAAATAGGAATGAAGAGGCTGTATGATGGCAGGAGAGAAAGAGCCAGCAAGGTGTGGGAGAAGGATGAAGATGCCGGTAGCCTGGGATGAGCCCAGAGAGACTGTTCTAAGGCAGAGACGCTTTCATCCTAGAGAGAGAATTTGAATATCCCTTTCAGCACAAGCAAGTATAATGTAACCACACTTGACAAATGAACTTTGTTGTGTTTCTGGGCTTGTGAATTGGATTCAGTCGGTGTCATGACATAATCAAAATGAAGGAGTGATACTTTGGTTATCCGCGAATGCTTCCAAAGGTGACTCTTTGGAATTTCTGGTTCTTTTTATAGTATGTGAAATATTTGTACCAATCGCTTTAATCATATCCAAATGTTAATTTTGTCAATTTTGTTCATAAAATTTGCGATTTGAAATAATTTCAGACAGTCACCTAAAACATTAATGGAATAGTAATAAAATATGCATTTGGTATCACTTTGGTATTTAAATTTTGAATTTTGTCTCTAAGCCCTTCAATTAGGGATGGCAATTTGAAACCGACCCAATGGGGACCCAATCCCCCGACCCCGATTTGAATGGGTTTTCTCCAAAAAATACCCCCGACGGGATGGGGATGGTATTTAAAAATTAATCCCCGATCAATTTCGGGCCGAGAACGATGATAAGTGCCCAAGCCCTAGCCCCGACCTATTTGTCCCTTAAAGTGATATATATATACATATATAATATACTCTTTTATTAGTTGTTTCGTTTCTCTTTCTCTCATTTCATCTTTTTGTTTTCATTTCATATCTACTCTCTCTCTCTCTTCCTCACCGTTTCTCACCAAATCGGCGCCACCTCCGACGACAACGACGACGACGATGACCGCTACCTCCTCCTCTGAGCAAAGAGAGTAGAGAGCAAAGAGAAAGAGAGAGAGAGAGCACCGAACATCGTCGCCAAGCGCCACCTCCTCCTTCGGCGTCGATTCCCTCTGCCACGACAGATCTGAGCAGATATCTCTCTCTCTCTCTCTCTCTCTCTCTACTCAGATCTGATAATGTTGTTGTTTATGTTGTTATTGATGATGTTGTTGTTGATCTCTCTCCATCTGTGTTTGGGGTTTTTTTTTTTTTAGTCCAAGGAATTTCAGGGTCAGGTTTCCCTGATCCCCATTAGAGGGTGGGGACGAGGACAATAATAGGTTCCCCGTCAGGGATCGGGCCGAGGACAGAGAAATTTTTACCATAGGAGATCGGGGACGAGGAGTGTGATCCCCAGCCTCGGCCCATTGCCATTTCTACCTTCAATACTATATTTCATCTTCTTCATTAGGTTTTTTTTTTTCTTTCTTTTTTTCTTTTCAGGAGAACTTTGAAAACGTAATTCACATGGAAACTAAAAGCCGAACCATCAGGCCATTCCCTGCGCTTGGATATGCTAACTAATTGTTTTAATTTGGCAGAATCTCAACACATGAATTGAAGATAGATTTCAGTGACATTAAGTGTTTGATTGGAATAAACTTTTTTAGTCTGACTTTTTGATTTTTCAGCTATTTTAGCCTGACTAAAAAAATTCTGTTTGGGATGAAGGTGTGGCTCTTTTCTTTTTTTTTCTTTTTTTATTTATTTTTTATTTTTTTATTTTTGTAGTTGATTTGATAGTTGTAAGAGAAAAAATGAAACGATTATGATTTAGATAAGATATTTTGTTCTATTTTGGCCTTTTAGTCTATTTTATCTTCTTGTGGACTAAATTAACTCTTATTATCTTGACTTGTTAGTGAAAAATGAATTTTTCCAAACCCAGGTGAATTGCAAGTCCTGCAATTTGCTTGTTCTGTCAAATGACTAAACCACGATATAGATCTCAAGACTCTTATCTTCACTGGGATTTTTGTTTTTTTTTATCCCCATCTCACTCTAAACGATCAGGTCAGACACTCCCATAGAAATTTGACTTAGAATTATGAGAATCTAGACAGATTGAGAGAATTCGATGTTTGATTGATTGTGTTCTAGGACTTGAAATTGTGATTGTCAACTCTGATCCATAAACAACCATCCAAATTAACAAAGAAACTCTGATTGGAAATATGGTTATAACTTGTTAATCATGGAGATATTAGACAAAATCTAAATGAGATACAGAGCACCAGGGATTCCACCTTTGTTAACAATGAAAATGTATAAGTGCAATTATACATTTCCAATATTCACATACCCAATAAAATACAAGTTAAACAAAAACAAAAGCAATATCTATTTTTCCTAATTACATCATCTTCCACTTTAAGTAAGACCATCCTTCATAACTTTAAAATGCCTATACACATTTAAAAAATTAGAGAACTAAAAAACAGGATTAGCTATGAATGCGGTTCTTCACTTTAGCCCCTCCAAAAATAAAGCTAAGCAGCGGATGGAGCGGGCGTGTAATGACCAACACTGGTCTCCGACAGTGCCACCCCTTCAATGAGTGATATGTTAGTCTTGTAATCCAATGACTCATCATTGTATATGTCCCACCACTTCTTTACTAGCATTATGATGTCTTCTCTATCCATGTTGTCTTCTTTCCCAGTATACCTCCATGGCTTTGATCCCTGAAAAATACCCAAACAACAAATTCACCCCTTTAGGATATTGATTTCATTTAAATAAAATAATTTGAGATAAAAATTGAAGAATTGGATTATAAATGATCATAATCACTCACCGCAGCACAGTAGTGAACTACTTTCACTTTATCAAGTTCAATGTTCTCTGGGTGGCGCCACAACATAGCCAAAACAAGGTTGTAAATTGGTGGGATAGGCTTGTAAACATCCTTAAAGAACATGTTCAAAAAGTCCTGAAAGCACAACCATTAAAGCCCAAATCAAATTAGAGGCGAAACATATGTATATACACGTAAAAAACAAATTCTCGATCCCTGCATCACAATATGTGAATGAAAATCTATTAGAATAACGGGTTGTGAATTTTAAAGATGGAGATATCTGGATTTTGAATTGACAACAATAGGTCATTTACCTGCTCAGCAAAAGGGGTAGGAGGGATGATTTTGAGAGTGTTCAAGAGGTCTTCGTAGACGGAGAGACTAGGCTCATATACAAACATGCCAGCATTGAAATAGAGGGGAGGCTTGGGACCCAATTCAGCAGGCCATTGGACCTTATTAGGACATTGTTGACAGTACCCAATCTTGTACTGTGGGGTGTGAGACCATGTCTTCTCGCAGAAACAATCTTTCACAGCATAAAAGTATCCATTTGGATTGTCAAATAGGTGATCTATATTTTCAAACACCTGAATGTCTCCGTCCAAATATATCATCTTATGGTACTCCACAAACTGAAATTAAAACACAAACAAAAACAAATGTATATGAATTTATTATAGCTACAAAGATAATTATTAGTATGAATGACACAAAATTACACAGGCATATACCTCCCAGATGCGAAGCTTGGAGTAGTTGATGACGTAGTAGGCCATAGCGAACTGGGTCTGGTTCTCAGGTGGGTAAACCGGTTCGATCTCACGGACTATGCAGCCCTGAGCCACCAGCATACAGCGGTGCTCCGCTGGCACGTCTGGCAGCACTGCCACCACAAGTGGGTACGCTGTCTGGACCTTTCTCAAGCCCTTGGCCAGCCCAACCACGCCCTTCACGTAGTCACCGTTCCCAGCCAAGAACGTGACATAAGCTCGGCTCGTCAGGCTCGCCGCCTTGACCAGGCTTGTGGCCTTGGTGGTTTTACTTACAAGTTTAGGAGGAGCCATTTGGTTTTTCACAACAAATTTTAGAGTTTGAAAGAGATTGGTCTAGAGATGAAGAAGTTTTTGATGAAATGTGAGAATGGTTTGGTGAGTTTTGTTTTGTGGGTTGAATGGGGGGAATGCTGCTTTATTTATAGGCGTTGGTGATAGATGGAATGCAATAAATCTGTTTTTTAGGTGTTTGATGGATGATAACGGCGTCGTTTGGTGGGTTCGAAATGTCAATGAAATGGGTTCGGAATGTACGTGTGTCAGTCAGTATGGGTAGGCGGCGATCAGATCTGACGCTGTGTATTTGTAGTAAATTACTATAGAAATGGATAATGGAAAACAGGTCGGTCATCTGTGTAACTAAAAGGGTACTTACTACACTAATACTACAACAAATAATTTATAAATAAATTTAATAAGAAAATGAATAAAATAAATCAGAAGTTGATTCGGTATAGTTTTAGTTATGATCCATATTGAGGGTGGACAGTGGTGCTCATATTTATATATTAAGATCTCGTTTGATAATATTATTTTTTAATTTACAAGTTAAAAATTAATTAAAAAAATAATAATAATTTATACTAAAAAATCAAAAATTTTATTTTTTTTCTATTTTTTATACGTTTTTTTTATAAAAAAATTAAAAAAATCATTCCAAACATACTAGTTTTTTTATCTCATATTTTAGTTAAAAAGTTATTAAAATAACATATTTTCAAACTAGGCCTAAGTATTATTTGAAGGAGGAAGGTAGTGCTCGTAATTAATTTTAATTTTATATATGATACATTAGTTATTTTAATGTACCTGCTAATATTTTACTAGTTTAGCTATTGTTATTGTTATTACTATCTTGTCACCCAACACAACTACGTATATCAAACAGTTTGGTTTACTTCAAATACTTCAATTTTAACAAATACCAAGTCGTTTTGGACAATTGATTGGGTTATAAGTATAATTTTGAAACTTTTCCGATAATAGTCTCAAACTCTATTTGTTGGGCTAAATGAACGATAACAATTTGAAATATCATATTATTTCTATCTATCTATTTATTGTTCTTCATATGTTCATCTATTTGTGTTCCATATTATCTATTTCTATTTACACGTCATTATCTTATCTGTTCATCTAATTTGCTTATCTATCCATATTTTCGACGACTTTTTTTTTGTTGCCTACTAGCAATGGCAGTGGTTACATACTTATCACCAAAACAAAACAATTATTGGATCTAATGCTATACACCAAAAAAAATGAATTATTCCCCAATTTTCTTTATAATTTTTCAAGTTAAAAATTTTAATGTTCAAATTGGAAAAGTTAATTTTAATTCTTAGTTTCAATTTTATTGAACAACATTTATCTTTCTCATACATAATTATATAGTCCGTATTACTATAACATAAAATTTTTCATTGATTATTAATATTATTAAGCAAATAATAATATTATTAATTTATTATTATTATATACTTAATATTCATTTGTTAAAGAGAGAAATGTGGAGCCCACCACGTCGACAGATTTTGTGCAGGTAATTGATTTTGGCATGGAAAGATACTAATATAAAATTGAATGGGAAAGCATAAAAGTGGGCTACTGAAATATAATAAAATAAAATAAAAGTTCCATTTTTAAATTTTTAAAAAGTAAGATAATAATAAAAATAAACGTTGACCTGCTGACCAAAGACTGACTACCAACGAAAAATTGCAACGGTTAGCACTACGTCTACTACAAGAAATGTCACTTTTAGCTACCAAAATATTGATAGCCAAAAGTCACTTATTTAGTCGCCAAAAGTTTTAGCGACCAAAATTTTTCGTCGCTAATCTCGTCGCCCTTACTCTGTCGGCGATAGTATTGGCGACTAAAATTTTTTTGGTCGCCGAAAGTGTACACATTTGGCTACTAATGTTGGTTTAGTCGGCAAAAGGTCACTTTTAGCTACTAAAAAATTGGTAGCCGAATATACACATTTGGCTACTAATCTTAATTTAGTCGCCAAAAGGTCTGTTTTGGCCACTAAAATATTAGTAGCCAATAGTTTATTTCTCTCATTCTCAGATTTTTTAGCTACTAAAAAATTAGTAGCCGAAAGTACACATTTGGCTACTAATCTTAATTTAGTCGCCAAAAGGTCTGTTTTGGCCACTAAAATATTAGTAGCCAATAGTTTATTTCTCTCATTCTCAGATTTTTTAGCTACTAAAAAATTAGTAGCCGAAAGTACACATTTGGCTACTAATCTTAATTTAGTCGCCAAAAGGTCTGTTTTGGCCACTAAAATATTAGTAGCCAATAGTTTATTTCTTTCATTCTCAAATTTTTTAGCTACTAAATTATTAGTAGCCAAAACTCTTGATTACCTATTTGGCTACCAAAACATTTGGTAGCCAAATGCTTTAACGTGTTTTTTTTTTTTTTTTTTTCTAAACAACCTTTATCCATTATTAATACAACCTGTACCCTGTATGGACAATATAATCCATCAACACAAAATAAGTTATGAAACATTCAACCACGTGCACACATTTCAATTCCAACCATCCACATAATTAATATTGAACGTCCAATTACACATATATATATATTACAAATTTCATAACAACCAAGTCTAATCCAACGTCAATATTTTAATTCCATACATAATACATGAATAACCAAATTAATTGTACACCTACAACTTCTGTACCATTCAGCAGATTCCTTAATCAAATGATCCTTTGAGGACAAACATTCATTTAAAAAGTTTTTGCTTGACAGAGATTGCTGAATCAAAGAACCAGCATTACTTCCCAAAGTATCTGCTAGATCTCCAAGGACCCCATTGGCAGTTTTCATCACAACATCATCCCTGAGAGTAAATAGACATGACAGATAGAGTTAGAAAAAATAAATCAAGCAACTAAAACCAGGTATTACAATGGCTGGGAAATTAAGACATGAAACTTAGTAAGGAATACAAGTCTGCAGTATATGGTGTACTGGTTATATTATAGATCAAATGGGCGAAGTCTTTATAGTACCAAATAAATGATCACACATTCATGGAATTGAAATAGAAGACAATTACACTAAGTTAGCATGAAGAAATGAAAGCCCAAGGAAAATTAAATCAACCAGAAAATGAATAAATCATCAACTATTCCTCTTATTTTATGTTTGTAAACTACATTACTCGCTTCCATTTCTGTTAATATTTACCATCTGTATCTATAGCATAATCTACAAATACTAGCTCCAAGAGGAAATGAATATTTAAGTGTCATCATCCACCATCCTCTCCCAAAGAACTTTCCAGTAATGCGAATTGAGGTCTTTCCACTTAAACGTCTACAATGCAATTCATCCCCAGAAATTATAACAATGATAAAACAAAGTTAATAATTAATAGGGAAACAAAATTAGCATCCTTATTTCAATAAACTGCTTATTGAGATCATAAATAATGTTGAAGCAACCAATGTTGAATAAACTGCTCATTGAGATCATAATTAAAGTTAATAATCCTGTGACATCATATGGAAGATGCTCATTGAGATCACTATGGTCAACGAGGCTGATTCAGGATGAATTTATACAGAGAGAAAACTTAAGAAACCAGCACTGTCTTCGATTTGAATTTGAAACTAATACAAAGGGCAAGTTATAAACCCGTTGAAAAAACTAATACCTATTACTTACTTGGTCCCAGCAGGGTTAAAACCAATGCAGTAGGCAGCAGTGATTTCGTCCACGTCATTATAAGCCCGATATGTGCAACGAAGCTGCAATTCCAGTTAAAATCATTAAGTGTGTATTTGTGGACATTGGAACTAGTTAATAAAAAAGGGAAATGAAGCCTGCAAAGTTAATCATTAAGTGTGTATTTCGTCCACGAGTTTTAACTTTTCAAAGAAACTGCTTTCCAAGTTGTCAAATCATCATAGCTCATCTTGTGTATACCAAATAAATATTCAATATGCCACAAATGTTAGTTCCAATAACCAAACAAATGCATATAATGGGAGATGAGAGAGAGTCACTTTTGCTTTGATCTGATATTTTTTTCTAGATGTGGTAGAAATATCACCTCTTCGAACTTTCATGCTGGATTTCTTGGCTTTTGATTTGGAGGTGCCTAAAGAATAAAATATTATTAAAGAATTTGAATTTTCAAAGTAACAAACAAGTACACTCATATAAGTATAGCTAGAGCTTTATCTACCTCTTAGATGAATGGCAGTCATAGGTGATTGAACTTCATTTTCACATGGGTCCAACTCTGTCACCTCACTGGAAGCCTGAGAATGTTCATCCAACTCAACTTTGGACTTTGATACATCGTGTGAGGACTGATCCATCCCTTCCACAGATGGATCACTGACATCGGCATCTGTTTCATCTTCAGCAAACGTATTGTCAAAACATTCAATTTATAACTCAAATTGATAAAACCTCCCACAAGTAACATAATTCAATACCTTGTTGACGATATTCCTGAAGTTTTCCATCACAGAATCTTCAGATAGGACATGTTCATATGTTTTGAATAACTCCATCAGCTTCTTCACGCCCTTTTCAGTGAATGTCAGCTGAGAGAGGCAATAGGATATATATTCCCATTGCCTAGTATCTGAACCCCAAAAATAAAAAAATAAAAAAGTGATCAAGAACTACTTTTAACCAGTAGCATTTTTAGAAACAAAAAAACAGCTGGAAATTTAACTAAATTCCTTTAGTCTAACAACAATCAATAGGCATCAAATTAAAGGGCGTCAGTTTTTTTACAAGAAAAAACAAGAAAATTAAAACATTGTAAACATGCATACTTGTGACCCCACTAAATCTATTGCAAAGCTTCTCAACGAGAGACTCCATTTGTTTGTCCTGAAAATAATTTAGAAGAAATTAGGTGGAATTGTGATCAAAAAAAATAATTTGTCACTAAAACTAAGTCAAAACCCCATACCTTCTTGATGGAACCAATTAAAAACTGCATGATGTTGCAGAAAGACTCTCTCTTCAAGTTCTCATTGGATAATTTTCCAAGAATATCCGGAAGTAAATTATATATTGGAACTGCAAAGTTTTCAATTTCTCTCTTCAAGTTCTCTTCAAGTTCTCACGAAATACACACAGTTAAAATCATTAAGCTGCAAAGTTTTCACAAAAGTTTCAACCATTAAGTGTGTATTTGTGGACATTGGAACTAGTTAATAAAAAAGCCAACATCAAAAACAAAGATAAATGGCAAATGTAAATACTAATATTATTCATAACCAAATTCAACTCTCACAAAGTTTTCAATTCCCAAAATTTTGGGTGAGCTCCCACTGCCGAAAATTCAGAAATATAACAAAAGGGAAATGAAAAAATTGAATGTATATTTAGTGGAGACAGAAATTGGGTGCAAGTATAATATGTGAGGGGTTCAATGATTTTCCACTATTGATTTTTCGCGTAGGCATTTCATCGAACAACTGATGGGCATAGAAAAACAATACAAATAACACAAAGGTTATCAATGTCAACAATGGTGAAGGTGAGAGAGACAGAGAGAGTGTGAGAGAGAGTGATGCATTACCTTCAAATTCAATGATTGGCCTTCAATTTCGGCTTGCAACGTTGGCTCGGAGCACAGAAGGAGAGTGGAGAGAAAGGCTACCGGCGTGCAGAGGCGTGATGGCGGTGATGCTTCCGTACCCGACGCCGACGGAGACAGAGGCGAGAGAGAGATGGAGGAGGGCAGAGGCGTGAGAGAATGAGAAAGAGGGAGAGAGTCAGAGAGTGAGAGACATAAAAATGAAAACCCAAAGTTTCCCTCCCAAGTTTTCCTGTTTCCCTCCGAAGTCTGAAACAATGTTTAAAAATTTTAATTATAATCGGCGACTAATATTTAGTCGGGAAAAGTAAAAATAATAAAAAATATATATAAAAATAAGCATTAAAATAAAAAAGAAAAAAATATATATATGTAACAAATATAAGGAATAAAAGTAACAAATATATTAAAATTATATTTAAATCAAAATATAAGTAATAAAATTATAAATTACAAATATTAAATTATCTTAAATATTTGTCATAATATTTTTTTTACTGAAAAATATAATAATATATTTAAAAATTTTATATTCTTATTATATATATATATATATATATATAAAATAAGAAAGAAAAGAAAGAAAGAAAGAAAATTAAAAATAAAAGAAGGAAAAAAAAATTTAAATATTCTGAGCCAGCTCAACCCGTGTTTTTTTAGTCGCCAATTACTTTTATAAATCCCTCAAATTTAAATTAGAAATGTCTCCCTCCAAATTTAAATTAACAATAGTGTTTGATTATTGTTAACCGTGTATAATGTAAAAATAATTTTAAAAAGTTGAAAAAATTAATTATTAAAAAATTAAGGAAAAATTTAAAATCTGAAATAATATCAATAAGTCTTACAAATAATTGGGATGTTTTGTCTTTTATTAGTACTGGTAATAATATTGAAAAATTTATTGAAATGATAAATAATTGGGATATTTTGTCTTTTATTTGTGAATTTTGATTTATTCTTAATTTATTAGTGTTATTGAAATATGATGATGTAAAAAGTATAAATAGTTTAATCAAAAGATTCATCTCAAAATAATAGTCTATTTTCATAATTTAATTTCTTTTTATAATACAATTATTACATTTTAAAAATATTAATTTATCAAAATTACCTTTTAATAGTATATGTTTTTAGAAATATCAATTGTCATAATTGTAAATTTTTTATTATTAATGGATTTAAAAAAAGGACAAAATAAGAAATTCATATTATTTTGATAAATTAATAAAATAAAAATATAAATATAAATATAAATATAGATGTATATAATTAATTTTTTTTATTTACATTCGGCTACCAAACATTTAGTAGCCGAAAGTGGGTCTTTAGCGACTAAAAGAACTTTGGTCGCCGAAAGTTGACATTTGGCGACCAAACCTTTGGTCGGGGAAGATTAAAAATTAATTTTTTTTATTTACATTCGGCTACCAAACATTTAGTAGCCGAAAGTGGGTCTTTAGCGACTAAAATAACTTTGGTCGCCGAAAGTTGACATTTGGCGACCAAAACTTTGGTCGGGAAAGATTAAAAATTAATTTTTTTTATTTACATTCGGCTACCAAACATTTAGTAGCCAAAAGTGTGTCTTTAGCTACTAAAGTTTTTTTAGTCGCCAATTGTGATATTTTTAGCTACTAAATAATTTTTTAGTCGCCAATTGTAATATCTTTAGCTACTAAATTTTTTTTAGTAGCCAATAATCAACATTTCCCTACTAAAAAAAATTAGTAGCTAAAAAGTTGACTTTTGCCGACTAAAATTATTTTTGGTAGCCAATTCCCACACTTTTGGCGACTAAATTAGTTTTGGTAGCTAAAAGTGGTCGGTAAAAATGCATTTTCTTGTAGTGGTCGTCGGTGAAGCCACGTGAACATCTTTGCACTAAGCATCTGGCATTCCTACACAAGGGGTACGTTGCGTCTCTTGTGGGAGATTATTCCCTTTTTTGATAATTTAAATGGTATATATTATAAGATTTATCGAGTAGATTATTTATTAAAAAAAATTAAATTAATTAGATATCTGTAATTTTATAATGAAAACATATTTATTTTTATAAAAATTAACGATTAATATAACTTTAATAAATTTTTAAAAACAATTAAAATTTAATCATGGGATTATAAATATCCGATTAATTTAATTTTTATATAAGTAATATTTTTAATGAATCTTAAAATATAAACGGTTCAAATTATCAAAAAAATACTCTGAGAGACCTCCGGCAACAATAACTACTCTGCCTTAAAATACAGTTGTACCCTTCTCCCCATGCGGGGACATCTTTGCTTTGCTTTCTTTTTTTTCTCTTTATCTACAATTTTTTTTTTTGTTAATTAATAAAAATAAACCGATTAAGTTTTGTATCTTGCACACACTCAACAGGTGTGCACATTTTCTAGTATTATTAAAATAAATTTTATTTTAATTTTTAAAATTTTATTATAGATATATAAATGTAGCCACGATTACTATTGCTAATATTTTATTCATTTTGTAAAAGTTATTGCCATCACTGCAAATATCAAGAGTATAAGAAAAGATTTTAAAAATCAATAATAAATTTTCAATTATCAATTATCGTTTTTTTTTTTTTTTTTGAGGAATCAATTTGATTTAATTTGGCATTTTTACAAGAATATCACCGCTGCATTCTTTTTGTAAAAATTTTTTGGTATGAATTTTTGTAAACTTTTATTTTATTATATTTCAAATAAAATACTAAATAATTTTTTTGAATATATTATCATATTGATTTAGATTATAGAAAATTGAATTGAAAGCGTAAAAAGGGCTACTAAAATATAAGAAAAATGCTATGAACTCATCTTAAATATCTTGAATTTACTTTGAATGAATAATTTGTGATTGAAATTGAATTTGTACAGTGTGAGATACATCTGTAGAATAAATCTAGATTGCAATATGGCAATTCTGATTAATTTCTAAATAGTTAAGTTTGAATTTATAATATTACAAATAATATAATAAAATAAAACTTTCTTTTTTTTTTTTTTTATGATCAAAGGGCAAATTACACCGGTAGTCTCTACATTTTGTCTCTTGTATCATTTTGGTCTCTACACATTCAATTGGCTCAATTTTGATCCTTAATTTTAGATTTTGTGTCAATTTGATCTAATTGATAATACCGTTAGTGTTTTTGATGAAAAATTATTACTGAATTGATTGAGGTTTAACTCAAAGAGTCAAGCAAACTTATAATTTTGTCCTTAAAATTGTGACACATGCCGCTTATGTATGCATTTTTATTAAAATATGCTAATGATTGTATTCGATCGGATTAAATTGAGATAAAATTATAAATTTATGATTAAAATTGAGTCAATTAAAATTATAAAAATAAAAATAATACAAAGATCAAAATACAAAAATTACGAGTACAATTTATCTTAGATTATGATAAAAATAGACGCTTTGACTTCCACCGGCCAAAGGCAAACACTACCAACGAAACACGGTTACGTTTGATTTCTTCTCACGAAAGTCATCTCTGCATGTCTCTGTTATTCCGTTATATTCGGTGTATATGGTGAAGACTTATGCCAACAAATTTTATAAATTATTTTCAATTTTTTGATGTGAATTTATGACCCTCACAAGCAAAAAAATGTTGGAGAAATAAGTTTTTAGCTTTCTTCTTGGGAAAATTTCATGTTAGTGCAAATGTTGAATTTTTTTTTTCTCTTCAAAATAATGATAAAGTATTAATTATTAAAATCATATATTTTTTCATGTATAAGTAACTATTTTTAAAAATTACAGCTGATTTGTAATTTTTTATTTTTTTTTATTTTTCTTTTTCTTTTTCTTTTTCATTTTTCTAATTTTAGTTGGGGTTGGGTCATTAAGGGAATAATTGCAGTTTGGATAAGGTGCTTATTAAAAGGATAATGGTGGGTTAATTGTAACTATAGTTGTGTTATATTCAACTAATGACTTTGCCTTTGATGAAATATTCTGCAATATTCACTTGTTTCACTATAAAAAAATGAATTTTGGATGATTGTTGTGTTGGAGGCATAGCAGGTTGTGCAACCAAACAGTTTGAATCATTAAAATATGCTTCAAAATAAGTCGATTTAGCTGTATAGTAGCAATTGTTGTGCCCTCAGTACAACAGCCACCCCAAATATGACGTTTATTTGGTGTGTTTGATAAAATGCCTTTAAGATGATTGATAAATATGGCGCAAAGTAAATCAATGCATAATTTTGGCAATGAGATGTCATTTTTTGCGCAGGCCATCGGAAAGAGCAATGGAATGACGTTAAGAAAATGTTCTGAAAACACATCGTTTCGAATCTATAACCTATATATAAAAGAATGAAAGTAAGCAAGTCCTTTGTATCTAACGCATGAAATTGTCTAAAGTGCCCTAATATATTGGCTGGTCGAAGTTTCAACATAGGAACAAAAATACAAACATCTGCCATTAGAAGTTTCTTCTGATGACTGTTCCCCTTGACTTGTGAGTTCCACTGAGGTGAGACGGTGTGCTTTGTTGTCTTTCTCAAACGGTGATGATGGTGCATGCGCAAGGGTTATGCGGCAATAGCTCATTATATGTATGTCCATACATCCCCTGTTTGGTGAATCGGTTCGTTTTTTTTTTTCCTCCCATGTTTGCCCTGGTGTTTTTCTCGAGATGCAGAATCAAGCAGATGAGTCATGCTGAGTAATAAATTGGTATTCATAAATTATGTGGTTCTAATTTTCCAATCTGCAACTCACCGATTGTTTTACATGTGATTTGCATCAGCTGGCCAAGTGTATAGGATTATATATATACCTTTTGCTGTTGATATTGGTACTATCTGTATCTGTAGCAAACAAAGTAACCGATATGCTCATCTTCTTTGTCTCTCTCTATCTCTCTGTCAATTTTTTAAAAGACTTGGGCTCCCTATAGTTGGTCAAATAAGTCATTTATTTGAGGTAATAGGTATTTATTCTTGATAGTCACTTCGTTTAATTCCCGATAGTCTATACACAGCCTCAAAGATCTGTCTTTCTTTTTAACAAATAAAACTGGAACACCCCAAGGTAAAGTGCTTGGTCGAATGAACTTCTTGTCTAACAAGTATTGAAGTTGGCTTTTTAGTTCTTTCAACTCAGAAGTTGACATTCTATACGAGGTTTTGGAAATTGGTTGTGTTCCGGGTACAATATCAATAGTAAACTCAATTTCTCTATCAATTGACTCCCCGGGCAATTCAGTTGGAAATACATCAAGAAATTCATTTACTACCGAGATGTTCTCTATGGTAAGACTATCAAAAGTCACAGTCAAAACACAACACATGTACCCTCTACATCCCTTCCTAAGTAGTTTAACCACTTTCATAGTAGAAATCAAATATAGGGGAAGAACTACCATACTCCCAGTAAACACAAATTCAGGTAAACCAGGTGGACGAAACACAACGGATTTATTCACACATTCAATAGTTGCACAATACTTCATCAACCAGCCCGTACCCAGTATGTAATCAAAATAATCAATACCCAACGGTAATAAATCAACATACAATGTCACATCACCAATTGCTAGTTCACATGCCAGATAAACATAAGTACATACCATAGAATCCCTGTATGGTGTAGAAACAGACAGTAAACAATTCATAGGTTGTAAAGGTCTAGTCAATTTTTGCGAAAAAACATGTGATACAAATGAATACATGGAGCCAAAATCTATCAACACATAGGCATTCTGAGCACAGATAATCAGAGTTCATGTTTCATTATACATGGTACATCCATTAGCATTATCATGCTTGTCAGTTCCATAAGGAACCTCCGGTACTGGGAACTTGTAACATACTTAAGTCACGATATTGTTACCCCCGGGCAAGGGCCTTGAAACCACAGTATTATTACCCTCGGGCAAGTGCGTAAGACCATGGTATTATTACCTTCGAGCAAGGGCCTTGCTCATAAACCACAGTATTGTTACCGACCGAGCGAAGGCCATATGCTAAGGATGCCAGAAATACATTTCAGAAATGGGACAGCCATTCATCGTATAGAACATAACATTGCATAAATAGATCTTATTTCTTCATATAGAAAATAATTAAGGTCGAACATAGCTTTACTAAGTCATTACTCACTGATGGCTCCAAATGTAGACAAACAGAGCAAACAAAATCAAATAGCTTATGGCACGTGACTTATAAAAATATAACAGATACACATCTTGAAACACATACCCGGATATTATATAATTTCTTTCCTTTCGTTCTAAGTGTGTTTCTAAGTCTCATCCTCATTATTAGGTCTTAATTATGGCCTAGGAATATCTAGGATGCAATGAGGATGCCAAAATGCACTTTGGAACTCATAAGAAAACTTGCGAAAAACAAGGAACCCCGCTCGAGCGAACTTCCGTCGCTCGAGCGGACATGCAAACATATAAAGGGCTGCTCAAGCGCAACTTCCTTTGCTCAAGCAGTCTGTAAACTTTGAAAAGTACTGGTTTTGTGAATTCTCCACTTGATGGCCGCTCAACGATCGCTCAAGCGTGAAACTGGGTCCTCGCTCGAGTGGTTTGCAAAATGTGTAAACTTCTGGGAGCTTGTGTTTCCCGCTCGAGCTAACTTTTGGTCACTCAAGCAAAAGTGCAAGATCACAAGAGTGGTCGCTCAAACGTAGCTTCTGTTGCTCGAGCAGAAGAGGAGAATCTGAAAATTTCCAAATTGCACTCACAAGCTCAAAACTCAAATCAAACACTTTAAAAACTCATCCTCTTTGGCCAAAAACTTGAGGAAACTTGAATGAACTTGGAAAACATCTTGAATTCAAAACCATTTCGTAAAGTCAAGGCCCAATAGCATGCCAATTGTTCAAAAGTCAACTAGAAACTTATGAATATGCCATGAACATGACTTGTATGAATTACTATGAACTTAAACTTTCCAAAACATAATCAATTAAGGTCAAATGGTAAGAAATGTGATGAATTCTCAAAACCAAGTCAAAATAGATATGCATATGGAAATTCTTTATAAACAAACTCAAAATGCTATGATATATGCATGCATGCATAAATGGCTCAATTTTCTTCATTTCTAGCTTAGTTATTCCATTATCCAACTTAATTCTCTTCAATTCAAGGTCTAGATATCATATTTGAACAATCCAAGGGTTGAATTCTTACCTAGGCTTGCTAATGAGAGAGCTAGAGGCTTACTTCTTGTATCTTAAGTTCAATTCTTTCAATTCCTAGCAAATCCTTTAATGTGAGTCCAAGGTTTCTTCTTTCTCTCATCTCTCACGTTTTGTTTGCTTGTATAGGCTCAAAGATGTGTTGAAGGAAAGAAATAAAGCACATATAGGAGCCTTATATAGGCTTGGTTAATGGTTTAATTAAATTGTTGATTAACTAATCAATTGGATATTAAATTATTTTAATTTAATCGTTCTGAATTGAATTTTAATTAAACCTACTATAATGTTCTAAAAATCCTAAATAGCACATAAATTAAGCCAATTTTGTGATCGGATGCCGATAAGGCCTTCAATTCACAGAACAAAACAGAAACTCAAACAGATATTTCTACATTAGACATATATAAGCACAAATAATGCGACACACATGCAATTAATTTAGAATTTCACCTTAATTATTGATTAGGATTATTTCATCATGAATTAACATTAATCAAAGGCCTTCAAGTAATTTGCCCATTTCAACTCCTTGCCATTGATGCTCCACGTCAGCGTCATTTTGCCCTTTTTTCATTTTTTTTTCTTTATTTATTTATTTATTTTTTTGTATCAGGCGTCTTCTTATCTTTTTTTTATTTATTTATGTTTTTGTATAAGGCGTCTTTTGATGGTTTTATTTCTTTTTAAATTTATGTTTTTGTCTTCTTTTTTTTGGGTTTTGTATACATTATTTTGTTCTTTTTTTTGAATCTACGTTTTTGTCATTTTATTTTTATTGGTATATATTAATTTGTTTTTATTTTTGAAAAATAGGTTTTCATGTGTTTAATTTATTTTAAAATTACAAGGCAAATGCTAATTCTATTTTTATTTTTTTATTTTTTGGATGAGGCGTATTTTTGTGGTTCTTTTTTTTTAATTTATGTTTTTGACTTAATTTATTTTTATTTGTACACATTAATTTGTTTTTATTTTTCAAAAATAGTTTTTCATGTATTTTATTTATTTTTAAATTACGTGAAAATGCTAATTTTTGTTTTTATTATTTTATTTTTTGGATGAGGCGTTTTTTTGTGGTTTTTTTTTTTAATTTACGTTTTTGACATAATTTATTTTTATTTGTATACATTAATTTGTTTTTATTTTTCAAAAATAGTTTTTCATGTGTTTTATTTATTTTTAAATTACGTGAAAAATGCTAATTTCTGTTTTTATTTTTTTATTTTTTGGATGAGGCGTATTTTTGTGGTTCTTTTTTTTTTAATTTACGTTTTTGACTTAATTTCTTTTTATCATTAATTTGTTTTTATTTTTCAAAATAGTTTTTCATGTGTTTTATTTATTTTTAAATTACGTGGAAAATGCTAATTTCTGTTTTTATTTTTTTATTTTTTGGATGAGGCGTATTTTTCTGGTTCTTTTTTTTTTAATTTACGTTTTTGACTTAGTTTATTTTTATTTGTATACATTAATTTGTTTTTATTTTTCAAAAATAGTTTTTCATGTGTTTTATTTATTTTTAAATTACGTGAAAAATGCTAATTTCTGTTTTTATTTTTTTATTTTTTGGATGAGGCATATTTTTTCTGGTTCTTTTTTTTTTTAATTTACGTTTTGACGTAATTTATTTTTATTTGTATACATTAATTTGTTTTTATTTTTCAAAAATAGTTTTTCATGTGTTTTATTTATTTTTAAATTACGTGAAAAATGCTAATTTATTTTTTTTATTTTTTTGGATGAGGCGTATTTTTGTGGTTCTTTTTTTTTAATTTACGTTTTTGACTTAATTTATTTATTTGTATACATTAATTTGTTTTTATTTTTCAAAAATAGTTTTTCATGTGTTTTATTTGTTTTTAAATTACGTGGAAAATGCTAATTTTTGTTTTTATTTTTTTATTTTTTGGATGAGGCGTATTTTTCTGGTTCTTTTTTTTTTTAATTTACGTTTTTTACTTAATTTATTTTTATTTGTATACATTAATTTGTTTTTATTTTCAAAAATAGTTTTTCATGTGTTTTATTTATTTTTAAATTACGTTAAAAATGCTAATTTCTGCTTTTATTTTTTATTTTTTGGATGAGGAGTATTTTTGTAGTTCTTTTTTTTTATTTACGTTTTTTTTCATTTTTATTTTTATTTGTATTTGTATACATTAATTTCTTTTTATTTTTGAAAAATGATTTTTCATGTGTTTTATTTATTTTTAAATTACATCGCCAAATGCTAATTTCTGTTTTAATTTTTTTTTTTTCAACTTTCTTTGTTTTTTCTGGGAAAAGGTTTTTTTGGGAAAAGATTTTTTTTATACTTTGTGTGTGCTGAGGCGAAGCCCCTATTTCATGTGGGGATAGTTTTGTAAATTTACCTTGACATTGTGAATTACAAAGCACCTGACAAGCTTTTGTCTTTATTTGGCTAATTAAGCCTTTTTTGTCCCGTAGTGGCTAAAATAGCTTGACCTTCCCTTCCCAAACGGCACCTTACTTATATAAAAGATATCAACTGCTAATAAAAAAATAGAAAAAATTATATTAAAAGCAAAAGAAACCAAAAAAAAAAAGAAAAGGAAGTAATGCAAATTAAAAAACAGAAAGCGCATGAGTTTAATGTTTTCATTCAGTCTAAATAATTACTGACAGGGATAGGCCCACAGGGACCACGGCCCATCATGAGTAAACCCAAGCCCACCAATTAAACCCCATTGCACAACCCGGGTGGTAAAACCCAGCATCACTAGAAGCCAACTGGACAGGGAAGACCAATGACATTCGGACACGCGGCGGATGCAGGACAGGCCACGTCAGCAGACAAAGATCTGCAGAGTTATTGCCACAGCACATCACCATTAATGCAATCCATCAGAACATTTATTGCGACAACACTTCCCAGCCGGCACGGCACCTCCTCACCCTGAACAAGGCAAATCACGACACAAGCTTTCGGCGGGGGAAAGCCCAGAATAGCAGAGGTAATGAAATGATTACCAAAGGATATAAGCAAGGAAAAAGGAGAAAAGAAGGTTAAGTTTTCTACCTCTCTCTCTCTCTCTCTCTCTCTCTCTACGTTTTGTCTATCACCCTTTCTAATTCACACACCGGAGGGTTCGCCGGGGGACTACCCCGTCTCCCGATTGAACTTGCTTGCAGGTTTTCCAGTGGGCCTGAGGAGCTTGGATCGGTCCAGCCCATACACGACGACACACAGTACTATCAGTGGCGCCGTCTGTGGGAATCCGGTTTGTCCGTGCGCCAGTTGTGTTCATTGCCGCCGGAGACCCTGTTCAGTAACCTTCTCACCTCATCCGTCAAGTGTATGGTCACGACTAGATCCATGGCTTCCCACCATAATGCTACCGACCACCAAACCGACCCTCCCAACCCAAACAATCCACCACAGTACTTCACCGAGCTCACCAACAGCATCAACCGTATGGCCGAACAAAACCAAGCCCTAATCAATGCTCTGCTACAAAGAAACCTCCCTATACCTCCACCTCCAGATATTCCACCCCACCCAGAACAAGTTCCAGGCCATACTGTCCCACAACCCGACCCTCTCAACTCGGGAGGTTTGCAGCCTCCTCACCCACATATGCATCCGCCTCCTCCACCCCCACGTCCATCAGTCATAGCTCCAGCTCCAGAGGGAGAAGCTAGCAGTGTCCAACATCTGTCTCCCTCTGGCGGCGACAACATTCCCCTCTGGGACGCCGAACTCCGAGCCATGAAACTCCAGCTCCAAGGGGTTATGCAGAATATCCAACATAAGCCCTCCACCACAGCAAACTCCCCATTTGTCGCCTCCATCCGAGACAAACCCCTACCCGCCAAGTTCAAAATGCCTACCATCGACCCCTTTGACGGAACGACCGACCCCGTCGACCACCTGGAGACCTACCGTACCCTCATGATCCTCCATGCTTTCCCTGACGAGATCATGTGCCGAGCCTTTCCCGTGACACTGAAGGGGTCGGCTCGGCTATGGTTCAGCCAGTTGCCACCGGATTCGGTCTCCACATTCCAACACCTCAGTGATTCCTTCCTGAACCACTTCATCGGGGCCCAACGCCAGCGACGTCCGGCGACCCAACTCCTCAACATCCGTCAGACCGAGGGGGAGTCACTGCGCAGCTTTGTCACTCGCTTCAACACCGAAGCCTTACAAGTTGCTGAAAATGACGATAAAGTCATCCTCACGGCCTTCATGGCTGGTCTACGGTCATCCGATTTCCTCTTCTCCCTCTCCAAGAACCCCCCGACATCCATGGCAGCCTTGCTCTCCAAAGCCCAAAAGTACATGAACGCCGAGGATTCTCTAGCCGCTCGGCAAGACTCCACGGCTAAATATCTGGCCTCTAGAGAAAAGAGGAAAGACCAAGAACCCAGTAATGCCCGGCATCATAACCAAACATCCCGCTATGCTGACCGACCTCCTCGCGCCGACCGGTCAGCCCCAACCAGACCCCCCAGTCGGTTCGAGCAATACACCCCCCTCAATACTCCCATAGAACAAGTTCTTCACCAGATTCAACGCGACTACCCCCTCAAATGGCCCCTTCCTCCACGGAATCCTTCCAACCGTAAAGACCAGTCCAAATACTGCCGTTTCCACCAGGATCATGGCCATAACACCGACGACTGCATCAGCCTCAAAGACCAAGTGGAGACCCTCATTCGCCAGGGGCGCCTGAGCCGATTCACAGATACCCGCCCTCAGCAGAGGCAAAGGACCGAACCCCGCAGAGACAATCACAGGCATACCCCTCCACGGCGACCAGCTCAACCAGACCAAGGGCATGATCGACCCCGCCAATAACCCCGGCCTCAAGGTAATCCGCCTCCGCCAGTTGGTGAAATCAGAGTTATTTCAGGTGGCCTTGCCTGTGGTGGACCATCTCGCTCAGCTCAGAGGGCGGAGCTTAGAAAGATACGGCAGGGCTCAGACAAGACAGTGGCCACGGTCGACCGACCCCCCAAACAACCCAAACAGTGGACAGAGCCCATTACCTTCACGGACGCCGACTGCACAGGCATCCGTTATCCCCACGATGATCCCCTTGTCATCTCCACTGTCCTCTCCAATTATAAGGTCAGAAGAGTCCTCATCGATAATGGCAGCTCCTCGGACATCATTTTTCTCAACTGCTTCCGCCAGCTGAAGATCGGGGAAGAGAGCCTGTCCCCACTCCAAACTCCTCTGGTCGGTTTCACCGGCGACCGGGTGACCTCTGTCGGCTCCATTGATCTCCCCATCACCATTGGAGAGTACCCACGACAGACCACGAAGTTGCTTACTTTCCTTGTTGTTGACTGCCCCTCTGCTTACAACATCATCCTCGGCCGCACCGCCCTTAATGCCTTCCAAGCCATCACATCCACCTACCACCTTGCCCTCAAGTTCCCTACCGATTTCGGGGTCGGAACGGTGAGAGGGGAACAGACCGTCGCTAGAGAATGTTATATGGCCTCGCTTAAAGAGATCAAACTGAAGGAGGCAATGATCATTGAAGGGCTTGACGTCCGAGATGAGGACGAACTGATCAGAGGCGAACCTGTGGAGGAACTCGTCGAAGTTAACATCGATCCCACCAACCCGCTCAAAACAGCTAAAATCGGCAGCCAACTGCCCCCCCAAGCAAAGGCCGACCTCACTGCCCTCCTGACCGAACACAGAGACGTCTTCGCTTGGACTCATGCAGACATGCCAGGCATCGACCCCTCTTTCATCACCCACCGCCTCAACATCGAGCCTCATTTCCGACCTTACCGACAAAGGCAGCGTATTTTCCATCCAGAGCGCAACAACCTCATAGCTGCAGAGGTTGACAAACTTCTCGAGGCCCAGTTTATCCGAAATGTGGATTATCCCAAGTGGCTGTCCAACGTGGTCCTGGTCCGCAAAAACAATGGCAAGTGGCGTCTCTGCGTCGACTACTCCGACTTGAACCGAGCTTGTCCCAAAGATAGCTATCCTCTCCCCCGCATTGATCTGCTGGTTGACGCCACGGCCGGTCATCAAATGCTCAGCTTCATGGATGCTTTTTCAGGGTACAACCAAATCGTGATGCACTCATCCGACCAGGAACACACATCTTTCATCACTGACCGGGGCACCTACCACTACCGTGTCATGCCGTTCGG
Source organism: Camellia granthamiana (assembly GCA_036172215.1). Classification (NCBI taxonomy): domain Eukaryota; kingdom Viridiplantae; phylum Streptophyta; class Magnoliopsida; order Ericales; family Theaceae; genus Camellia; species Camellia granthamiana. The sequence goes on along the minus strand of CM069908.1, from coordinate 114,033,479 downwards.
ACTGAAGAATGCTGGGGCCACCTACCAACGTTTAGTCAATACAGTCTTCCACCATCAGATTGGACGGAACATGGAAGTGTATGTGGATGACATGCTGGTCAAGAGTAAACTCTCCACTGACCACCTCACCGACCTACGAGAGACTTTTGCCACCCTTCGCAAATATCAAATGAAGCTCAACCCAGAGAAGTGCGCCTTTGGCGTAGGCTCTGGCAAATTCCTGGGTTTCATGGTCAGTCAGCGCGGCATCGAGGCCAACCCAGAGAAGATCAAGGCCTTGATCGAAATGCAGTCACCCAAAACCGTTAAAGAGGTCCAAAGACTCACCGGCAGAGTGGCAGCCCTCAACCGTTTCATCTCCCGCGCAACGGATAAGTGCCTGCCATTTTTCAAAGTCCTGCGGCAGACTTTTGAGTGGACAACTGAATCAGAAGAAGCCTTTCAACAGTTAAAACAGTGCATGGCCAATCCTCCCCTCCTCTCACAGGCAATTACCGGCGAGCCCCTCTTCCTCTACCTAGCAGTATCAAGCACTGCAATCAGCGCAGCACTCATCAGAGAGGACGGCTCAGTTCAACGGCCAGTCTACTACATCAGTCGGGCTCTCAGGGGAGCAGAACAGAACTACCCCTTATTAGAAAAGCTGTCCCTGGCCCTGGTCACCGCCTCCAGGCGACTCCGCCCCTACTTCCAAGCCCATTCCATAGTGGTTCTCACCGACCAGCCACTGAAGAAGGTCATGCAGCAACCAGAGCTCTCAGGAAGACTCATGCAGTGGTCAGTAGAACTAAGCCAGTACGACATCTCTTATCGCCCTCGGACAGCAATCAAGGGGCAAGCCGTAGCCGACTTCATCTTGGAATTCACCAATCCGGCCCCAACCACTAACCCTCCAACCCCACCAACCCCGCCCGAGCCCGAAGACCCTCATTGTTGGACACTCAATGTCGACGGCTCGTCTCGCAGGGAAGGAAGCGGAGCTGGTCTCATCCTAACATCCCCCGAAGGGGGTTACTTCAAATGTGCCCTCCGCCTCTTGTTTTCGGCCAGCAACAATGAGGCCGAATACGAAGCATTGATAGCAGGACTTCGTCTAGCCAAAGACATTGGTGTTAGCCACATTCGCGTGTTCAGTGACTCCCAACTTATCGTCGGCCAGATCACGGGTGAATTCGATGCCAGGGACACCACAATGCGGACTTACAGGGACATGGCGCTCACACTTGTCCGTCTCTTCAACACTTTCCAGATTAGACACATACCTCGGGCGGAGAACTCCAAAGCAGATGAGATGGCCCAGCTGGCCTCCGCCGATCAATCCGACCTCAGCCATGGAGTTCGCCTCGAATACCTGACACACCCGGCCATCTCACCCGACCTGCAAGAAGTGCAATTTCTCCAGACGGAACCCATCCCTTGGGCATCCGACATCTTCCTCTTCTTGACCACTGGTGAACTCCCAGATGACCAACACCAGGCTGCCAAGGTCAGAGCCCGGTCAGCTAACTACATTCTGGTCGACGGCCTCCTTTACAAGCGCGGTTTTTCACGACCGTACCTGCGGTGTCTCAGCCCCGCCCAAGCAACCTATGTAATGCAAGAGATCCATGAAGAAATCTGTGGCAATCATTCGGGTGGCAGGTCTCTTGCACATAAAGTACTCCGCACAGGCTACTTCTGGCCGACCCTCAACAAAGATGCCTCTGATTTCGTGCTGAAATGCGACAAGTGTCAGCGTTTCGCCAACATCCCCCACGCTCCTCCCACTGAGCTGATCAATCTCTGCAGCCCTTACCCGTTCGCCAAATGGGGTATCGACCTGGTTGGTCCACTTCCCACCGGGCGAGGCCAGACCAAGTTCGCAATTGTTGCCATTGATTACTTCACCAAGTGGGTCGAGGCAGAACCCCTCGCCATAATCACCGAGCGGAATACCACCAAGTTTATCTGGCAATCGATTGTCTGCAGATTTGGCATCCCTCAGGCCATCGTCTCCGACAATGGCACACAGTTCGACAATGCTAAATACAGGAAATTTTGTGCAGATCTCCAGATTCAACCATGCTTCTCTTCCCCCGGTCACCTCCAAGCAAATGGCCAGGTGGAGGTCACCAACCGCTCTCTCCTGAAGATCATCAAAACTAAACTCGAAGCTGCTAAAGGCCTCTGGGCTGAGGAACTACCACATGTACTCTGGGCTTACCGAACCACTGCCCGGACTCCCACGGGGGAGACCCCTTTTCGCTTAACATATGGCGCCGAGGCGGTCATTCCTGTGGAAGTCGGTCTGCCCACCCCCAGGACCTTACACCCGGATCTCGCCTCAGCCGAAGAACTCCGTCGGGCAGACCTGGACCTCATCGAGGAGCTCAGAGAGACTGCCGCTGTCAGGTTGGCTTCGTACCAGCAGAAAATGAGAACACATTATAACCGCAGAGTCCGACCACGGGAGTTCTTTCCTGGCGACCTTGTCTTGAGAGAAGCAACTCTTGCCACAAAGAATCCAACCGAGGGCAAGTTGGCAGCCAAATGGGAGGGGCCCTACGTGGTGAAGGCCCGCCCGCGGCCAGGCACTTATCGACTTCAAGACATGGATGGCCGAGACCTTCCCCATCCCTGGAATGCTGAACATTTGAAGCGTTACTATCAATGAATCCTTACTTTTGTATTAATAGAATTGTTGTATTTTCCTTTTTCAATACATAATATAAATATCGACTGGAGTTCCCACTTTCTATAATTCAATTGTCTGAATGTAGCTTCTATTTGCAGCAGCACTTTCAAAAGCCTCAGTCCGACCTGAGCACTTTCAAAAGCCTCAGTCCGACCTGAGCACTTTCAAAAGCCTCAGTCCGACCTGAGCACTTTCAAAAGCCTCAGCCAGACCTGAGCACTTTCAAAAGCCTCAGCCAGATCTGAGCACTTTCAAAAGCCTCAGTCCGACCTGAGCACTTTCAAAAGCCTCAGCCAGACCTGAGCACTTTCAAAAGCCTCAGCCAGATCTGAGCACTTTCAAAAGCCTCAGTCCGACCTGAGCACTTTCAAAAGCCTCAGCCAGACCTGAGCACCTCCAAAAGCCTCAGTCCGACCTGAGCACTTTTCAAAAGCCTCAGTCCGACCTGAGCACTTCCAAAAGCCTCAGTCCGACCTGAGCACCTCCAAAAGCCTCAGTCCGACCTGAGCACTTTCAAAAGCCTCAGTCCGACCTGAGCACTTTCAAAAGCCTCAGTCCGACCTGAGCACCTCCAAAAGCCTCAGTCCGACCTGAGCACTTCCAAAAGCCTCAGTCCGACCTGAGCACTTTCAAAAGCCTCAGCCAGACCTGAGCACTTTCAAAAGCCTCAGCCAGATCTGAGCACTTTCAAAAGCCTCAGTCCGACCTGAGCACTTTCAAAAGCCTCAGCCAGACTTGAGCACCTCCAAAAGCCTCAGTCCGACCTGAGCACTTTTCAAAAGCCTCAGTCCGACCTGAGCACTTCCAAAAGCCTCAGTCCGACCTGAGCACCTCCAAAAGCCTCAGTCCGACCTGAGCACTTTCAAAAGCCTCAGTCCGACCTGAGCACTTTCACAAGCCTCAGTCCGACCTGAGGACTTTCAAAAGCCTCGGCCAGACCGAGCACTGAGCACTTTCGAAAGCCTCAACAGCCGCAGTCAGAACCATCTGAAAGCTCGTAAAGCAAACCACTCAGTCATGATCTGACGCTTAACCACAATTTCAAGATAATTTGACACTTAGTCATATTTTAAAGATGTCCTCCCATATTTCATTTGCCAATCACATCTTCAACATTACATTTCAGTCTATTCTTTCAAGGTAATTTGACACTTAGTCAATATTTTAAAACCGTTCTCTCCTATTTTCATTCGACACTTTGTTTTACATCTTCAACATTATGTGTCAGTGTACTTTCATGCCCATTCAACTTGAAACATTATTTTCCAGATCCCCCCCCCCCCACACTTAAACAAATTTGCTATTTCACTCTGTATTAGAACATTCCTCATCCTATTTTGGCCTGGATTTTGGCATGACTTTAGTTTCACCCTGCCCTACTGCCTGGCACCAGCATTCGCTGAAAACATCAGTGCACCAAATAAAAAAAAAAAACAACACAAAGGCCAAACCAACACAAGGGCAAATACACTGGAATCATCAATTAGAACCATAAGTGCCATTTTATTCATTCAAGAATGTGTGCACAAATTACCTACATCCCTTCCAAAAAAAAAAAAAAAAAAAAAAAACAAACAAACAAAAAATGTGTGTATACACAAAATACAAACTTCTAACTACACCTATCCTTCCGATCACTCCTCCTCCTCACTCGAGATAAGATCCGCTTCTTCTACACCCTCGTCCAGGGGGGTCTGGGCCACATCATCCTCCCCCACTGTCACCCTGCTAAAGTCAAGCTCTGGGAACAGCTCTTCAGCCTTGCGCCTGAACATTTGCCACCCGCTGTCCCAGTACTCTGCCATTTCATGCTTATAAAAGTCTGACCGTTGGAAGCTCTCTATGACTTCAGACTCAGGCCTTCCTTCAGCCGTTGTCCGCGATGGGCCAGCCCCCCCGGACTCCTCCCTCGCCAGGCTGCTCGCCACTGCAGCATCAATGGCCATCTGAAACTCAGGCGACCCTTTGAATTGCTCAATCGCTGCCGTGTATAGATCGGGGTAAGCAGCCCTCTCAGAGGCTGCCTTCGCCCTCTCCTCATCCAGTTCTCTCTGAAGGGGCCGCCTTCTCAGCAGAAGCTTTGGCCATCTCAGCTTCTAACTCCCTCTGCAAGGCCTCCCTCTCAGCCACTGCCCTTTTTCGCTCCTCCTCCATCTCCTTCTTTAGGCTCTCCCTTTCCGCCGTTGCCTTCTCCATCTCTGCTTCCAACTCCCTCACCAGCCTCCCCCTCTCCTCATCTGCCTTGGCAAGCCCGTCTTCCAACTCCTTTTGCAGAGCCTTAATCTTAGCATCTGCCTCATCTTTTTGCCTCACCAGCTCTTCGTTGCTGTTCATGGCCTCTTCGTGCCGATCGTTGGCGATGGCACAGGCTTGTTGGGACTCTTCCAACCTCTTTCGCTCGCCGACCAGTTGGAACTCGAGTGACACAACCTTTCGGCGTGCATCCTCCAGATCCAGCTTGACTGCTTGCAACTCAGCCTGAGCCTTCTCCCAACTTGTCTTCTCAACCTTCAGCTTGGCCAGCTGTGCCTCTGCCTTCTCTGCCTTGATTTTTGCAGCCCCAGCCTTCCCTTTAAAGAGGGCCCCTGCCAAGGTCGTCACCTCCATCTGTGCAGAACACAACCCCCTGAAGAGGTCTGCCTCGTTAAACATTGAAGCTGAGCGCAGGCCTGACTCCTCCACGATCCTCACCAAACGCTCAGCCCCTGCCCTGGCTGGGCCTCCCTCCCCCTCCAGTCGTCCACCCACCGCGCGCGCATGATAAATAGCCGTCTTCAGGCCAACCCCTCCCTCCTGAGGTGCAGGACTCCTTGGCATCTGCTGCCCCCCACTTGGCTCAGAACTGGCCAAGCCCCCTGCCACTTGAATTGCGGGGGCGACCCCTACCACTTCTGGAGTATCCCTGACCACAGGGGTCTCCACCACAGCTGGGACCTCCTTCACCTTCTTGGGCTCAGTCTCCCCTGCGGCCTCCACAGGGGCACTTCTCTTCTTCCTTTTCCTCTTCGGAGCCCCCCCATCATCCCTGGCCTTCTCTCTCACAGGATCCACAGGGAGTTTTCGTGGCTCAAACTTACTCAAGTCCTTCTCCCCCAACGGCTTTGGGCGAGGCCTGATCCTCTCCTTCGCGATCGGCTGTGGGGGTCGGTCGTCTTGTGCTTTCGCGAACATGGCGGCCTTGGCAAGGATTGCCTGATCCTCAGCCTCCTGAGTTTTTCTCCTTGCCTCCAATTCCGCTCGGTCAAGATCCCCACCGACCGGCTGAGGACCCAGCCCTGCCTCAAACAGTGCAGAAGGCTGCACGAGGTCATCCCATCTCGCTTTCTCTTTTTCCCTCCATTCTTTCACCCTCTTCACCCTCTCCCCAGCCTCAGCCCCCAGTCTTGCCTCTACCGTCTTGATTGGCACTTTCCAGATGGTGCGCACCCCAGGCCCCCCGTTGGCAGAAACATAGAACCACCGCGCCCGCCATCCCTTGATTGATGTGGGGAGCCCAGCCACCAACCCCTTCCCCGCCACCGCCTGCAAGGTGACCCACGTCTCTTGTTGCCCTGAGGCCTTGTAACAAGCGAAGAACTCCTCCACCGTCATCGACCCCCCCTCACTTGCCTTTGGCCAGGCACTTGCGCAGGACAGCACGATTTTCCAAGCATTGGGCATCAGCTGACCCGGAGCCACTTCCAGGTGGTTGAGCACGTCCACCACTATTCGAGGCAGTGGCAACCTCAACCCCCCCTTTAGAGCTTCTTCGTACAGGGAAAATGCTCCTGGCCTAACGTCCGATGGCCTTTCCGTTGACGTTGGCAACAACAACTCCACTTCCGCCGGAATTTGGTACTTCTCGCGGATAGCCCCCAACTCCGCCTCCGTTATCGTCGATTTGTCCGCCTTTGTGTGCCAATGGTCCGGCTCCGCCTGACTGATTGGCGTCGGCGCTGCAATCATGGTGGAGCCACCGAAACGTCTCGCTGGTTCCCCCACCCTCTCCGTTCTGTACTGGGCAGCTAATTCTTCTGCATCATCGTCCCCCAGAGGATCCACTCTCACATTCACGTCTTCTTCTTGCGCCATTCCTACAGTGTGTCTGCGGATCGCTTCTGACGCAGGCCCTAAGAAGTTGAAGAAATGCTCCAATGGTGTATCGCGAGCAACAAACGGTGTAACACTTGGAATGTTTTGGGTTCTTGAGAACAAGTAAGTAAAGCGAACAATACCAAAAGCCCACAGTTTACCCGTATTCCAAGGATCCAAATTAATTTTCGCCAGTTTGAAAAGTTTTCAAATCATCCGCCAAAACTGCCTCCTCAATGCCCATAATAATGCCCTGACGTTTCGCCTCTAATCTGACGCTTGACCCTTCCCCTCCCTCAAACTTCTGCCACGTGTATGGCCTGGATGCACTGACTTCTGCCCTTACTTGTCTTTTCCACTTCAACTCATCACGTGACACGCCGCCTCTTGAGCCCCGCGCCCTTCCACCCGTCCACCCGCTCGGTCGGCCTCACGGTCGGCCTCGCCCGCTCGGTCGACCTCACGATCGACATCACCTGCTCGGCCACCCTCACGGTCGGCCTCACCTGCTCGGCCACCCTCACGGTCGGCCTCACCCGCTCAGTCGGCCTCACGGTCGGCCTCACCCGCTCGGCCACCCTCACGGTCGGCCTCACCCGCTCGGCCACCCTCACAGTCGGCCTCACCCGCTCGGTCGGCCTCACGGTCGGCCTCACCCGCTCGGTCGGCCTCACGGTCGGCCTCGCCCGCCCGGTCGACCTCACGATCGACATCCCCTGCTCGGCCACCCTCACGGTCGGCCTCACCTGCTCGGCCACCCTCACGGTCGGCCTCACCCGCTCCGTCGGCCTCACGGTCGGCCTCACCCGCTCGGCCACCCTCACGGTCGGCCTCACCCGCTCGGTCGGCCTCACGGTCGGCCTCGCCCGCCCGGTCGGCCTCACGGTCGACCCCTCCGGCACGGCCGCCCTCACGGTCGGCCTATGCTCTCCCCCCACCGATCGGATCCATCTTCCCTGTTATTATTCCCTTCGTTGGACTAAAGCTGCACTCGGGAATGGGGGACTACTGACAGGGATAGGCCCACAGGGACCACGGCCCATCATGAGTAAACCCAAGCCCACCAATTAAACCCCATTGCACAACCCGGGTGGTAAAACCCAGCATCACTGGAAGCCAACTGGACAGGGAAGACCAATGACATTCGGACACGCGGCGGATGCAGGACAGGCCACGTCAGCAGACAAAGATCTGCAGAGTTATTGCCACAGTACATCACCATTAATGCAATCCATCAGAACATTTATTGCGACAACACTTCCCAGCCGGCACGGCACCTCCTCACCCTGAACAAGGCAAATCACGACACAAGCTTTCGGCGGGGGAAAGCCCAGAATAGCAGAGGTAATGAAATGATTACCAAAGGATATAAGCAAGGAAAAAGGAGAAAAGAAGGTTAAGTTTTCTACCTCTCTCTCTCTCTCTCTCTCTCTACGTTTTGTCTATCACCCTTTCTAATTCACACACCGGAGGGTTCGCCGGGGGACTACCCCGTCTCCCGATTGAACTTGCTTGCAGGTTTTCCAGTGGGCCTGAGGAGCTTGGATCGGTCCAGCCCATACACGACGACACACAGTACTATCAATTACAATAACAGGAGGTTAGCGTAATTTTTCAAACGTCAAGAGGTGATATGTATTAAATCAAAATCTCAATAGTGTAAATATAATTTATCCAAAAATATAAATGTTTTAATTTTTTTAATATAAGATAATAATAAATAATAATAATAAGAAACGGTAATCTGCTTGACTTTCACCAACCAAAGACGCGACTACGAACCAGAAACGGTAACGTCAGGTTACTTCTCACACGAAAGTCGTTGTCGGTTAAGTCACGTGGACACGTTCGCACTGATGCTGAGCAATTACATGCGTCAGTTATTCCGTTGTATTCGGCATATGACTTCGTTTGAAAAAAAAAAAAAAAATTTCTAACCTTTTAATTATTTTAATCTGATTAAAAAAATTTCGTTTGAGATGAATTTTTAATTTTTTTAATTTTTATGAAATAAAAAAGAAAATTATTATGGTTTAAATGTGATATATTATCTTATTAACTTTAAAAAAAAAAATTAATAGGCTAAATAAATCTCAACTGTCTTGCCAAATGAAAGAGTAGACATGGTTAGGGAGGTGTGCAAGCGTAATTTTATTTTCATATACTAATTTAGTAGTAACAAATTTAATGTAAATTTATTCCCTTTAACTTTAATTAATATATTTATATAAGAAAACCTTGTTATATGTTTTTCAAATTTTGAAAGAGATCAATATAATTATTTTATTAATTTTTATACGAATTTTCATACAAAAGCCGAGTGTGAGGCAAAGTTCACAAAATATAGTGCAGTAGAATTCTGTTTATATGATACTGCCGAGTGTCGAACCTATACATCTATAGTTTGGACTTTTCTTAAGTGTGCAACTCTCAAGGTTGCACACCATGTGCCACTTACACAAAAAGTGTAAGTGGAAGGTGAAAACAAAAAGCAGGACTGAACACAGAAAGGCGTAAGTGTAAGGCGTAAGTTGCACACCATAACAGTACCCCTATAGTTTTACTGTAAAAAATGGACTACATGCTAGTATTTTTATTAAGAGAACGAGTGTTCTGCTTTCTTTGAGCTAAAATTTGATTTTAAAAAAATTGATATCATTAAATTTAATGGAGGAATTAATAATTGCAATAATGAAAATATCGATTGAATATGAAAGTGATCGACATTAATAATTGACATCAAATTTAATTCTAAAAAAATTAACAATGATGGAAATATCTAAGAAAATCACAAGTGTTGATCAAATGAGTAATATGATTGACACATGTGCCAAACCACTAGTAAATATAAAAAGACTTGAAGTCTTGAACCGTAAAAAGGGTTAGAAGTAGCAAGGAAAAAAATAATAAATAGATAAAGACATGATACAGTTTGTTGGAGCTATTGAGTGTGGACATCTATGGATGGACTAAGAAAAAAATGCTACACAAAATTGTACTTTTTATTAAATTATTTTGTAATTTTACATAAAAATATTAGAGTTGATTCGGTTAGAAAAATGGATTGGATACATCAAGTTTGATCAATTTTAACTCAAAATAAAAGTGATCAACCCACGTGTTTTAGAACGAAATCGGGTCATAACATGTTCATATATAGAACAACAATTTTTTATTGCAGAAAATCATACAACTATGCTGCAGACCCCTAGTGGGGGTCGCACCCCCAGTGAGGTGGCGAGCCTCCACTGGCTGAAACTCAAAAAAATAAATAAATAAATAAAACAATTTTTTTTTTTGCCCAATCACAGCCCGCCACCTCACTGGGGGTTGACCCCCAGTGGGGGTCCGAAGCATTTTTCAAAATCATAATAGAGTTAAAAATAGGTAAAACATTTCAAGTCTAAATCATGTTAAATGTAAATTCAAACACAAGTTTGATTTTTTATATGTTGCCGACACTATCCCCTAAAGTAGCATAGACTCAATTGACACCACAATTTTTGAATTTTTTCAGCCTGTACTTTTGCAAGTTCAACATTATGGTCTAAGAATTTTTTATTTTATTTTTGACAAGTAGATGCTTAAAAAAAAAACAGCATCAAGGGATGCAACCGATATAGGATGTGCCCGAGGAAAAGAAAAAAGGAAAAAAAGCTGCAATTAAGAAAACAAGCCAATATGTCTTATTTTGGCCAGAAAAGTGAATAATATGAATAAAAATGAAATTAATTAAGACCTTCTCAAATTTCTCTTATTAGGATCAAGGAGGGAAGACTAGAATCTGTGCATCATTCCTATCCATATACACACAAGTGTATTTGTTATATAAGATACAAAATCAACTTTAATTAGTCTATCCTTTCCATATGCACACAAGTGTATTTGTTGTATAAGATACAACATCAACTTTAATTAGTCTATCTGCTTGTTAGATGGAGTCGGGGTAGGTGCTGTGACAGCGCTCACACTGTCTCAACTCGTGGGTTTTTTTCCGATTATATTTTAATAATCTGAATTATTCATATTATAAAATTCGTTGAGTGTATAAAAAATAAAATTAATTGGACAAGTATAACCCTATGTCAAGCCAAATAATAACTATAAGAATTTATCAAAATCATACTAACCGTTTATTTTTTTAAAACATAAATGTGGTTTTGTTATGAATTACAAATGCCTAATTAACTTCATTTTTTCATGAATGATCTACTCAACAAACCTTACATTATAAACGGTTTAAATCATTAAAATAAATTCGCAATACATCTTTACGGGTTCATAACACAGGATTATGCCTATAAGGCGCAGCACCAACCCCAAGTTCCTTTGGAATAGATTAGTCAGGGAATCCAAACAAGAAAGGAAAATAAAATTGGAAAAACCTAAACTCATCATCCTTGGTTGGTTTGATTAGGAAAATGGGAAAATAAGTGGACATTAGTTTCTCTTTTACCTTCCTTTCCTATTCCTAAAAAATTTGTATCCAAAAACAATAAAATCAATTTTTGACAAAAAAAAAAAAAAAGAGTCAAAAAATTAATATCAACAATTAAAAATTTTAAATAATACATCAACTTTTTCAATAATAAAGAAGAAGTATTTAAAAAATTCTCCATACAAATTAAATTTTTTTAACACTTAAAAAAATCAAAGGCCGCAAAAAAATAAATCCCATACCATTGCTATGAATGACAAACTTCACTTTATCATCCCTGGTTTCAGCCTAAATGTGGTTCATTCTTAACGCTTGGAAATAATCATATAACTCTCCTGCAGGCTCAGTCCTGAGATTTTAGGGCCCAAAGCCGATAATGAACTAATAAGAAGTGGTTTAGAATGATCTAAATAAATATACTTTTTAATTTTTTACGAAAAGATGTGTAGAAAAATAGAGAGGTGATATGACCCTAAAAAGTGTGTACTTATTAGTTTATACCAAACTAGGCCTAAATATCACTAGATCATTTGAGGTCATTCACATTTTTTTTTTTTATTCAACAAAAAAAAAAAAAAATTTGAAAGCAAAGAACAAAAGATTTGTGTCAAAAGAATTAGGGTTAGGAATTAGATAGAGAGAGAAGGAGCCCTTTTAATTTTGAATGAGCCTTTTAATTTTTTAATGGATCAATTAATTTTACGTTAGTTTGGGCCTTTTTAAAAAAAATTTAGACTTAAAACGTACCTAATATATTACACTAAATTATAATATGAGGGATCCTTTTTTTTGAGTCTATTTTGAGGGGCCCTAAGCCATAGCCTAGTGGGCCTATGTCCAAGTTCGGCCCTGCTCTCTTGTGATTTCTGGACCAAAATGCACCATTAACTTTTCTATCTAAAATAATGGAATGTGAGGCTCACGCGTCTAAAAAGAAAGTAAGTGAATTTTTAATACTAAATTATCCCCATTCACCTTCAAATTTATAAAAAAATATCATTCTTCTTCTTTCTTCTTTCTTCTTTCTTCTTTCTTCTTTCTTCTTTCTCATCTATTTCTCCCTCTATTCAATCCCCCTTACTTCCCTGAACCAAAGCCCCTTTCCTCTTACTTTTACCTTGCCAAACCCACCTCCCCACCTCAAACCACTGATCCACACAAACTTTCCATCAAGAGTAACATATATGTACAAACTATATAAATATATATATATTCTTGGACTAAACCTGTAAATGTACATATATAATTTGTATTTTTATATAATCTGTATATATATGTATTAATCTGTATTTAGTTGATAGTTTTAAGAATGTTAGAACAATCTTCTGTGTATAAAAAAAAAACTTGAAATAAATTAACCAAAATAAATAAATAACATACCGAATTTATTTCGTTGAACTGAATAAATAATTTAAGACCAAGTCGAGTATGTGACTCTCTGTCCTTAAGACAGATTCGCCCTGCTATGGTGCTTACGGTTGAATGGCGTCTATCTCCCAGGATACAATGATCTTCACAAATTTATTGAAGCACTTCAAATAAATTTGCTCGGCGAACCAAACCTGTGTTCTAACTCTCTGAATATTTATTCCTAAAATTATAAATGAAGAAGTAATGCAACCAAACGAATTTCTAGACAGCAAGAACACAAAAAATCTGATTGATTTTCGGATGTCTCTAAAAAAAAATAATCATATCAAGATTGCTGGAATATCATTACTATTTATAGGCAACAAATGACCGTTTGAAAAAATCCAAAATGTATAAAAAATGGTCTAACAGGTGCCTTATTCAAATTAACAGATTTGATTGAAAATTAAATCTGACCGTTGCTTTCCAAACAACTTGAAAAGGCTCCGAGCTGCAATAGTTATAAAACCTGTTGGAAAACACTTTATAAACTATTTACATAGTTTAATGGTTTAAACAAAACAAACCAATTAGAGTTAAACCACCTAAGGAAATCAAAAATAAATTTAAATTTAAATTAAATTTCCATAACAATTTTTATTGAAAAAATTCAAAAGAATTTTATCTAAAAAATTAATGTTAAACCCAAAAACGATGTCAACTTCCCATTCACTCATAAATGGTTTTGACATTCCATATTTACCGTGTGACTTGCCACGCGGCAAGGAACACTTCACCTCTTCGGACCCACCCCAAAAGGTGTTTGGGGTCCACCCAAAATGGGCTCAAAATTATGCCTATATAAAACCATTTTCCAACAATCCCCCACATGAATGGAATTTGACGGAGAGAAAATGCAACAACATGATCTAATTACGGAGAGTACAGAAATTGAAAATATTCTGCAAAGGATAGGTAGCTTTTGGCTTTGAACCTTCCCTTGTGAGACACTATCGGATTTACTAGCTAACCAGTGAACATGATGTCTTGAACTGTTCAGCCGTTTGTGTAAACCAAGACAATAGAACTCACACAGTATATTCCCAAACACAGTTTAGTTCTCACTATTGTGTTCATTTTGGCCCTGAACAACCTGGTCTTCATGAGTGCTCTAGAGAATTGTAGCCCTTCACAAATCTCATAGAACCGGCCCAGTTCACACTCATATAGGTGATTCTCATGAAGAGTATCCTGCCATACTCCACTAGGTTTACCTAGATATAAGAATCATTAAAATTTTACTTAACCTTTAACGCTGCAGACATCACTCTTTCATCAAAGAAATGGGTAGGAGTTAGACTCCCCAGTGATCCTTCTGAGTCAATCACAACTCAGTTGTCCCTTTGAACCTAGATCTTGGGATCTCCAGTCAACTAGGTTGGATTGCCGTTGTGGTAACTCTTATTTAATAGGCTTTAGTCTCATTCCCCTCGATGAGTTCTCAACTAACTCTCTTGCTAACCCTTTGGTTAGTGGATCCACTATGTTGTCTTTAGACTTAACATATTCTATGGAAATAATTCCATTAGAGAGTAGTTGTCTTACGGTATTATGTCGACGACGAATATGTCGTGACTTCCCGTTATACATATGACTCTGTGCTCTACCAATTGCTGATTGACTATCACAATGTATGCATATAGCAGGCACCGATTTTGGCCAAATTAGAATATCTTCAAGGAAGTGGCGAAGCCATTCTGCCTCTTCCCACTACAAGAAAATTCACTTTTGGCGACTAAATTTTTAGTCGCCAAAAGTGCTTTTTTAGTCGCCAAAAGTCGGGTTTTAGGTTTTTCCGACAAATTTTTTTGGTCGCCATGTTGGTCGCTGGAAAACCGTCGCGGAAGGTATTGGCGACTAAACTCACTTTTAGTCGCCAAAAATAAACTCTATAGCGATCAAAAATTTCGTCGCCAAAGCTCATTTATTTTTTTAAAATTATACATTTGGCGACTAAATTTTTAGTCGCCAATAGTAAATTTTTTTTTTTATTATTTATACATTTCCCGACTATTTTTTTCGTCGCCAATACTGAAGCTTTTGGCGACCACATGTTTTAGTCGCCAAAAGTATATTTAAAAAAAAAAAAAAATGTTGGACCCCTGTTGCTCCCAGGCTTCGAACCTGGGACGCCTCACCACACAACACTCCAAACTTCATGCAAACCACGTGCTCCACTATGCTACTCTATCATCTCATGAATATATATGGAATATATATTATTTATATAGTATCCTAACCGCTATTAATAGAAAGTAATATATATAAATATAATTTTTTTAATTGAAATATAATTATATAAAAAATAAATTATTTATTAAAAAAAAAAATTTCTCACTTTTGGCGACTAAATCCAATATTTAGTCGCCAATTCTAAAGTTTTTAGGCTACTAATTAATTTTTACAGTCGCGAAAAAAAATGTACCGCCTAAAAACACACCTTTTGGCGACTAAACCTGTTTTTAGTCGCCAAAAACGTCCCCTTTTGGCTACTAAACTGAATTTTAGTCGCCAATACTCAGTTTTTAGCTACTAATTTTTTTTTTGTAGCCAAAAAGCTGCACTTTCAGCGACTAATCTGTTTTTTGTCGCCAAAACACCTGCAATCGGCGACTGAACTATTTTTTAGTCGCCAAAAGCTGTACTTTTGGCTACTAAATCTCTTTAGTCGCCAAAAACCGTCGCCTTTGGCTACTAAAATTGTTTTAGTCGCTAAAAACCCTATATTGGGCGACTAAACTTACTTTTAGTCGGTAAAACCCCTATATTTGGCGACTAAAGTCATTTAGTCGCCAAAAGTGATCAAATTTGGCTACTAACTCAATTTTAGTCGCCCATTGGCCTACTTTCAGCGATGAAATTTTAATTTTTGGTCGCCAAAACTGATTTTTGTTGTAGTGTCCCCTGCTTTGTCTAAGGCTATGAATTCAGATTCCATAGTAGACCTAGCAATACAAGTCTGTTTGGAAGATTTCCAAGATACAGCCGCCCCATCAAGAGTAAAGACATACCCGCTGGTGGACTTTGAGTCTCTAGTATCCGATATCCAATTTGCATCACAGTATCCTTCAAGTACTGCTGGATATCTAGTATAATGAAGCCCAATGTTACGAGTAAATCGGAGATATCTTAGAACCCTTATAATTGCTTTCCAGTGTTCTACTCCCGGATTACTCGTATATCTACTTAATTTACTTACTGCATAAGCTATATCTGAGCGAGTGCAGTTCATCAAGTACATTAAGCTTCCAATAATTTGGGCATATTCTAATTGAGAAATACTTTCCTGTATATTCTTATAAAGATACAAATTAACATCTATAGGAGTTCTAACAAGACGATTATCATCTTTGCTGAATTTGTCAAGTATTTTCTCAATGTAATGAGATTGTGACAAAGTATAACCTTCTGATGTTTTGGTAATTTCCATACCAAGAATTACATCAGCAATACCCATGTCTTTCATGTTTTATTCAACATTTTCTTGGTTGTTTTAATCATGTTATTATTACTACCTATGATGAGCATATCATCTACATAAAGACATACAATGACATAACCTTTGTCTGTGTTTTTAATATAAACACATTTGTCACACTCATTAATTTTAAATCCATTTGACATCATTGCATTGTCAAATTTCTCATGCCATTGCTTTGGCGCTTGTTTTAAACCATATAATGATTTAACCAATTTACACACTTTCTTTTCTTTCCCTAGAACAGAAAACCCTTCTGATTGTTCCATGTAAATTTCTTCATTTAACTCACCATTTAAGAAAGCGGTTTTAACATCCATTTGATAAATTTCTAGATTGTATAGAGATGCTATGGCAATTAGCATTCTAATAGATATTATTCTAGTAACCGGTGAGTATGTGTCAAAGTAATCTAGACCTTCTTTTTGTCTAAAACCTTTGACTACAAGTCTTGCCTTGTATTTGTCGATTGATCCATCTGCTTTCAATTTTCTTTTGAAAATCCACTTGTACCCAAGAGGTTTACAACCAGGTGGCAAGTCCACTAATTCCCAAGTGTGATTTTGCAAGATGGATTCAACTTCACTGTTGACAGCTTCTTTCCATAAAGGAACTTCAGGACTAGACATAGCCTCTTTAAAAGTTAAAGGCTCATTTTCTAACAAATATGTTAGAAAATCTGGACCAAAAGATTTTGAGATTCTAGCACGTTTACTACACCTAAGTTCCTCTTCCTCATTTTGATCTAACTCTTGTTCTTGATCTTGTTCTTGATCATTACTAGTAATAGCATCAAAAGATCTCTTATTATTACTAGTCTCTTGTCCAGTCTTCTTTGGAAATACATGTTCAAAGAATGATGCATTCCTTGACTCAATAATAGTATTTACATGCATTTCGGAATGTTCTGATTTATGAATCAAAAACCGATATGCACTACTATTCTTGGCATAACCAATGAAAATGCAATCAATGGTCTTAGGACCTATCTTAGTCTTTTTAGGACTAGGAATAGCCACTTTAGCCAAACACCCCCACACTTTTAAGTATTTGTAGGATGGTACTCTTCCATGCCACAATTCATAAGGTGTTTGATTCACTTTCTTTCGGGGTATTTTATTTAAAATATAATTAGCAGAAAGTATTGCTTCCCCCCACAAGTTCTGAGGTAATCCAGAACTAATTAACATGGCATTCATCATTTCTTTTAAAGTCCTATTTTTCCTTTCAGCAATTCCATTTTGCTGAGGTGAGTAAGGAGCGGTGGTTTGATGAATTATTCCATATTCTTTACAAAATTTACCAAAAGGTGATTCATATTCACCACCTCTATCACTTCTAAGTTTCTTGATTTTCTTACCAAGTTGATTTTCAACTTCATTCTTATATTGAATGAAAGTTTCCAAAGCTTCATCCTTGGTTCGAATTAAATAAACATAACTATATCTAGTACAGTCATCTATAAAAGTGATTACATACTTTTTCCCACCTCTGGTTTGAATTGATTTAAAATCACAAATGTCACTATGAATTAATTCAAGTGGTTCCGTACTTCGTTCAATTGAATGAAAAGGAGTTTTAGATAATTTTGCCTCAACACAAATTTCACATTTATATTTTGAATCAATGTCAAATTTAGGTAAACATTCCATATTAATTAATCTACGCAAAGATCCATAATTAACATGTCCTAGTCTACCATGCCATAAATTTGAAGACTCAAACAAGTAAGAAGAAGATGTAGTATTATTAATAACTGAGGGTACAATAGTCATTACATTTAACTTGAAAAGGCCATCAGACATGTAACATTTTCCTACATACATCCCGTTTTTGGTAAGTACAAACTTGTCACTTTCAAAAACTAGCCTAAACCCATTCTTACTCAACAAAGATCCGGAAACTAAATTCTTGCGAATGTCCGGTACATGCAGCACATTGTTGAGAGTGAGTTCCTTTCCTGATGTCATCTTTAGTACAATCTTTCCTTGTCCTTCAACTTTGGAAGTTGAGGAGTTGCCCATAAAAAGTTGTTCACCGTTGTCCACTGTAGAATAAGATGTGAACATCTTTTTGTCGACACAGATATGGCGAGTAGCACCAGTGTCCACCCACCATTCTTTAGGATTTCTGACAAGATTTGCCTCGGAAACAACTGCAGAAAGATTTATGACATCTACACTATTGGAAATTATATCCATTTCGGTTATATCGGCTTTAGGAACCTTCTTACATGTTCTTCCTTTGCCTTTGCAAAAATCAGTTCTTGAGAACTTCTCTAGTTTTCCACCATGAGTTACTGGCACAGTCCCAACATAAGGAGAGGTTGGCGTAATGGCAATCACCATACCAGTACTGGTTTGAACATTAAATTGACCAGTTTTAGTAGCCATAAATTCTAAATTATAAATTATAAAATAAAATTATAATTAGAACTTTATACTACACAGAAAACTAAAACCAAAAATCACAGAATTTTAAATTCTGTAAAAATAAAAGAAACAAGAATTGTAACTTTTATTTCCAATTAATTTGAAAATAAAATAAAATTTTATTTAAACAAATTAAACCAAAACTATAGAAATAAATTCTGTTAAAATAAAAGAAACAAAACAAAATGTAACTTTTATTTTCAATTAATTTGGAAATAAAATAAAATAAAATTTTATTTAACCAAATTAATTCCACAATTACAGAAATAAATTATGTTAAAATAAAAGAAACAAAACAAAATGTAACTTTTATTTTCAATTAATTTGGAAATAAAATAAAATGAAATTTTATATAACCAAATTAATTCCACACAGAAAACTAATCCAAATTCACAGAATTAAATTCTGTAAAAATAAAAGAAACAAGAATGTAACTTTTATTTTCCAATTAATTTGAAAATAAAATAAAATTTTATTTAAACAAATTAATTCCACACAGAAAATTAAATTCTGTAAAATAAAAGAAATAAAATTTACCAATTAATTTGGAAATAAAATAAAATTTTATTTAATCAAATTAATTCCACACAAGAAATTAAATCTCTTGTAACACTCCGATAATTAAAGGGAAAATTACACAAATAGTCCCTATAGTTTGGGGCTTGTGTCACTTTGGTCCCTGACTTTTCAATTGTGACACATTTGACCCTGAATTTTGAATCTTGTTTCAAATAAGGACAATTGAATATATAATTAGATTTTTCAAGGGTAAAATTGTCAATTTGATAAAATATAAACTAATTTGACAAAAATAAATGCCAAGCAAATATTTTTGAATTTTTAAAAATTATTTCTACCTACTAAAAATAAAATTATGTAAAATTGATAAATCTTTTGGACATTTTTTACCAAATTAATTTTTATTATGTGTTTGGATGATGATCATGTAAAATTAATTTTAAAAAATTAATCATGTAATTTTTATTAATTTTAAATAATTTTATCATTGGTGGATAAAAATAATTTTAAAAAAATTAAAAATATTTTTTTGACATTTATTTTTGTCAAAGTAGTTTATATTTTATCAAATTGACGATTTTACCCTTGAAAAATCTAATAATATTTTCAATTGTCCTTATTTGGAACAAGATTCAAACTTCAGGGTCAAATGTGTCGCAATTGAAAAGTCAGGGACCAAAGTGACACAAGTCCCAAACTATAGGGACTATTAGTGTAATTAACTCATAATTAAAATACTGAAACAGAATTTTAAATAATGAAAACACAGAAAATAATTTCTAAAAACTAAAATTAATTTTCTGACAAAATTTCACAAAAATATATTCTGAATTGTTAATGACACCAGTATCGTACTACTAGTTGTCAAAGAAAATAGACAGTATATTACTATTATCTGTCAAATAGCATATAATCACTATTTGTTTTTCCAACCAGAATATTATTTTGTAAATTTACAGAAAATAATTTCCTTAGAAAAGGAAACAAACGAAAAATTCTGTAAACAGAATAATTCGATTCTGTCTTAAGATTGTTGGAACAATCTTCTGTGTATAAAAAAAACTTGAAATAAATTAACCAAAATAAATAAATAACATACCGAATTTATTTCGTTGAACTGAATAAATAATTTAAGACCAAGTCGAGTGTGTGACACTCTGTTCTTAAGACAGATTCGCCCCGCTATGGTGCTTACGGTTGAATGGCGTCTATCTCCCAGGATACAATGATCTTCACAAATTTAATGAAGCACTTCAAATAAATTTGCTCGGCGAACCAAACCTGTGTTCTAACTTTCTGAATATTTATTCCTAAAATTATAAATGAAGAAGTAATGCAACCAAACGAATTTCTAGACAGCAAGAACACAAAAAATCTGACTGATTTTCGGATGTCTCTAAAAAAAAATAATCATATCAAGATTGCTGGAATATCATTACTATTTATAGGCAACAAATGACCGTTTGAAAAAATCCAAAAGGTATAAAAAATGGTCTAACAGGTGCCTTATTTAAATTAACAGATTTGATTGAAAATTAAATCTGACCGTTGCTTTCCAAACAACTTGAAAAGGCTCCGAGCTGCAACAGTTATAAAACCTGTTGGAAAACACTTTATAAACTATTTATATAGTTTAATGGTTTAAACAAAACAAACCAATTAGAGTTAAACCACTTAAGGAAATCAAAAATAAATTTAAATTTAAATTTAATTTTCATAACAATTTTTATTGAAAAAATTCAAAAGAATTTTATCTAAAAAATTAATGTTAAACCCAAAAACGATGTCAACTTCCCATTCACTCATAAATGGTTTTGACATTCCATATTT
The DNA here is from genome assembly GCA_036172215.1 of Camellia granthamiana. Lineage (NCBI taxonomy): Eukaryota > Viridiplantae > Streptophyta > Magnoliopsida > Ericales > Theaceae > Camellia > Camellia granthamiana. Next base: position 114,012,627 of record CM069908.1, on the reverse strand, counting down.
ACCATGTGACTTGCCATACGGCAATGAACACTTCACCTCTTCGGACCCACCCCAAAAGGTGTTTGGGGTCCACCCAAAATGGGCTCAAAATTATGCCTATATAAAACCATTTTCCAACAACACTATTGCATTGAAAACTTGGACAAGAACATTTTGGATGAACTTGAAGGAAGTCACGAAGAAGATATAGAGGAAGCTGTTAAATTTGGGTATCTGAACACAGATTCTGAATTGGAACACTTTCATTGATGATCCAAGGCCATTACTGTAAAATAGAAATCAAGAAGCAGCATTGATGTTGCTCGTCCTTTGGTGCATCGGCAACTAAAATCCAAAATACAAAGCTTAGAATTGTATTTTTTTTTTTTTGATCGGCAAAGAAAACTTTATTGATGAAGCATGTACAAAGTACAATGGAAGACATCAATAAAGAGGAGCTTGGAGTTAGAACAAGCTCCAACCTCCTAGTTGGTGAGATACCAACAAACAGAAAAAAGCAAGAAAAACAAGACTAAACTGACAAAAAGAGCAGAAAAAAAAACTACAGAACGAATCAAATAAAACCAAGATTAAGCAGCCCTGAAGACATCTTTGCACAGAAACCAAAAAAGCTGGGAGTAGTGTTGGCTGTATAAATTGTAAAAGCCAATCACAATTCAACACGTGACATGAAGGGGACAATTTAGGGAGTTAATACAAGTTGTCAATCAAAGTTAGACACGTGTCAACCCGTATTGATAATAATAGATCTACGTAGCACTGAAACAATCGAGGGATATAAAGTGATGTGGTCTTCAAATTCAAAATCAGAGGGAAGCCTAACTGCAAATGTGGCGTAGTGGGACTGACTGTGAGAAAGCATGTTCAACAATCATGAAAGGACATTTCAACGGTTAAAAGCCCACTTCAACGGTTATCATTGAGAAGTATAAATAGTAAAGAATGCCCCAGAATGAAGAATTCAGACTCAGATCAAAAAATTAGTTTTATTTACTTTGTTTTCCCTTCTGATTTTTACAGTTCTTTACATTTCTATACTTCAAATTCCTGTATTGCACTTCATTCATAGGAGTAGTTTCAAATAGTTTGTTGCTGTAAACCTTTACGAAACTGAGTCAGATCAT
>CM069908.1:113665477-114011303 GCA_036172215.1 Camellia granthamiana | reverse complement strand
TCCGGGCCAAATCAAGTGGTTTTGGCTCTCTCCATCTGGGGCCTTATACAAGAAGTCTTTTACTGGGCCGTATCTGAAGTGCGTCCACCCCGACAAAGTGGAAGCTTTCCTCTATGAGATTCATGAAGGCATCTACGGGAGTCATATTGGGGGAAGGTCATTGGCTTATCGAGCGATTTCCCAAGGTTATTGGTGGCCGTGCATGCAGGCGGACGCACGAAATATGTTCGCGAGGTGTGAAAAATGTCAAAAATTTGCTCACCAAAACCACCAGCCGGCCAGAGAGTTGCTTCCTCCTTACAAGTCCTTGGTTGTTCGCGATCTTTGGGGGTTTAGATATTGTGGGACCACTCCCAACAGCTCCCGAGGCAACCGCAAGTTTTTCATCTCTGCTACCGACTACTTCACTAAGTGGGTTGAGGCCGAGCCATTGGCAACCATAAAGGAAAAAGATGTGAAGAAGTTCGTTTGGCAAAAATATCATCACTCGATTTGGTATACCGAAGGCCCTCATCTTGGATAATGGCACTTAGTTCAATGGGAAATGTAACGCCCTTACCCTTTACACGTCATCGATATTGTCCGCTTTGGGCACGCCCATACGGATTTGTTTTTCCCAGTGGGGTCACCCATCCTAGAACTACTCCAGCCTAAGCACGCTTAACTGCGGAGTCCTAATAGGGATTTTCACCACTTGGGAAAAGGCCTCGATGCTATATAAGGGTCCAGTTTTTTTACTTTTATAGCCCAGGAACTCCCCCTCCATTCCCGATGTGGGACATCGGGGCCCTTACAATCCACTCCCCATAAGGTTGCACGTCCCTGTGCAGTAGCTTGCCAGCTCACAAGCTCGCCCACATGCACCGAGAGACGCCAGGGGGCCCACACTCGGCTACTCCGGAGAGTCGGCTTTGAACCATTTGTAATGGGCCCAACCCTTTACACGTCATCGATATTGTCCGCTTTAGGCCACGCCCGCACGGATTTCTTCTTCCCAGTGGGTCACCCATCCTAGAACTACTCCAACCTAAGCACGCTTAACTGGGGAGTTCTAATAGGGATTTCACCACTTGGGAAAAGGCATCAATGCTATATAAGGGTCCAAGTTTTTACTTTTATAGCCCAAGAACTCCCCCTCCATTCCCGATGTGGGACACCGGCGCCTTACAGGAAACTCCTTCGCGGGATTTTACGAGGAGTTAAAGATCGAGTTCTACAGCTCAACACACCGGCCTACCCTTAGTTCAAATGGTCAAGCAGAAGCCTCAAACAAAACCATCCTGGATGGGCTGAAGAAGCGGCTAGAGAAAGCCAAAAGGAAGTGGGTTGAAGAACTCCCTAATGTGCTTTGGGCATACCGCACCCACGCCGAGGACGTTCGACCGGGGGAAACACCATTCGCCTTGGCCTATGGCATGGAGGCCGTCATCTCACTGGAAATCGGCATGCCAACCATCCTGTTTGAAAGTTTTCAGTCGGACTTGAACAATGAAGCAGTGCCTTGGAACTCGACCTAGCTGAAGAAAGAAGGGAACGGGCTCTGATCCACAGAGCAGCCTATTAGCAAGAGCTCTCCAAGAAATACAACAAGGCCATGCATCCAAGGCTATTCAAGATCGGAGACTGGGTCTTGAGAAAGGTAATGGGCAGTACGGTGATCCCTGGCAAAGGCAAACTCAGTGCAAATTAGGAAGGGCCGTATAAGGTAACTGGCCTTGCAGGCAAAGGGGCATACCATCTGGAAGACTTAGATGGTAAAGTTATCCCCTGACCATGGGAATGCAGCTAATCTTAAGATTTTTTACTTCTGAAATGTAATCATTTTTTTTCCTTTGTCTTTTGAACCTTAGCCTTTTGGGCATTTGATATAAATCGTTGACATGTAATGAAAGATAGCCCCACTTTTTTCGTATATTATGTGCTTCTGTGCAATGACATCACAAGGGTATTGGGCCACTATGGATGCCAGGGGCAAGAAGACCAACTTACATAGGGCCGAGCTGACTTTTACTCGCCGGTGTGGAGACAGGCCGTACAAACAGTTGGTGTACTGTCCAACTTGCATAAAGGCCGAGCTGATTTTGCTCGCCCAATTGAAATGTTGGCATTCTGCCCGACTCGTATAAAGGCCGAGCTGATTTTGCTCGACCAATTGAAATGTTGGCGTTCTGCCCAACTCGTATAAGGGTCGAGCTGATTTTTGCTCGCCCAAATGAAATTTTGGCGTTTTGCCCAAATGGCAAAAGGGTCGAGCTGATTTTTGCTCGGCCCAAATGAAATTTTGGCATTTTGCCCAAATGGCAAAAGGGTCGGGCTGATTTTGCTCACCCGAGTGAAACGTTGGCGTTCTGCCCAACTTGCGTAAGGGCCGAGCTGATTTTGCTCGCCCAATTGAAATGTAGGCGTTCTGCCCAACTCGCATAAGGGCCGAGCTGATTTTGCTCAAGTGGTGTTTTGCCTAACCTGCAAAAGGGCCGAGTTGACTTTGCTCGCCCGAGTAAAATTAGGGGTGAGCAGCGGATATACCGATCCGCCAAAACCGACCGAACCAAACCGATCCGCCGCATTTTGGACGGATGCGTGATGACGAGGGGACGGTTGTGGATTGATTTTCTCCAATCTGCCAATTTGGCGGACAGATGGCAGATTTGAGATTCCTTTGGCCGCAACCGAACCCGCCAAACCGCGAGCACCTCCTAATAATTTATAAGACTTTATGTTTTCAATTTGTTTAAATATTTTTGTTTGTGTTTTTAACTGAAAAAGAATTTAAATATTCTGTTGAAAAAAGTTTTCAAACTTGAATATATTTTTTGAATTGAAAAAAAATAAACGTATTATTTATCTATATTTTTTTGGTTTTTAATTTAACTCTAAAAATAAAAAATAAAAAATATGATATATACTAATTGGTTTTTGTTTTCAAAAACATATATAGGTGTAACAATAAAGAGACATACAATCTCTACTACTGCCCTGTTCATCATTTGGTGGTTTGAATTAGATTGTAATACTTTATGTGGATGAATCATACTGTAATTGTAATATGTGGATGAGCCATGTAGTGATTGTGATATTCTAAAATTTCAAATTTTCTTTTTTTGATGAGACATGCAGTGATTGTAATAGTTTTTTAAGTCATTGATTGTAATACTTTCTTCTTCTTCTTCTTCTTTTTTTTTTTTTTTTTTTTTTTTTTTGAGGAAGTGCACAAGTTGAATTATGTTGAAAATTTATAAAATATTAAACCGCCAAACCAATTCACATCCATCCGCCAAACCGCCAATTCCGCTCAATCCACATCCGCCGAATTGGCGAACGGATGCGGATTGATTTTCTCCAATCCACCAATCTGGCGGACGGATGGCGGATTGGAGATTCCGTGGCCGCAATCAGCCGCGGCCCACCCCTAAGTAAAATACCAGCGTTTTGTCTAACTTGCAATAGGGCCTAACTGATTTTGCTCACCCGAGTGAAACGTTGGCGTATTGCCCACTTGCACCGGGGCTGAGCTGCTTTTTGTTCACCCCGTGGCAATGGATGCTTGGGCCATCCAGGTTTATGGCCATAGCTAATTTTACTCACCCGAGCTGGAACTTGTATTCGACAAACATTTCAAATCGAAGAAGATTTGCTTATTATAACCGAGACAATAACATTCGCTTCAAATCGAAGAAGATTTGCTTATTATAACCGAGACAATAACATTCGCACAAAAATAGATGCGAGGCAAGCATAAAGTAGAACTTTTCATTGATTGTGCAAGTGAGATTACAAAATTGGGGCCGAGCCCGGTTACAAAAAAAAAGAAAAGGAAAGAAGATCAATCTAAGTCTACATGATCAGCTTGTTCAGCTAGTCCCACCTCGGCTTCATCTACCAGAGCATCCGCCACCGCGACAACCTCTTGCTCGGTTTCTTGTTCTTTGGCCCCCTCAGAAGCTTCGGGTAGAGGATTTTGCTCGGCAGGTTGCACGGTGGCTACTTCTGCTTCAGCTGCCTACTTAGGCTCTTCAATAAGCCTCTTCTGCACGGCGCTTGCATAAGCTTGCATATAGGCTGGAATGAAGGCAATAGGCGGATTTTGGAACAAGTTGGCGTCCTGACCAAGCTAAGTTTTTCCACAGCGGCTTTGCAACTGCACTGGAAAAAGATGTCTTTCGTCCCTTGAACTTGCCATTCGTAAGCCCTCTCGCCCTCCGCATAACCACGGTCCTCAGCTTCGTCGACCTCCTTGTCCAGCTCGGTTTTGTGGGCGTCGCGGAGTTTGCGCAGCTCGGTAATGTATCGGGCCTTCATCACTTGGAGGGCCCTCTACTTGTCCTCATCTGCCTGGGCCAATCGTTCAGAAAGTTTGTCGTGCTCAGCCTCTGCTGCTTCCTGTGCGGCCTTCAGTTTCGTCAACTCGGTCATCTTGGCCTTATTGTTGGTAATTGCCTCCCACAGACTTTTTCGCACAGCGATCATTCACTTGTGGGCCAGGTAATTCTTGTGCGCGGCCTACACAACAAAAGAAAATGTCAGAACTCCACAATCGAGCAGACACTCAACAACAGGAGAACTTGCAAACTTACCAACACTATCAACTTTGCTGCCGAGCAAAGAACCTTCAAGTCAGACAGCTCATCGTGCTTCTTCATGTCGGCAGGGAGGAGCAACCCCTTCGTCATGTTGAAGCCGAGAGAGTAGTCCTTGTCGGCGTAGAAGAGTCCGCCGAAGAGACTGCCTGGCCTTTGTACGTCACTTCGGGCGACCAGACTGGGTGGACACTAGAACGAGCGAATGGCTCAGCGCTCGGTTGCTCAGTCTGGTCCCTTAAGTCAATGGAGGCGTGCTCGGTGGAGTCTTCGTCTGCCAAATGCTGTTCGATCGAATCCTTTCTCGATCTCTTCTTGGACCTAGTTACACCTTGTTTATTGGCGAGAGCCAGCACGGCTCCCTTCGCCTTTATGGCCGGATTAGAAGAAGTTCCCCCAGCTTCCTCCGGTGGCTGGGAATCGCTTTGCTCACCAGTAATCATCGACTTGATAGCTCGGATTTTTGCCATTTCTTGCTCGGTTGTAAGTGGAACTAGTTTGATCGGGGAAAGGTTGGGATCCGGTTCTGGAGAGGGCGCTCGTAAGAAGTCTGTTACCCTGCTTCTGCGAGGGGCCGTGTAGCGATAGCTCGGTTCAAAGCCGAGAAGCTTGGGTGATTCCCTTTCCTCGGCCAGATGCCGCAATGCAACCCTAATGGCCTCTTGGTTTGTGCGAGAGTAATCGTCTGCCAAGAGTTTATAATCTACAACAAGAAGGCAAGTGTTAGATCGACAGTAAAAAGATCAATTCAGAAAGAAAATAATATATATTCGTCGAGACGCTTACCGACACTCCCAAAATTTTTCCTAATGTACTAGCCCGGTATAGGCGCCTCGGTGTCCTCATAATGACCAGACACCCACAGGAAGTCGTCATCGTTTGTTTCTTTGTTCGGATTACCTTCGATGAGTTTTGCTCGGTCTTTTTTGACCTTCAGATACCAGCAAAGCCCACCTTTATTTTTGCTAAGACTATATTAGTGAAATATCTCGGCGAGACCGAGATTCAGACCGAGTATTCTATTTAGCTCGGCCACACTGTTTATTATTTTGTATGTATTGTTGGAGACTTGGGTCGGGCACAACCTAGTCTACCTTAAAAACTTGCAGATCAGCGGTTGGACCGGGAAGCGCAGGCCTCCTTCTACAATGGACACCACCGTGAAAGGGGCATTTGTCCAGCTCGCCCCAGGAAGTGTCTCCTTTCTTGGCGAGCTCCAAGTGGACATCATCTGGAATGTTGTACTCTCTACGGAATTCAACTAGTGCCCCGGGAGAATTCACCATGAACCGGTACTTTTCCATCTATCCCGGTTTTATTTAGTAGGGTGATTTAGGTCATATCTCGGTGAAAATTTGGTGAATGTTTGCTCGGACTTTGAGCTTCACCGGTGGTAACGCTGGACGAGCCTGGTCGGTCCTAGTTTGTTCTGCATTATTAAGAAATAAGTCCAAGGATTAGCGCGGCATAAATTCCATGGCTCCAACAGAGAAGTGTCTAGCTCGGTTTAGAATCCTGGGGCGCTTGATCAGTTTATTTTTCCTATCTCGGCTTCACTATCTGGCCGACCTAGCCTTCCTAGATCGGTTCTAGCCCCCTTGTTGCAGCTCGGTCTCGGCCTCAAAACAAGACCACAAACAGGTTTTTGCTCGGCTAAATCTTATTTATAGATCAAAAAGTTGAGTTTTGCTCGGTCTCGCTCGGGGTTCAGGATGTTTATCCTAAGTATGAAATTTGTGCATTGAAACTTGGGGAAACAAGGGGCATGGGAGCCCCATCTGCTTCTCCGATTGCAGTCTTTCCTAGGGTGTACCAGTATTACCCCAAAGAGGGGGCACTGGTAGGATTCTAACAGTCCTAGGCAAGAACATGAAAAACAAAAATGAAGAACACGAAGAACAATGATAGAAAAATGCAAAGAGGGGCAGAAAAACTTACGGGTAATGAACGCCTAGGTAAGATCAGTAGACCTTGGGCTCGTATGCTACTTCTGAAAGATCGAAAATGGTCGAAAATAACTTAAAAAATGGCGATGGCGATTTGGAGGCTAGGGTTTAGCTCAGGAGGGAAAATGAACAGTAGGGTTCATGTGGCCCCTCACACGCATATAAAAAGAGTGGGGGAACCCAAAGGACGGCAACCGTTTGAATTTTGCACGTGAGGAAGACAGCTGTGGGGCTACACGGGTCCAATGATGTGAGGCCACGTGGCATCGAAAAGATGGCTCTGTCAGTACGGCTGTACGATCGATGACAAGACTACTGGTGCAATCCCCGGTGACCGACCAATTTGGACAGCCCGGTCAGAATGATAATCCCAAATCACGCTCAGCTCGGATGGGATTAAGGGGCAATTGAGAGGGAGATTTGCGCCGAACCGAATCGGTACGACTTCTCGGGCTATCACAAGTGGCCGAGCTATGTCGTCAACCAGAGTGCGAAGACATACATATACCTAACCGAGCTGTGACTCGGCGAGGTATCCAGTTGGATCCGCGATGGTGCGTCTGAACCGAGCCAAGCATAGCCCGGAACGAATTTGGACCGGGACGAAGGCCTACACGCCTCACGGCCGGTCGGTTTGAATGGGCCGACTTCTTACAGTTCGGCCATCTCAGTCATGGTGGTGTTTCTTTCCAAGGGATAGGTCCATGACATCCCGGTTGAGTGTGCCACCTGGACCAATGGTGTGATGGAGGGGAAATCCACTCTTGACACGCATCAATACCGTTTGGCAGTTCCACACATGCTGTTTGGAGGTTTTAGCCTTTACATGCGTAAGGTAGTGAGAGAGGAGCACTGCCACCTATCCAGGGAAGGACAGCATGCACAATCCTTGAGGCTGCATGGCTAGCCTAGAAAAAGGAGGAAGGGGGGACGTTGGAGGTAAGCAATCTGAACAATTCTCTCTCTCTCTCTCTCTCTCTCTCCCTCTCTCTCTCTCTCTAAAAAGTGCTCTTTTCTTCTTCTCCTTCTTCAAGTGGTCTAACTTGATCGTCGGAGGGGCTATCTGGCAACACACCGCTGGGCAGCTCACCGCCTTTCTGTTTTCAGGCCAGACGACGTTACGTGGAGCTTGAGTTCAAGGAGTATGGAGAATAGAGGATATTTTGCCCCCGTACACTACTGTTGTTTTCTAGCTTATGTAGTACACGGGTTTGCTAGAATGCCTTATTGATTCGGGACAAAGCCCAGCCCATACATACAATAGGCAAAGGAAAGACCCACATTTCGTAGATTCCACCCGACGGTTAAACTAGTGACTCGTCCACTCGATCTTTTTTTTCGGTTCACTCACTGGTTCGCTTTTTAAAACATTGATCCTAAGTAACAAAATGTTAGAATTCATCCAATATTATGTATTTGTGTGCAATATCATAGTCTAAGAAACTATATACTATATAGATTAACGAAATCACTCACTTATAATTAAATTAACAAAGTTCATTATAGCATACATGGAAAAACATAGAGTAGATCGACATGTATGTAAAATCCCAATCACTGGGTGATCCCTTACGCTCAGATCAGGTCTATTAAAGGATCTGACTTTATCATAATGTAATCCAAATTTAATCGGAAAAATCTAAATTCATTAAGAGAGAAATTTGATATGATAGTCCAAATCTGATTGATCCAATCACTAATGTTGTGTTTAGGTCTTAGAGATTTGGAAGGAGAAAGGAAAAAATGAGAGAAATGTGAATAAAATATAAGTGAATGAAATAAGTCAGAGAGAACATCCCGATATTTTCTTTCCTCCAGTCTCAAGGCTCTTCTCTCGCATCTCCTCTCCCAATCTTTTATCCTCCTATCTCAATGTTCTTTGTATTAAACGATTAAAGAGGCTCATGTCCGGAAAGATCGATAGAGGATCTGATGTTTGGTTGATTGTGTTCTAGGACTTATATGGCAATTACTGGCTCACTCCATAAACAAACTGTTAGCAGATATTTTAATATTATAATGTGTTATAGGTTTGATTTTCTTTTCTTTTCTACCAAGTTTGCTTGCCCACCAATTAAAATCTTCTTGTTTACCTAGTCAAGTCTTCATATGTATCTTCCAAGCAACTTCCAAGAAGCCTCCAAGTCAAGACAAGTCAAGTCTTCAAGTCTTCCAAGGAAATTGCCCACCAATTTCCTTCCTATTCTTATCCACTAAGTTTCTTCTCCGCCATGCCACTTGCCTACCAAGTTTCATCTTCTATAAATTGATCTAACTTCTTATCTTGGAAGTGTGAAGAAGTTCTTGTTGCTTTATTATGTTTTGTGTGAGATTATCAGGCAAATAAAAAAGGGTGTATGTGATAAAGCTTTGGATTCAACTAATTGTGCAATATTAGTGAACCATACGACTTAGTCGAGCTGTTGTATCCTGGGGGGGACAAGTTAAGGTTTTTTCTACTGCACTGGTGTGAGGCTTTGCCTAACCGCAGAGGGTTTGAATCTCCTTAAAGAGAACGAATTTCCCGCGCCTCAGCCCTTACAATAGTTATTGTAATTTTTATTATTTGTATTTTCTAGTGTTTTATTTGTAATTATCACCAATAATTTTAAGGAGATTCAAATAGCAAAGATTCATGGAGCCAGTACTGGAGAAGCCCAACGAGAATACCAGCGATCTCAACAAGGCCTTCCGGTTCAAGGGAGCCCATTTCAAGAGATGGAAAGGCAAGGTGCTTTTCTACCTTAGTCTCTTCAAGGTGGCTTATATCCTGACCGAAAAAAATCCAAACAAAGTCCCCACTGAAGAGATGACTGACGAGGAATATGCTACTCATCTTGAAAAAATCAAGAAATACAACACAGATGAGTATAAATGTCGCTATTATCTTTTGAATTGTCTTTCAGATCAATTTTACGATTATTATGATACTACTTACACCATTGCCAAGAAAATTTGGAAAGCCTTGCAGAATAAATATGACACTGAAGAGGCAGGCGCTAAAAAATATGCTGCAAGCCGTTTTTTCCACTGTCAAATGGTAGATGGAAAATCAGTGGTGGAGCGCAAATTCAAGATTTTCAGATGCTAGTGGCTAAAGTTAGATCCGAAGGCATCAAAATTGGAGACAATCTTGTTGTAGCGGGTATTGTTGACAAACTTCCATTATCTTGGAGGGAGTTCCATAAGTCAATGCGTCATAAGCAAAAAGAGACGTCATTGGAGACTCTAATCACACGGATTCGGGTGGAGGAAGAAACACGAGGACAAGATATGCTTATGACACCAGAGCATTCCACTACAAAGGTAAATTTAACTTCTGGAAATACTTTACCTAAAGGTCGATTTCATAAAAATAGCCACTTGAAGCCAGTTAAGAAAATTTGGAAAAATGTTGGAAGGCTACAAAATAAAAATTACTCGAGGCAAAAGAAATGGAACCAAGAACCCCCTTCACAAGATATGACAAATGTGACATGTTTTGTGTGTGGCAAAAGTGGGCATATTGCTCGAACCTGCAAATTTCGGAAGCAATAGTCTCGACCACAAGCTAATGTTACCGAGGAACCATTTGTGGCTATGATTACAGATATTTTTATGGTTCAATCTGCCGAAGGGTGGTGGGCAGACTCTGCCCCAATAGGCATGTCTGCTATGATAAAGATTGGTTCAAAGATTTTACTCCTTTTAATGAGAAGAGGACTGTAATGATTGGTGACTCCAGTTTAACCAAGGTGCTCGGGTATGGGGATGTTGAGCTGAAATTTACCTGTGGACGTGTGCTTGTTTTAAAAGATGTGTTGTACACACCGTCCATGAGGAAAAATTTGATGTCGAGTTATTTGCTCAACAAAGCTGGTTTCAAGCAAACTATTGAATCTGACCAATATGTAATCACTAAAAAAGGCATATTTGTGGGAAAAGGGTATGCCTGTGATGGAATGTTTAAATTAAATGTTGAGAATAAGAAAGCACATATTTCTGTTTACATGCTATCTTTTATGAATTTTTGGCATGCTCGTCTGTGTCATATTAATAGTCGATATGTGGGAGTCATGAGTAGTTTAGGATTAATTCCCAGACTAACAAATAAGTTTAAGAAATGTGAAGTTTGCAGTCAAGAAAAAATAACTAAAAGGCCTCATAAAAGTGTGGTGAGAAATACTGAATTATTAGAATTAATTCATACTAATTTATGTGAATTTGAAGGAATTTTAACACGTGGCGGAAATAGATATTTTATCACTTTTATTGATGATTTTTCAAAATACACTTATGTATACTTGTTGAAAAATAAAAGTGATGCTTTTGAAAAATTTAAAGAATTCCTTCTTAAAGTTGAAAATCAATTCGGTAAAAAGATTAAAAGATATAGAAGTGATAGAGGTCGGGAGTATGAATCTTTTGGATTCAACTCGTTTGCTCAGTCTTTGGGAATAATCCATAAAACTACTCCACCATATTCACCTATATCTAATGGTATAGCAAAAAGGAAAAATAGAACTTTAACTGATTTAACTAATGCTATGCTAATTGAAGTAGGTGCTTCCTCAAATTTGTGGGGAGAAGCAATTTTAACTGCATGTTATGTTATGAACCACATAAAAAAACAAAAGTTACACATTTTGAGTTGTGGAAATGGCATAAGCCAAATTTGAGATATTTGAGGGTTTGGGATTGTCTAGCTTTTGTTAGACTTGTGGACCCCAAAAGACCTAAATTAGGTGTGAAAGCTGCCACTTGTGCTTTTCTTGGATATGCAACAAATAATACAGCCTATAGATTTTTTTATATTGAAAACAAAATAATTTTGAATTAGGTGATGTAATTTTTCATGAAGAAAAATTTCCTTTTAAATCTAAAAATGATAGGGGTTAAAATTATCAAGAAAATATTTTATCTGAAATCGGTTCCTCTACTCCTCTTTTACAAAACTAAGATATTGTAGTTTTTGAACCTAGAAGGAGTAAAAGAGCCAGATTAGAAAAAGATTTTGGTCCTGATTATCATGTTTTTAATATGGAGGAAACTCCATTAACTTTACAAGAAGTTTTGGCATCTCCTGACTCTGTTTTTTGGAACGAGGCTGTAAATGATGAGATGGAATCATTATTATCCAATAAAACTTGAGTATTAGTAGATTTACCACCAGGTTGTAAAACTATTGGCTGTAAATGGGTTTTGAGAAAAAAACTTAAACTAGATGGAACTATTGATAAATATAAAGTAAGACTTGTTGCAAAAGGTTTTAAACAACAAGCAGATCTTGACTTTTTTGATACATTTTCTCCGGTTACTAGAGTTACATCCATTAGATTATTAATTGCAGTGGCTGCAATTCATGATCTAAAGATCATCAAATGGATGTTAAAACAACCTTTTTAAATGGAGACCTGGGTGAAGAAATCTATATGGATTAACCTGAGGGTTTTGTTGAACCCGGTCAAGAAAGCAAAGTGTGCAAGCTAGTTAAATCCCTATATGATTTAAAACAGGCCCTTAAACAGTGGCATGAGAAATTTGATTCCTGCATGATTGAGAATGACTATAAAACGAATAAATGTGATAAATGCATCTACTACAAATCTAAAGAAAATTCACATGTCATTATTAGCTTCTATGTGGATGATTTACTTATATTTGGCTCTAATTTGCATATCATCGTGGAAACTAAAAATATGCTTAGTAGCCATTTTGATATGAAAGATCTTGGTGAGGCTAATTATATTTTAGGAATGAAAATTACCAAAACTTGTGATGGTATATTTCTTGATCAGTCGCACTATGTTGAGAAAATTTTGAGAAAATATATTTTTATAAGTGCAAGCATATTCTTACTTCTTTCGACCCTCATGTGCGTTTATTTCCTATTGAAAATGATGAGGACGTAATTAATCAAAAGGAATATGCCAGTATGATTGGTAGCTTGCGTTATGCGACTGACTGTACTAGACCTGACATTGCCTATGCAGTTGGAGTACTTAGCAGGTTTACTAGCAAGCTTGGCAGTGATCACTGGCTAGCCATTAAGCAAATTATGAAATATTTATCTGGTACCATAAAATATGGCTTGTTTTATAATAAGTATCCTGCAGTACTTGAAGTTTACAGTGATGCCAATTGGAATACCTTGTTAGGTGATTCATTATCAACCACTAGTTACTTATTTACATTAGGACGTGGTGCTATAAGTTGGAAATCGAAAAAACAAACTATTACTGCTAATTCAACAATGGAGGCTAAGCTTATTGCTTTAGCTACAGCTAGTGAAGAAGCAAATTGGTTGAGAGATTTGTTAAATGAAATCTCTTGTTGGGAAAAACCAATTCCACCTATATTGATTCATTGTAATAGCACCGCAGCAATTGGTCGAGTTAATAACCGTTATTATAATGGTAAATCCAAACCTATCAGAAGAAAACACAGTACTGTGAGATCTTATATGAATAATGGCATCATAAATGTGGATTATATTAAATCTGGTAATAATCTTGCAGATCCATTAACTAAGGTCTTAGCAAGAGATAGAGTCTGGAATACATCGAGGGGAATGGGGTTGAAGCCATTGAATATAGCAGGAGCCATGTATGAGGATACTCAACCCAGGGACTAGAGATCCTGTAACTGGGTTCAATGAGAAAAACGATCATATGATGGCCGTGAAAAATGCACTAAATTACTTGTTACCCATCTCTATAATATAGTGCATTTATCCTATAACGTTGTAGAGGTTGAGTTATTAAAAAAACTCTTAATGAATTTCTGTAGTTCTTATTGAGTGGGTGTCATAGTTACAGGAGCACCCTTGACAGAATTCACCTATGTGAGTGTGATAGTGGGGCCGCTACCTATGAGATTTGGGCTAGTTCTCAAACACACTCATAAATCTTGGGATCGCACAAGGCCGTAATATGCTGGCTCTTAAAGCTTATGTGAACACCTGGAATATTATGTGTGTGCAATAATTATTTATTTCCCTTAAGTAGTCATAGTTCAATGCTGAGTATACTATTGGCTCTGGAGTAGATATTATTGTTTCACTAATGGAGGTTCAATGCAAAGCACACCTACCATGATGCATAATATCCTTATTTGCCTAATAATCTCAGTTTTTGTTACCTATAATATTAAAATAGGTAGGGGAATGTTAGCAGATATTTTAAGATTATAATGCGTTATAGGTTTGATTTTCTTTTCTTTTCTACCAAGTTTGCTTGCCCACCAATCAAGTCTTCTTGTTTACCTAGTCAAGTCTTCATATTTATCTTCCAAGCAACTTCCAAGAAGCCTCCAAGCAACTTCCAAGAAGTCTCAAAGTCAAGACAAGTCAAGTCTCCAAGTCTTCCAAGGAAATTGCCTTTCATTTCCTATTTTTATCCACTAAGTTTCTTCTCCTCCAAGCCACTTGCCTACCAAGTTTCATCTTCTATAAATTGATCTAACTTCTTATTTTGGAAGTGTGAAGAAGTTTTTGTTGCTTTATTATGTTTTGTATGAGATTATCAGGCAAATAAAAAAGGGTGTATGTGATAAAGTTTTGGGTTCAACCAATTGTGCAGTATTAGTGAACCATACGATTTAGTCGGGCTGTTGTATCCTGGGGGGACAAGTCAAGGTTTTTTCTACTGCACCGGTGTGAGACTTTGCCTAACCACAGAGGGCTTAAATCTTCTTAAAGAGAGCGAATTTCCTGCGCGTCAGCCCTTACAATAGTTATTGTAATTTTTATTATTTATATTTTTCAGTGTTTTATTTGTAATTATCACCAACAAAAACATCCAAATTAACCAGGAAAATCTGATATGAATATGGTTAAATTTGTCATTAACGTAGGTGTTGGCAACATTTGAAGAGGATGAGAAGCAGAGCACCAGTGTTTTCACTGATATAGTATAAAAGTAATAGAAAGTGGATTCGACACTTGTAAACAATGAAATATATTAGTACAATCTTATATTTCCAAATATTCACATACCCAACGAATACAAGTTAATCAGAAACCAAAAGCAATCTCTATCTTTCCCAACCATCTTCCACCAAAAGGTAGGCCAACTTCAAAAATAAAAGGCCACCTTCTCAACTTTAAAAAGCCTATACATAACCAAAAACTAGAAAAATATGTTTAGGCATTAATATTATTACTGTCTTTAGCTCGCCAAAAAAAAAAGCTAGGCAGCAGATGGGGCGGTAATGTAATGACCAGCGTTAGCCTCTGACACCGTTGCCACCATGAATTTGTCAGCTTCACCTTCAATGGGTGATATGTTAGTCTTCTTATAATCCAATGACTCATCATTGTATATGTCCCACCAACTCTTCACTAGCATCTTAATGTCTTTCCTTTTCATGTTCTCTTCAATTCCAGTATACCTCCGTGGCTTTGATCCCTGAAAAGAAAGAAAGAAAGAAAGAAAGAAGTCAAATGACAAATTAATTAATTTAGAATATTGATTTCGTTATTTAAAATAATTTGAGAAAAATAAGAAAAGATTGGATCATTCATCATGAACACTCACCGCAGCACAGTAGTGAACAACTTTCACTTTATTAAGTTCAATGTTTTCTGGGTGACGCCAAAGCATGGCCAAAACAAGGTTGTAAATTGGTGGGATAGGCTTGTAGACATCCCTAAAGAACACATTCAAAAAGTCCTGCAAACTCAATCATTTAAGTTCATATCAAATGATTGTCAAAATAATATCTATCAAATGAATGAAAATTCATTGAAAATAAAATAACAACATGAATTCTAAAGACTAAAGATTTTGTCTATTTCGACAGATCAACTATTACATATTAGGATTTTGAACTTTTAATACCAATATTAACTGATATATCAGCAGATACTCTCTAATATTGGTTGATATATAACAGTACTGTTGATATTGATATGTATTCCGGTACTGATATTTAAAAGGTGTTGGAGTGACAAATTTTGATTATTACCTGCTCAGCAAAAGGGGTAGGCGGAGTGATTTTGAGGATCTCTAAGAGGTCATCATAAATTGGGAGACTAGGCTCGAACACAAACATGCCAGCATTGAAGTAGAGGGGAGGCTTAGGACCCAACTCTCTAGGCCACTGGACCTTATCAGGGCACTGTTGGCAGTACCCAATCTGGTACTGTGGGGTATGAGACCATGTCTTCTCGCAGAAACAATCCTTCACAGCATAGAAGTAGCCATTTGGGTTGTCAAAGAGGTGGTCTATATTTTCGAACACGTGGATGTCTCCGTCCAAATATATCATCTTATGGTACTCCACAAACTGCAATTGATTACAAGTCAATATGCCTTATTTCAGCTAGAAAGATAATTGAATACCAAGGAAATTAAGAACTTATCATGAAATTTTTTTTACTAAATTTTGTTATCATTAGACACATACCTCCCAGATACGCAGCTTGGAGTAGTTGATGACATAGTAGGCCATAGCAAACTGGGTCTGGTTCGCCGGTGGGTACACCGACTTGATCTCACGGACTATGCAGCCCTGAGCTAGCAGCATACGGCGGTGGTCCTCCGGCACGTCAGGCAGGACCGCCACCACTAGCGGGTACGCAGTCTTGACCTTCCTCAGGCCCTTGGCCAGCCTAACCACGCCCTTCACGTAGTCACCATTCCCTGCCAAGAATGTCACATAAGCCCGGCTCGTCAGGCTGGCTGCCTTGACCAGGCTGGTAGCCTTGGTGGTTGTACTCACAAGTTCAGGAGCCATTTGAGTTTTCACAACAAGTTTTAGAGAAAGAAAGAGAGGTCTGTAGAGACAGAAAGGAAGTTTGGGAAGCGTTTTTGAGAAATGTGGGGATGTTTTGGTGGAGTTTTGTGGGTTTTTCTTCAATGGGGGCATGCTTATTTATAGGAGTTATGGATGAATCTTCGAGGAAGCTCATGTTGTAAAAGATTCATGATCTGGACAGGGTTATTTGTGCTGAACGACGTTGTTTAATCAGTAATGCTAGGTATTATGAAAATTTTATCATGAAAATAATTATGAAAGTTTTGTGACCTTTAGATTACACTTAGAATAAAACACTACACACTAATTAAGGTAATCTAAAGATCATAAAATTTTCATGATTTCATGATCCTTAACTTTTTCCTTGTTTAATTAACTGGTTTTTTTGTTTGATGACAGACGACGGCGTCGTTTTGGTGGTGTGTGGAATGTTCTCCCAACGGAATGGGGACAGTGGGTCCTACGGAAAAATGTTAGGCTTGTTATCTGATATCCGAATCAAATCGGACTGTACGCGTGTTAGAGTGGGTGTGGCGGTGATCAGATCTGACGGCTGTGAGTTTCCTCCACGAATAGATAAAGTCTGGAAGTGGATAATGGGTCGGTGCAATTAAAAGGATAGACTGATATAAAACAAATGATTTTTTTTTTTCGGTTGAACGGACAAAACAATGAATTTGAAAATGAATATCTACTCATTATCTATAAATATTTTACTACTCTCACAGTCAATCGCGGATCCAGTGTTACTTTTTCATTTGACTTTCTGGGTAATGTATGATCATTTAAAAAAAAAAAAAAATTAAATTTGTTTATTGTCTGATAAGTTAACGTAATCATATGATGGGCTCCGTTTGTTTGGACGGATTGAATAAGGGGAGATTATAGTTTATCGGACTATTAGTTTTAGGATACATTATCCTGGGAATAGTTGGACTAAATTTGTATCCTATGTTTATTTAGTCATGAGATTAGATGTCTGAATTGGACTATTTTTAGTTATTCAATGTTTGTTTGGGATATTATGGAGAAGGATAAATACTCAAATGACTGTTTTATTCTTTTCAATTATTTACTAAGTAATAGCAATATCAAACATAACTTTAATATTTTAATTATTTTTAGCTATATTAAATAAAAATTTATTTTATTTTATTTTTTGCACAATATTTTAATTATTTTAATTTATTATTTTCAATTAAATTAAATTTATAATTTATAATTTATATTTTTATTTAATATATAATTTTAAATTAATGACAATAAAAAATAATTTTATTTAATATATAAATTAAATTTTCAACAACACTAAAAAAATTTAATTTATAAGGTCATAATTTGTAATTTATTATTTTTAAATAAATTTAATTTATAATTTATAGTTTTTATTTAATATATAATTTTAAATTAACAACACTAAAAAAAATAATTTAATTTAATATGAAAATTTAATTTTTTAATAACACTAAAAAAAATTAATTTATTATTTTTAATTAAATTAAATTTATAATTTATAATTTATAATTTATAATTTTTTATTTAATATATAATTTTAAATTAACAACACTAAAAAAATAATTTATAAATGTTTAAAAGACTATTTTATCATTTTCTAATTGTTTGCTAAGTAATAGCATGGAGGGTAAAATGAATATTTCACAAAATAATCTCATGGGATACCAATCCCATGTTTTCTATCCCACCCTCTCCCATGGGATAGGATAGTCCCATATTTGTGGGACTAATAGTCCGGGGGACTATTAGTCCGGGGGACTATTAGTCCGGAGTAAAAAAAATGAAACAAACAATGGACTATTAGTCCGGTGGAACTAATAGTCCAATCCCACCCCTTAATCCTTTAAAACAAACACACCCGTAGAGATATAGTAACTTTCATTACTCAGAATTTATTATCAATTTAAAATTAATTTATTAAATGATAAATAAAATATGATATAAAATTTATGTCATTTTTGAAACAAAAAGACACATTAGATAAGAAATAATACATAAAAAAATTCTACATATAATGTTCTTTCTTATCTCATTTTCTCATTTATGACACAAGTGAGTGAATTTTATATGTATTAATGAATGTAGGTCCCAATGTTTTATGTTTAAACATGAGTGAGACAATGAGGTAAGAAATAAAATTATATGATATGTATGATTAATTATTCTAGGCTACACAGTATTCAGAAACAATTCAACATTAATTTGGCAAAGTACTTACCTATGTAGTAATTGGGTCTTAAAGGAGTGTTGTGTGTTATTAAAGAGTTTTAGAGCTAAGAGCATTCACAATGGACGTGTTAGTGAGTGTGTTAGTATCAGTAGCTAAAATTTAGGGGAGACATAGTAACTTTTGGGTTCACAGTGCAAGCGAGGGAGAGAGGAGGGACGTGGGAAAGAAAGAGAGTTGTGTGCCTGGGGAAGTCCTCCTGAACGTTCGACTCGAAGTCTCTCCGGACGTCCGACCAGTCAACTGATTTTTTTTTTTTTTTTTTAACTTGTTGAGATTTTTTTTTAGACTAGAAATTTAATTTTGGATTTTTGATTAAATTAAATGATTTATTTATTTTAGGGAAAATTATTTATAAGTCCTATTAGGGAGACTTATGCTACATATGGTCCTACTAAAAACTTATGTTCCCATAAGTCCTGTGGGAAGTTTGTTGACACATTTACCCTCAATATTAGTTGTTAATATCATAAATAATAGTAAAATTATATATAGGAAATTGAATGTTACCATAGATCATATCTATATAAACGTAATGTAACGTGACACCTACATAAACGTAATGTGACACCTATGATTTATGGTAACATGCAAATTGCATGTTATCATAGATCATATCTACATAAACGTAGCGTAATGTGACACCTACATAAACGTAACGTGATGCCTATGATCTACATAAACGTAATGTAATGTGACACCTACATAAATGTAACGTAACACCTATGTGTAGACGTCCCCGAACGCATCCCGGGGCGAGGAGCGCGAGTCCCCCCGTTCTGGTTCGATATTGGGTCACTACAGTTTGAAGGACTCAAATGTCACGGTTCTAAATCTTGAACCAAAGAGTCCAAATCTGGCAAATCGTTTTGAAAACAGATTTTTTTTTGAAAGAAGTGCCAAACATGGACTGCTTTGCCAGATACAGAGTCGCCACCTAAATATTTTAATGGGAAATTTAGGAAACTCTGACTCGGTGCCAAAGGCCACGTGTCCGTCATCACCAAAGTTGCCTCGGCTCGGGAACTTGGGTACGATTGGGGAAGGTCACTTCGTGAGCACCCCCGCTCGCCCGGTCAAAGACCGGCCTCTACTAACCATGATATCTGTATTTGAAAACATTGTGTGTTCTTATTCCGGTTATTAGCCTAGGATTACTATGTGATGCGCACAGCATACAAGTATAGACTGAGTCGTCTGAATTGGAACAAAACATTTCATGTTTGTTTGTTTGAAAATGGTTTGGTGGTGCTACCCGCAGGTAGGCTAAGACATGGATTTGCCACCCTCAGGTGGGCTTATGAAAAACATGATTTTGCCACTATCTAGTGGGCTTAAAACAAACAGTCAATGCATTGTTCCAATCCAAATAACCCAACCTTCACCCACAGGCATTCAAGGCAGTTATATCACATAAGCAGTTAGCCTCATGGTAAGCATGCTATCATGGCAACACTCACACGCATGCAAGGATGCTAAAGCATAGAATTCACCGAGTACTCCAAGCCAAAACAAAAGCTGATTAGAAATCCATGCATGATCCTAGATGCACAGAATTGCCTAATGCAACACATGCAGAATGCAACTATAGCAGGCTCGGCTATTCTAAAGATGGCATATGAAATGCTACAGCTAACATGTATTCAACTTGGAATTGAAATACAAATGCAGTTTGTATGATGCGCCGAGCCCGGTGCGTGCAAAACAGATGAATGATGCAAACATGCTGTCATACTGTTATGCTAATTGAAATATGCCCTATATCTAACCATCATAAGCGGATAAATAAAAGGGAGAAAGACGTGGGGTTGGAAGACATACATCACACTCACCCACACTTATTACAGTTTTGCCCTCGCGCAGAGGGTCCGAATAAATAATACAGTCCGAATGAAAGAATAATACAGTCCGAAATAATATACAAATTCCTAATTAATCTACAAATCAACTAAGAAAGCTGTAAACTGGCATGCAAGCCAGGGGCTGCCTTGCTGTTGATGAATGATGTATGCCGGGCTGCTTTGGCGCGGAAATCCACTGGGATGCCCAAATTAGCCTCTGTTTACACCTTTTCTTGAAATGCGTGCCAAACTCCGAAAAGCTGCTGATTCTTCATTTTGCTGCAACAGAGAGCAGGAAAGGGGCATAGCAATGTATTTCACAAATATATGCATGCCTCGATCCTCGTGCCACCAATCACGCATATCGATGCATGATGGCCGAGGAGCCGAATTGCACAACTCAATATAGGATGAATGCAGATGAATGCTACAACAAAACCTAACTCCATCATGGGTAATCCGGAGTGTCGGTGACTTGGGAATTGAGACCCGTTCCGGTACTCGGAGTACGAAACGCGCCTCGTTTCCCGTGCCCGGGCTAACTCCTATCCCGAACACGATGCAATATGCATGGTATGCATGAATGCAACTAAGATACATCCTAACATGCAAAATGATGTGAAAAATGAGATGCCTCGAAATGCGTGCCCGTGGGCACGCAAACCGAGAAACACGGAATGGCATGCGAAATGCAATGATGGGCTTATACCAACATGAGAGAGCCTCAGCCGCACTCACATAGGATGCCGGAAGATGAAAAATGAGATGCCTCGAAATGCGTGCCCGTGGACACGCAAACCGAGGAATGCGAAATGGCATGCGAAATGCAATGATGGGCTTATACCAACATGAGAGGGCCTCAGCCACACTCACATAGGATGCCGACGGATAAAAAGAGATGTCTCGAAATGCGTGCCCGTGGGCACGCAAACCGAGGCAATGACATAAAGGTATGAAATGACATGAAAATGCGAATTGGGCTTACACTAACATGAGAGGGCCTCAGCCACACTCACATAAGATGCCGATAGATGAACATGGGGTGCCTCGAAATGCGTGCCGACGGGCACGCAAACCGAGGCAATGATATAAAGGCATGAAATGCATGGAAATGCAAATTGGGCTTACACTAACATGAAGGAGCCTCAGCCAGACTCACATAAGAGGCCATGAGATGAAAATGAGCTACCTCGAAATGCGTGCCCACGAGCATGCAAACCGAGGCGATGATATAGAATCATGAAATGGCATGAAAATGCAAATTGGGCTTACACTTACATGAGAGGGCCTCAGCCACACTCACATAAGAGGCCGTGAGATGAAAATGAGCTACCTCGAAATGCGTACCCACGAGCACGCAAACCGAGAAATGGCCCTAAGGCACAAAAATGATATGCGAATGAGACGTGGCATATGGCATATGGAAAATACAAATTTCAGCAGCCAAAATGATGCAAAAACAGCCCCCGAATTATAGCAAAATTACACCCGATGCCCGAAATGCTATGCTAAGCACCCGAAATGACTTACAGCTATGCCAAACATGCACAATATGGACATGAAGTGTAAAGACAGATGCTAGGAAGCCCCTAAACTAGCATTTTTATAGCACAAAGCATGGCCAAACAACAATCACAAGTATGGCAAAAACAGCATGCAAAAATGGGGGAAAAAGTGGAAATAATGAAGCAAGTGGTATATGCAATGCCCAAACTGAAAAATACAGTTCTACAACATTGAAGAGGGACCAAAAATATGAACATTTACAGTTGATGACATCCCCCAAAACAGTATGTAGATATGCTCAATATAGTATGCAAAATATGAGCCAAAAGAGGGCTATAAAGAGAGGTATACCAAGCATTCACTAAACGGCCTAAGACCCTTAACAAAACATGAAGATTGGGTCATTTTAAGACTATTTCCAGACCTGATGATGGCCGAAAACAGAAGCAAGATAGGCCTAGAAAATCATGCAAGATAATGGACCAAATAGGGGCTATAAAGAGAGGTCATGCATGGAAGCTCCAAACAAGGTTGAGCCCTCCTACAATGTTGTAGAGGGGCTCAAAATAAGCACATTCACAGTTTATTACATGCTCGAAATCAGACTTCAAGTAGGCCAAATAAACCATGCAATTTTACGGTAAATATGGAAAATTACAAAGCAAGTGCATGATAGAAAGGCCAAACATGGTTGAGCCCTTCTTCAATGTTGAAGACGGGCTCAAAATAGGTCCACTCACAGTTTATTACATGCTCTAAAACAGATCAATCATAAGCTAAACAAAGCATGCAAGATATTGGCATAAAAGATGATATTGAAGGAAGAGCATCATAGAGGTGCCAAACAAGGTTGAGCCCTTCTTCAATGTTGAAGAGGGGCTCAAAATAGGCCTAAAATCAGTAGGGGTCGGAGCCCAAAACCTCAAGCAAATAAGGTAGAAAATTGATGTAAAAACAAGCTCAAAAGAGGGAAATGGAGACTTACCCTTGAAGACAAGTCTTTGGTTGCTTCTTGGCTTGAATTTGTTGCTTCTTAGCCTCTGAAAAACCTTCCTTTGCTGCTGGAATGGATGTGGTGATGGTGAGGCTTGGTGTTGATGAAGAAATGGACTTGAACCTTGAAGATTTTGGAGGTTTTTTGAAGAGAGAGATGGAGGCAAATGAAGATGTGTTCTTGAGAAGAATTTTGCTAACCCTAGAGAAGATGATGGCCAGCCACTTAAATGGACCAAAAGGGGGTGTAAAAGGGGAGGAAAATGCACCCAAACTTTCCCTTCCAAAATATCCCCCGGAGGCTAGGATATTTTGGAGAGACAGCTGCACAGCTGTAAAGTGTGAACAGAGAGAGAGACGGCCGGCCTTCCACTTTTCTTGAAGATGGCCGGCCGGCCACCCCCCCATGGTCGGCCAGCTACCTCTATTGGCCGGCCGGCCAAGGTAAAAAATGAAGTGTTGAATTAATGGCCGGCCATGGCACATTAGGGTCCTCCCATGTGTCCTCAACACAACCCTGTGGTTGAAAATTGGCAACTGTGAACCAGGAGAGAGAACAACCCACTTTAAAGAGGGGTTTCAAAATGAAAAAAAGAATTGCTGGCCGGCCTACTGTTTTTAGGGTCCTCCCAGGTCTCCTCATCACAAATATATAGTTTTGGCTCGAAGAAAATGGCCCTAGGGTGTTCAACATTAGCCCGGAAGTGAGAAAAACGGACGCCGGAGGAGCATAACTGGTTGTTTGAGACAATTACTGGCCTCCCACCCTCCAGTGATCTTCCTGGTGCTAAAACAGAGGTACCTGCCAAAAATAAACAAAAACCGATGCAAAACGAATGCTCGAGGCCCGAATCACGTAGTTCGGGGTCCCGAAAATAGGATGTAGGCACCGAAAGTGGTGTTCGGCCACGAAGTGGATATCTGAGACCCCAGTGTCCCTCGTTATGATAAAACAGAGGCACTTGCCAAAATTAAACAAAAACCGATGCAAAATGAATGCTCGGGGCCCGAATCACGCAGTTCGGGGTCCCGAAAATAGGCTGTTAAGCACCGAAAGTGGTGTTCGGCCACGAAGTGGGTATCTAAGACCCCAGTGTCCCTTGAAAGGGAGTAAATGAGATGCATGCCAAGAACCGGAGAAATCGGAGATGGTTGGGCGGTCCCGAGCCGAGGCACACGGCCTTATGGCTCCGAAAACCGGGAACCGGGCTCCGAAACAGGCAAAATGGCCTACGGCCACGGAATGTAGCCCACGGCCACCGAGAGCTAGTCTACAGGACCACTCCCTTCCCTCAGGAAAGAAAACAGAGAAAACCGAGTCTGATTCGCAAACCGAGGCAAGGCACAGAAGAAAGTTTGGAAGTCCGGAGGCAGGGCGAGCGGCCGCGACTCTGAGACTTCTGAACGAGCACAATATACAACATCACCGAGCGCTCAATCGGTGACGTCTGAGTCTTAAGGTTGGTCAAAAATGGGGTGTCTACACTATGATTTATGGCAACATTCAATTTCCTATATAGGAAATTAAATATTATCATAAATCATATTTATATGAAACGTAACATGACACCAACATAAACTAGCAACATTTTCACATTCAATTTAAAAAAAATAAAAACTCATTAAGTTTGCGAAACGTAACGTGACACTTTATGTTAAGTTTATGTATGTGTCACGTTACGTTTATGTAGGTGTCACGTTATGTTACGTTTATGTAGGTGTCACGTTATATTACGTTTATGTAAGTGTCACGTCACGTTACGTTACGTTTATGTAGGATCTTGTAGAATGCATTCATATTTAAATAGGATTTGAGACTCTATAAGAAATTACACAGAACTTAGCCCACTATAAGTATCTGAAAAAAGACTTATAAATAAGTCTCCCTTTATTTTATTTATTATATATACACATATATTCTTAACACACACCTTAACACATCCATCCCACCACCCCTTACTCTCTAAAATTAATAAGCTCTTAATACATCTTAACACACATTTTTGGGCCTCATTTTTATTATTTTTTGTTATATAACACACATCTTAACATATTTTTTTAACCATTCCACTGTGGATGCTCTAACAGGAGTATTAGGCTATGAGCACAATTAACATTCAATATCAAGTATTTAATTTAAGTACTTCGACCATCAACCTTTGGCTTTTAACACATAATTCAAAATTTAATTTCAAAATGCTCAAGGCACTCAACAATCGAGTTAATTCAAATTATGATCCTATGGCTCAATTAGATTTTAAAAGTTTATTGAAGTTTCGGTTAAATGGGGCATTACTCCTATAGACAAAATCTAAAGGTTCCATGTGATTTTGACATTAAACCAAAGATCCCAACTGATCTCATATCCAAACCCAAAGATCCCACATGACTATGGTGTTAAATCGAGGAATCAAGTGACTTGACACCCCAGGCTCAAAGGTTCTAGGTGACATTCACATCAAACCTAAGATTTCAAGTGACTTATTGACACTTAAAACCCAGTATCCCAAGTGACTTGGCACCCAATTCTAAAGGTCTCATGTGGCTTTGACATGATGTCCAAAATCTCAAGTGACTATACATATCTGGCTGAAGACACCCATTGTCCTAAGTAACTTGACACACTCGGAATATGGTCCAAATATCCAATTATTCAAACTTGACATGAACTCAACCAACAATATAAAGCTAAAGCTCTCATAACGTTATATTTAGTTGGGGGATTTGAGAAAAAAATTTAAAAAAAAATAAAAAAGTAGGTAAAATGTGAATAAAATATATTTATATTTTATTTAATTTCACACACATTTTCCCTTTCCATTCGCAAATCTCTCAACCAAATATAACGTAAAATGGCTTTGCAATTACCCAAGGTGAAAGCCCTCCCTCATCCTAACCTATTTTAGATGTTAAAGGATAAAATTTGAATAAAATACACTGTTATGAAGTTTGGAACTAGCTTTAGAAAAGTTTAAAATATATATATATATATTTAGACTTGATGGTAATTTGGAGGGAAAAATGATCCTTATTGTTGTTTTTTAACTTATGTAGTACACTGGTTTGCTAGAATGCTCATTGATTCGGGACAAAACCCAGCCCATACATACAATAGGCAAAGGAAAGACCCACATTTCATAGATCCCGCTTGGGAAATACAAGTTTGTGATGTAGAACAAGTAGTCGAAGACTTCTTGGAACAATTGAACCGACAAAAGGCAAGAAAGATGTAGAACAAAATTCTATAATTTTTATATTTCTTAATTTTATTTAGAATTAGGTTTTTGGCTAGGATTGTAAATAGTTTAGAATTTTTAGTCTCTTAGGTTTCCTAGTTCTCTTAGGTTTCTTAATTTGTGTTGATTTAAGTTTCCTAGTTTATTTTGGAATCATTTTTCCTACAAGCATTAGGTTTAGTTTATTCACTTTTCCTACAAGTATTAGGATTAGTTTATTATAAATAAGCCTACAAGCATATGTAATTGATCCATTCAATAATGTTTTAAAGAGTTTTTCTTCTATCTTCCTTGCGGATTCAAGGGTGTTCTTGTGGATTCAAGAATTCTCGTCTACTAGAACGATATCTAGTCTCGTGTGATTTATTCCGCTGCGTCAAGTGGTATCAAAGCAAAGAGTCACCTGGCTCAATGGCACAAGATAGAGTAGATCATGCAAACCCTACTGGCGGTGATCATGGGGTCGAGGCCCTATGGGTAGCATATGAGAAACAACAAGAGCAGTTGAACGAAATTCGTGATCTGCTTGTTGGCCTGAATCTCAATTCCAACAACAGGCCACCAGTGGTTGATAGGGTCCGTGCTGAGGGAGTTGCCCAAGGCCAACCTGTTAACCAGAACAGAGTGCGCACCGAAGGATTCGCCCGAGGTCAACTTGTTCAGAATGCTCCTAGATATCCTCTTTGTTGTCCATCTGATAGTGGGGAGGAGTCTGAAGCAGAGTTTGAACCACTTCCAGCCAACTATCAACCCAGAAGGCAACAACAACAAGGGTTCGATGAGTACCAAATGAAGATAGATCTTCCCCAGTTCAATGGAAATCTGCCTATTGAGGATTTTCTTGACTGGCTTTCAGAGGTGGAACATTTTTTGGGATGATGGATGTTCCAGAATCAAAGATGGTGAAATTGGTGGCGTACAAACTAAAAGGAGGTGCTGCGGTATGGTGGGATCAATTGCAGAAAAATAGGCATCGACAAGGAAAAGAATATGTACGGACTTGGCGTCGGATGAAACAACTCCTTCAAGACAGATTTTTACCACCAGATTATGATCAATACTTGTTTCAATTGTACCAAAATTGCACCCAAGGAAGCCGAACTGTATTTGATTATACAACTGAATTTTGCCGACTTTCAGATCGCAATAATCTGAATGAGACCGAAGGATAGCGTGTAGCCCGCTATCTCAATGGGTTAAAATTAACCATTCGAGAGAAAATGGGGCTATCAGTAGTGTGGACTGTGGATGAAGCACATAATATGGCTCTCAAAGCCGAGCTAATGGAGCGCAAGACAACCTATTCTGGATATCATCGGAACCTTCCTGATTCATCGTTTCCTATTAGGGAAAAAGGAAAAGGGGCTACCCAACCAACAATTCCATTAAATCAGCAGAGGAGTACCGCTGGTGGAGGAGGAGGAAACCAGATGACTGGATCAAGTAGCAGAGAGGTACCTCGAAACACAAATCGTTATGCCAAACCAACAACGGATAAGTGTTATAGATGTGGTACGCTTGGCCATCGCTCTAACGTGTGCCCAGAAAGAAGGACTGCTAATTTAGTTGAAGAAGAAGATCTGATTGAGCCCAGTAACAAAGAGAAAATAGAAGAAGAGATAATAAAACTGCTGTATGGAACAAAGAAATTGGTTGATGCTACACTTGATATTCTAAGGTTGATAGTTGAATGATCAATTGAATCTGAGATGGTGCAACATCAAGCGAACATGCAAGTTCTACACAAAGTAAATTTGGTTGATTTTCTTAGTGTAGAGCAATTTAATTTGATTTTCAATGCTTGTCTAATTAATCTTGTCAACCAGTTGAAGCATATAGAGAAGAACCTTCAGAAAGAAAACTTTCCTATATACAACTTTTGGAAAAGGGGCAAGCAACTGAAAAATTCAAAACATCTCTTTATTTGGCATGGAAGATGGCAGATCTCTAATATGAACTCGAGGACGAGTTCTTTCAAAGAAACTCGAGGACGAGTTCTTTCAAAGAAGAGGAGTTTGATGTAGAACAAGTAGCCAAAGACTTCTTGGAACAATTGGACCGACAAAAGGCAAGAAAATGTAGAACAAAATACTATAATTTTTATATTTCTTAATTTTATTTAGAATTAGGTTTTTGGCTAGGATTTTAAATAATTTAGAATTTTTAGTCTCTTAGGTTTCCTAGTTCTCTTAGGTTTCTTAATTTGTGTTGATTTAAGTTTCCTAGTTTATTTTGGAATCACTTTTCCTACAAGCATTAGGTTTAGTTTATTCACTTTTCCTACAAGTATTAGGTTTAGTTTATTATAAATAAGCCTATAAACATATGTAATTGATTCATTCAATAATATTTTAAAGAGCTTTTCTTCTATCTTCCTTGTGGATTCAAGGGTGTTCTTGTGGATTCAAGAATTCTCGTCTACTAGAACGATATCTAGTCTCGTGTGATTTATTCCGCTGCGTCAGTTTGACAGAGGATTGGGAAGGAGAGATGCAAGAAAAGGCTCTAAATGGTTTAATATGTGATGAGAGTCGAAAATATGGTAATGAGAAGGCTTGTGTCTATACCTGTGGGGTAGTGGGTAGGCTTATGCACCTGTTTCTTCTAAGATCTACGAGTCTATTGAAGTTACTAACTTCAATCACTTGGCTAAGATGGACGGCTAATCTTGGGTGTTAGGGTAGGGTGGATGGTAAAGCCCATGTTGTGGCTAATCTTCCTAATCGTGCGTGGGTTGGGCTTAGAGCACGTCAGATATGGTTAAATTTGTCATTGCTGTAGGTGTTAAGCAAAATTTAAAGAAAATGAGAAGCAGAGCACCAGAGTTTTTACTAAAGTAATAGAAAGTGAATTCAATGATTGTAAACTATGAAAATATATAAGTACAATTATACATTTCCAAATATTCACATACCCAACCAATACAAATTAATCAAAAACCAAAAGCAATCTCGATCTTTCCTAATTGCACCATCTTCCACTAGGAGGTAGGCCAACTTAAAAAATAGAAGGCCACCCTTCTTAACTTTAAAAAGCCTATACATAACCAAAAACTAGAAAAATAGGTTTAGGCATTAGTATTATTACTGTCTTTAGCTCGCCCCCAAAAAAAGCTAGGCGGCAGGTGGGGCGGGAGTGTAATGACCAGCGTTGGCCTCTGACACCATTGTCACTATGACTTTGTCAGCTTCACCTTCAATGGGTGATATGTTAGTCCTCTTGTAATCCAATGATTCATCATTGTATAAATCCCACCAGCTCTTCACTAGCATCTTGATGTCTTTTCTATCCATGTTCTCTTCTTTTCCAGTATACCTCCATGGCTTTGATCCCTAGAAGCAAAAAAAAAAAGTAAGAAAGAAGCCAAATTACAAATTATTTACTTCAGAATATTGATTTCATTTATTTAAACTAATTTGTGGGAAAGAAGAAATGACTGGATTATTGATCATGAACACTCACCGAGGCACAATAGTGAACAACTTTCACTTTGTTGAGTTCAATGTTCTCTGGGTGGCGCCAAAGCATGGCCAAAACAAGGTTGTAAATTGGTGGGATAGGCTTGTAGATATCCCTAAAGAACATATTCAAAAAGTCCTGCAAGCACAACCATTTAAGTTCATATCAAATTATTGCCAAAATAATATTTATATATATAGGACACAGATTTTGTATCCCAAAATTCATGCCCCTATCTTAATACAATTTTAACTGCATAGCATTGTTTTGAAAATTTTCTTGTTTCGATATTCTCGCCACATCATGTGAATGAAAATTCAATGAAAATAAAATAATGAGAATTTTAGGGACAAAATATCTTGTCCATTTCGAAAGATCAACTACAATGTATTGAGATTTTAAACTTTTAATACCAATATTAACTGATATATCAGTAGATATTATTTAATATCGACTGATATATAACAGTATTGTCGATATTGATATGCATTCCAATACTGTTATTTAAAAGGTGTTCGAATGACAAATTTTGATTATTACCTGCTCAGCAAAAGGGGTAGGCAGGGTGATTTTGAGGGTCTCTAAGAGGTCATCATAAATTGAGAGACGTTGTTTAATTAACTGTTTTTTTGGCGGCGGTTTGGTGGGTTTGAAATGTTTTCCCCAACAGCATAGGGACAGCGAGTCCTACGGACAAATCTAGCTTTGTTATCTTGATATCCCAATCAAATCGGACCGTACGCGTGTTAGAGTGGGTGTGGCAGTGATCAGATCTGACGGCTGTGAGTTTCCTCCTCGAATAGAGAAAGTCTAGAAATGGATAATGGGTCGGTGCGAGTAAAAGGATAAACTAATAACATAAAGAAAAATGGCTCGTAGCTCGATTTATTGAGGCTCGAGAGGACCGAAATGTTCTCTCTCCTCTCCTCTCTATTCTACTTCTGTTCTCCTTTCTTCTCTAAGTGTTCTCTTTCATCTCTTCTCTATCTTTGTTCTGTTCTCTTTCTTGCTCGCCGTGAACCCGCCTCGTCTCTGTCCAAAACTATGGCGGCGCAATAAACGGCTTCGGCAACACCACAGTCTACGCTTTTCAGAGAGTGCATGAAAGACCTTTCTCGCTCCGATTGCGACCTCTATTTCGCCCAAATCGAAACCCAAATCCTTCGTTGCCTCCCTTCCCAACGTCTGATTCGCAATGGTCGATTGTTCTACGATGGGTGTTACTTGAGGTACGACGATTACATGTTCTTCAATGAAAGTTTGAGTGGATTGGATCGAACTGTGTATGGGTTGAGTAGGTGGGAATGAGACTCTATTTCGAGAAAATGTTGGTGATTTGGTGAGGAATTTGAGCTTGGAAGGTGTTAACAATGGTGGATTCGCTGTTGGGTCTGTTAGTAGAAGAAATTTAATGGTTTATGGGTTGGCTCAGTGTTGTTGTTGTTGTTGTTGTTTTTTTTTTTTTTTTTTTTTTTTTTTTTTTTTTTTTTTTGTGTGTTGTTTAACAATGGTGTTCTCCCATCTCTCTTTTTTTCTTTTCTTTTTTTGTTGTTTAATAATGTTCTCCTATCCCTTCTGTGTGGTCTTCTCCCATCTCTTTTTTTTGTTTTGTTCTCCCATCTCTTATTCTCTCTCTGTGTTGTTTTTGTTCTGTGTTGTTCACCATCATCTCTTTGGTTATGTGTTGTTCACCATCATCTCTCTCGCTCTCGCTCTCCCCTCTCCTCTCTGTTTCACTGAGAAAAAAGGAAGGAACAAAAAGAGGTGACAAAACGACGTCGTTTTGGCACCTCGAGCCATTCGAGCTAGCCCATTTTCGAGCTACGAATCAGAGTTGTAAAATAAATGAGTTTCGGTTGGGAGCTCGAATTTGAGCTCTCCCGAATGCCCCGAATTCTTTTTTTTTTTTAGCCGAAGAAGGAAGAAGAAGACGGAGGAGGAAGGAGGAGGAGGAGGAGGAGGAGGATAAGGGGGAGGAGGAGGAGGGGGAGGAAGGACTGGAGGGGGCCTAAAAAATGGAGGAAGAAGACGGAGGAAAAAGAAGGCAGAGGCGACGAGTAGAGGTGCGGCGATCGGCGACGGAGGCGGAGGCGCTGCGATCGGCGGAGGCGCGGCGATCGGCGACGCGATCGGCGATCTTCTTCTCTCTCTCTCCCTCTCCCTCTCTGCGACGAAAATGGAAAATGGAAAAATGACTGGAAAAATGGAAGAAAAAAAAAAACCCTAATGCCCAAAACGACGTCGTTTTGGGCATTAGGGGGCACTCGGTGCAAAAAGTTTCGAGGCACAAATCATTTTCCAAAATAAATATTGAATGAATAAAAATGAAAATGAATTACGATGTTGAATGTAATACCGAAAGCTCATCGTTAATGCTCGTTATTGAACGGTGTTATCATATACACATATTAATTAGTGTATATAAAATTATTTAATTGTAAAATATTTAAAATTATATCACATTATCTATTAATACACCAATTGATATACAAATTGGTACATATAATATTATTTATTTAAATGTCTAAATACGGTGGTGTTACATGCACCAATTAATATACTAATTAGTATACTAACATATGCAATGACATTACTATTTCAAAATTATCACCTCACCTATTATAAAATTTACAAAGACTCAAAAGTTCTAAAATTATGTTACATCATCCGTTAGTGCACTAATTGGTATACAAATTGATACATATGGCATTATTCATCTAAATATAGGATACTGTATGATCATTTAAAAATAATAATAATTTGTTCATTGTCTTATAGTTAATTTTATATTGATTTAATAAGTGTTTTCACTCACATTTATATTAACAGTAATGATAGAAATACAGAAACCAAATACCTATGCACATAAACTTACTCTTGTATCAATGTAAACAGGACATTAGGTTTAGGCCAAGTTTGGAAAGACTAAGTGCATTTTTTGACTTTTATTGTATTATGTGTAGAAAAAGTAGAGATGAGATGTTGATTGATGTGACCCAAAAAAGATAAAAAGATTAAATAAGTGTACTTTTTTAGGTTAGCCAAACTTGACCTTAGTGTCCTTGTGTACCAATATTTTGTAGTGTGAGATTTCGTATTCAAATCCTATGATCTTTGTGATTCTTCTTTTTCCCAAGTAACAAAACATCTAACATCTAACCTTTTACTAATGTATGTCAACATATTAATAATAAACAAAATGCGATAAGAAAAATAATATTATTATTATGTCACTTTTGAAAATAAGAAGATACAAATAGATGTGACTAATTATTGTTAAGCTACAAAATATTTATACATAATTATGTATTAATAACTGAATTTTAAGAAGCGTAGTGTGTTATTAAAGAGTTCACAAGCCAAAAGAGTATTAGGCTAGGAGCATAATCAACCTTTGGTATCTAACAAAAGAAACCTACTACCCTAAGTAACTTGACACACTTGGTATATATGATCCGAATTGCCCATTTCAACTATTCAAACCTATCTAGGCTTGGTTCAATTAGCAATAGCTCAAATAACATGAGCTACAATACGAAGCCCAAGACCTCTGAAAATGGCTTGGTTATCTACCGAAGGCAAAAAACCTTCCCGCATCCTAACCCATTTCAAATGTTGAAGGGTACATTTTGAATTAAATATACTATTATGAAGTTTTGAACTAATTTAAGAAAAGTAATTAAAAGAATTGGACTTGATGGCAATTTGGAGGAAAAAATGATCCTTACTGTAGTTTTTTTAGCTTTTGTATACACGGGTTTGCTAAAATGCCTCATTGGTTCGGGACAAAGCCAAGTCCGTACATACAACAGGCTAGGGAAAGACTCACATTTCATAGTACTTGGGAAATGCAAGTTTGAGCGAGGGAAAGACTCACATTTCATAGTACTTGGGAAATGCAAGTTTGATGAAGATTGGAGAGGAGTGGTGCAAGAAAAATCTGTAAGCCTTTGTTTGGCATGTCATATTTTTTGATTTTTTAATTATTTTAATTACAAAAAGATAAAATAATTTTTTTAATGCAATAAAATAAAACATCATGTCTAACTTATAATCATTTCATTTTTTTTCTCAAAAAAGTCAAAAAAAAGGCAAAAAACATATCCCAAATGAAGCTTTTTAGTTCCAGGTTAAAATAGTCAGAAAACTAAAAAGTTAACTCACATTCCAAATGAACCCTAAATGGTTTTAGTTGTCTTTGTGCAAGTCGTATGTGGTGAGCAGATATAGGAGTGTTTTAGAAAGTTGGTAAAATATTAATTTTTTTAACTTTTTGACTTTTTTGATAATTTTTTTGAAAAAAAATTGACTATTTTGATGGCTTTTTTGTGTTTTTTTTTTGAAAAAACTTGATAAAAAATCAAAAAAATTAATTTTTTATCAAGTTCTCAAATTGCTTCATAGTAATGAGGAGGTTCTTGTCTATATGTGGGGTGTGGTGTGGTGGGTGGCTTATGTACCTTATTTCTTCCATCATCTATGAGTCTACTGGAGCTATTCACTTCGATCAGTTAACTAAGATTTCAACCGGATACCAAATCATATCTAATGATGCTTTTATGGGGATTTTATCCTTGTTCAAGATA
This sequence comes from Camellia granthamiana, assembly GCA_036172215.1. Lineage (NCBI taxonomy): Eukaryota > Viridiplantae > Streptophyta > Magnoliopsida > Ericales > Theaceae > Camellia > Camellia granthamiana. The sequence goes on along the minus strand of CM069908.1, from coordinate 113,977,179 downwards.
GTTGTCATTCCTTTTGGTGGTTAGGGTAGGGTATCTTATTACTAATTGCATGTGGGTTAGGCTTCGAACATATGAGAGTAACAATTATGTTGTAGGGGCGTTGAGACCATAGTATGCTACACTAAAAGTCATTTTTTTGTAGAGTATTGTAAGTTGTGACACAGCTTATTTCGAAGAGTCACTTATTGATTATAATAAATTAAGGTTTTAGAGATGAAATATTTTTATTGTTAGAAGTGTTATTATTGCATTTTTAGCAATAAATTGGATATTTAATGATGAATTACGATTATTTTGAGGCCACAATTTGTCTAAATAAATAAACATTTTTGGATCAAATTATTGTCCGTAAAAGTATACTTTTTAGCGACATTTTAAAAATTTTATCGTTAAAAGTTTTTTTTTTTTACTTTTCAGAAGATTTTTTTAGTGACTATTCTCACACTGAAAGAAATTGATCCCTAAATATTTTTTTCAACAAATTTTCACTCTTAGAGATAAAAAAGCTTAGTCCCTAAACTTTTATTTATTATAGTGGCTATAGTGTTATTACACAAGATAAGAATGTCACCACACTTGACAAATGAACTTTGTTATGTTTCTGGGTTTGTGAATTGGATTCAGTCAGTGTCATGACATAATCAAAATGAAGGAGTGATACTTTGGTTATCCGCGAATGCTTCTAAAGGTGACCCTCTAGAATTTCTGGTTCTTTCTATGGTCTGTGAATATTTGTACCAATTGCTTTAATCATATCCAAATGTTAATTTCGTCAATTTTGTTCATAAAATTTGCTATTTGAAGTGATTTCAGACACTCACCTAAAACATTAATGGAATAGTAATAAAATATGCATTTGGTATCACTTTGGTATTTAAATTTTGAATTTTGTCTCTAAACCCTTCAATACTACATTTCATCTTCTTCATTAAGGCTTTTTTTTTAGGAGAACTTTGAAAACGTAATTCACATGGAAACTAAAAGCCGAACCATTAGGCTATCCCCTGCGCTTCGATATGCAAACTAATTGCTGTAATGAATTTGGCTGAATCTCAACATATGAATTGAAGATAGATTTTGGTGACACTAACGTTCTGATTGATTGAGGGATTTAGGAAGAGACTCGGAAAAGGAAAAGGAAAATGTGTGTGAAATTAAGAGAAATATAGGTATATTTTATTCACATTTTGTCTTCATTTTTCATTTTCTTTCTAAATCCCTTCTCAAATTCAGCGTAAGTGTTTATCTGGAATAAACTTTTTTAGTCCGACTTTTTGATTTTTCAACTATTTTAGCCTGACTAAAAAAGTTCTGTTTAGGATGAACTTTTTACTCTTTTTTTTTTTTTTTTTTTTGTGATTTGATAGTTGTAAGAGAAAAAATGAAATAATTATGATTCAGATAAGATATTTTGCCCTATTTTGGCCTTTTAGTCTATTTTGTGGACTAAATTAACTCTTATTTTCTTGACTTGTTGGTAAAGAATGAATTTTTCCAAACCCAAGTGAATTGCAAGTCCTGCAATTTGCTTGTTCTGTCAAATGACTAACCACGGTATGGAACCTCAAGACTCTCACCTTCACTGGAAATTTTTTTTTAAATTTTTTATCCCCATCTCAAGACTTCTTTCACTACACGATCAGGTCAGACACTCCCATAGAAATTTGACTTAGAATTATGAGAATCTGGACAGATTGAGAGAATTTGATGTTTGATTGATCATGTTCTAGGACTTGAAATTGTGATTGTGAACTTTGATCCATAAACAACCATCCAAATTAACAATGTAACTGAAAATGGGATCACACAGGATGGTGGATGTTATAGAAGGGGACAAACTACCACTTGGTCTCTATAATTTGAATTCGCTTGATTTTAAATTTATGACTTCATTTGAATTTGGTCTAATTATTTATAACTCACAACAACATGTGTTATATTTTTAAGGACAAAATATGAAATTATCTTAATTTAGTTAGTTAATTTTATTTAATTCAATAATTTTTTTTTGTCAAAAATATTAATGAAATTATCAATTAGATCAAATTGATATAAAATAAAAAATAAAATTAAACTAATAAAAATATGAAAACTAAAATGACATAAACAGAAAAATATAGGGACTATTAATATAATTTATCCTATAAAAAAACATGACAAATTGATTGAAAAATTTTAGTTATCCAGAAAATTTAATCTAGAAAATAAAGTATAGGGCATAAAGTTAAAATTAGTATTTTATTAGACATAATAAAAATAAACCTTATTTATACATTTTAATTTCAGATAAATTTTTGAATAATTTTTTTAATATATGACAAAAATTAAAGATATTTTTATAGAAAAAGATGACAGCTTTTTCTCCAAAACAACGACCACCGGCTTAGAGCATCCGTAGTGGACGTGTTAGTGATAGTGTTAGTGTCAGTTGCCAAAGTTTAGCTAGCTACAGAAAGTTTTGGGCCTCACAATGGACGTGTTAACGTGTGTGTTAGTGGTGTGTGTTAAGGTTAGTTGCTAACTTCTTTGTTAATTGCGGAGAGCGTTCTAGCGAGCGTTGCAGCTGAGACGGAAGTGTTTTGTTTGTCTTCCGGGTTGACTGGCCGGATGTCCGGCCGGTTGACCCGGTCAACGGAATTTAATTATTTTTTTTTACTTGTTGGGATTTTTTTTTAGACTTAAAATTTAATTTTGGGCTTGAAATTTTTGATTAAACTAAATTATTTATTTATTATATACACATTATATATATATTTAACACATACCTTAACACATCTATTGCACTACCACTCACTCTCTAAAATTAACAAACTCTTAACACATCTTAACAAATATTTTTAGGCCCCACTTTTATCACTTTTTGTCATATAACATATTTTAACAAACAATTTTGACTATTCCATTGTGAATGCCCTTAGATGGTGCGTGACAGTAGCTCTCATGACCACAAGTCAGTCAGTCAACTCATGCATCAACCTTATCCATAAATTAGAATGACCACGTGAATGGTTAAATTATTTCTTTCCAAGTGGGTCTATAAATTTTTTTAAAAAATAATTAAAAAATTATTCAGTATTTTCAATGAATGGTTAAGATTTATTCAAATCATAGAGTCATAAATAATAAAAAATATATATATATTATAAATTCAGAAAAAAATAATTAAGAAATTCATTGATCTAATATTTTGAAAAGTAATTTAGAAAGAAAAAAAAATTAGGTAAAATATTAATAAAATATATTTATATTTTTTTTTAATTTTATATATATTATTTTTCTTAATGGTTAAGATTTATTCAAATCATAGAGTCATAAATAATAAAAAATATATATATTATAAATTCAGAAAAAAAAATAATTAAGAAATTCATTGATCTAATATTTTGAAAAGTAATTTAGAAAGAAAAAAAAAAGGTAAAATATTAATAAAATATATTTATATATTTTTTAATTTTATATATATTATTTTTCTTTTATATTTTCAAATCTTTTTTTAAAACCCCAATTGACTAATTGGGGTTTAGATAAGGAGGTTACAGTTGGCTAATGGTAGTTGGGGGCTTTTTGACTAATGACTCTACTTTACTGGAATATTCGTTAATATATTCTTTTGAGTTATTTTATTAACTGTATTTCACTCACATCTTAAGGTTCGGGAAAAAAATATTAATTTTATAATTTTAGTATAATTATATTAAATTTTATTTTAGTAAAATTAAAAAAATGAAAACTAATTTATACTTATATATTAAGAAAAAGAGCTCTGTTTGGTTGTTAATTCAAATCAATTTTCAACACGTGAGCTCACGCATGACGTTTGGATACGACGTTCAAAAGTTGATTCCTTGTGTTAATTCAAATTACATTTTGAAAATCTGTTTGGCAGCTTGTATCTCCCTTTCAACGTTTCTGCTTTCTTCATCGTGTCTGCAACTTTCACGTGAACCTCATCTACATCAGTCCTTCAGATTCATTACGGGTGACTTCTCTGTATCAAACATCCGTACTTCAGATTCATCACGGGTGGGTTTCAGAAGTCAGACTCATTTTATAAATAATGAATCCACCCAACCTACTCTGTATTGGTATCATATTTCACAAATCGACTGAGTTACGATTTGTGCGTTGCGGACGATTCTTATTACGGGCAACCAAACAACGACGACTGCGATGTGAAATTACTCACAAATTTATTTATATATTTTGTTATAGGGAAATTATTTGAGAAATTCATTCTAATTTATTTTTAATTTTTTTCAGGTCAAATTTATCAAATTTATTGTCGAATCCGACGAGCAAACAGTGGCACATTCAATCAGTATACATATTCCATCACCGGCGATAACTATTCAACTCCCACTAATCTGGTAAATAAATCCTTCATCCTTCATCTGTTATTTGAAAATGATTTCAGACGAGTCAATAAATGATTTCATTCTTCATCCTTCATCCTGAACTGTTTCAACTTTTTTGTTCTTCAAGAATAGTCAATAAATCATTCATCTGTTATGTATAAATGATTTCGGAGAAGTTGAAATCAGTTCCTAAATGGTTTATGAGAATTTGTAGAGGCGTATTTTCTATTTCAGATCGGTTGTTATTTTAAATTATGAATTGTTTGAACCTTTCATCGATCAGAACCTGAAGCGGCAGTGCCTGGGACACTCGACCGGTCGTCCCCCGGGTCATCCGGCCGGTCGACCACCCGGTCCTCCCACCTCTTCCGGTTTTGTCTTCTGGTTTTCCATTTCTTCCTTAATGGTTTGAACCTACCGGTCCTCCCCTCAACTGTTTGAACCTACCAGGCTTTTTTACTGATTTTTTTTATTATTTGTGGTTATATTTCTGCTATCTAAATGTTTTTTTTTTTGTGGTTATATTTCTGCTATTTAAATTCAATTAATCTGCTACGTACTTTTGGAACTCGAAATAAAATCATCTGTTCTTTTTCCTTTTTCTATGTTCTCCTTCAAACCATTTTGCGCTGTTATTCTTGTATATCCATCGCAGACTACTTTAAAATACTCTGTTATGCTTGTATATCCATCCCAAACTAGTTTAAATATAATTTGTATGTTTATAGATGGATGAAAATAATTCCGATGACAATGAGAACACCAAAATGTGGACGCCTAGAATTGAAACGAAATTAATAAATATGTTGAGAGATGAGGTTAGAAACAATCAAACAACGAGCCGTACTACTTTGTGGACAATTAGGCATTGGAATCATTATGCAAATCAGTTGCACAACATATATGGATTTCGGTATACAGGTGTCAAGGTGCGCCAAAAATATTAGCGATTGAAAGCTGATTACCAGACATTTAAGCGACTCCAGGCACAGACTGGTCTGGGATGGGATCCTATTATAGGCACCGTTGTTGCACCCGATGAATTTTGGGATAAGGTTTTCCATTAATCTGTACTATTTTCTACTTTTATTTTAAACATTTCATGATATATACAGTGCTTAATTCTTGTTTTGTACTTGTTGTAGGCTAGCATAAATGTGAAGAAGTTTAGGACAAAAGGGTTTGAATATTTTCAAGAAATGGCAGAAATTGTTGAAAATTGTTGTGCCACAGGGGCCCTGTCTCGTACATCCACACAAGGACCCCTTGACTCAGAAGAAGAAGATGACATGTTAAATAAATTTTGGAATGCTGATGCTGGTGGGAGTAACGCTGGTGGGAGTAATGCTGCTGAGGCCATTCCTGTTGACTTATTCGGAGATGAGTATATGGATCCAGCAAAGGGCAAAAGTCATGAGAGGGGCCCTGCAACCAGCCAGACTGACAGTGGTTGTTCCAAAAAAGTCACGGTCAAGTGGGTTTAATGATGTGTGCACGGCTTTCACATCCTATGTACAAGCCAAAACAGGACATTCACGTGCACGAGAAAATGAGACTGATGCTATAAGTGCAGGTGGTAATGATTATTCCCTTGATGCATGTCAAGATGCATTGCTAGAGCTTGGGGACATACCACCGTTGCAGTACGTTAGGTCACTGACACTGTTCAAGGATAAGGAATGGCGGAGGTTTTTTATGCGCACTCCTACCCATTTGCGCCTAGCCATGATCCTCGCTTTGCAGTGACTGAGAAGTTCTGTTTTGCTTGTGTTAGCAAATCTTCTTGGCTGAACTATTTAATGATTTCATTATTCCTGATTTGGTTTTTATTATTATTTTTTTTCATTCCATCATATCCTCTTTCCTTTTCTATGTTCGTATGTTTTTTTTTTTTTTTTGAACTTTTAAGTGTTTTCTATTATATTAAAACTATGTTCTGTTATTATAATATCACCATGTGTTAAATAAATTTTGTTCTCCTCTGAATTTTACTGTTTCACCAATAATGCTAACTGTTACAGCATGAATAACATATTTTATAATTATGCTTTTACTGTGATGTAGACAAAACCATATGGCATCCGACAGAGAAAACAATACAATGGAGCTCTCATCAGAGGAGGATGAGGTTGTTGATGATTTTATGGATTTTTTGATGATTGCTTTAATGCATGACCATATCAACGCGTCAAGTAGTCGCCGACCGCAGCGAACGTGTCCATTCAGAGGTGATGATTACATCTTCGGCCTATTAAATGGACATCCAGAAACAATGATGAACGTTATGTGAATGGATGCACAAACATTCATTTTATTGAAAGACACTTTACTCCATAATGGCTTTATCGATACTGAACATATGCATATCAGTGTGGAGGAATCACTTGGAATGTTTTTATACACTTTTGCACAAAATGATCGCCATTGAATAATGACAGATAGATTTCAACACTCTACGGAAACAATTTGTCGGCACATAAAAATTGTTATGCGGGCATTGTGCAAGCTTTCATCATCGATTATCAAACCACGTAACCTAGAGGACATACCGGGAAAAATTTTAAATGACAGGAGGTTTTTTCCCTGGTTCAAGGTACGAACAGTACGACTGTCCTATAAGTTTGTTCATATCAATAAGGGTTAATAAATATTATTATTATTTTTAATTATGAAAGTAATATCGAAGTTTGTTTCGCTTTTAATATGAAACAAATATCTGTTAATTAGGATTGTGTCGGTGCTATCGATGGCACATTGGTGAATGCATGGGTCCCTACTTCAAGACAAAATACATTCTGCGGTCGGAAAGCAACGGTATCGCAAAATGTACTCGCAGCTTGCGACTTCGATATGTTGTTCACATTTATTAATTCTGGATAGGAAGGTGGCGCTCACGACAACGCTATTCTGGTTGACTCTATTACACGAGCTGATCTATAGTTCCCACACCCACCCAATGGTGACTGTCCCTGAATAACATACGGTACACTTTTTTCCTTGTCTGTTTTTGTACATATCAATTGACAGAACTATGTATTCATTATTTACATGTAGGCAAGTACTATTTAGTTAATGCTGGTTTCACGAACATATCTGGATTTCTTGCCCCATTTCGGTCTCAACGGTATCACTTGCAAGAGTTTCGTGGCCATCGTTATGCAGGACCTAAGGAATTGTTTAACCATCGACATTCGTCATTACACAATGTCATAGAAAGAACATTTGGTGTTTTGAAGAAGCGCTTCCCAATATTGCAGTTCATGCCAAATTACAAGTCTACACGACAAGGGCCTCTCGTGATTGCATGTTGTGTAGTGCACAATTGGATCCGTTTGCATGCAGCTATGGATCCATTCTTTATGGAAGCTGATAATGAAATGGCCGCAGAAGCAGAAGCAGACGACCTTGTTGGAGACCAAGCAGACTATGTTGACATGTCACAACATGGGTTAACATCCCAATCGAACGTTAGGGATGCAATTGCTACTGCTATGTGGCAAAATCATGTTCACCATTTCTAGAAAAGGGATGTGAACAAGGTAAGTGAATATCGTACTGACTACTGGTTATAAATGTGTAATTATTTTACTAATTTTAGTCATTATGACACCATTACTACATAACTTCGCCCAACCATCATTTTTGTGATTTACTGACTTCTTAGTAACTTTCATAAATAAATATGTTGTTATTAAATTAAATGTGGTGGTGGCAGATGGGTGGTGGGTGGTGATGGGTGGTGGGTGGTGGTGGGTGGTGGTGGCAGATGGGTGGTGGGTGGTTATGGGTGGTAGCAAAATATGATTTTATATGAAGAATGTGTAAAAATTAGCTGGGGTACATCTTCAAGTAAGGGTGTCTAATTTGTGTAAACGCTGGGGTATTCTTTTTAATTTTCTGTACACAAGTTTATATTAACTTTTTTTTTTCCTTTTCATTAAAAAAAATGTTTATTAATAATTTTTTTTTTGGTACACATGTTTATTATTAAATTGTAACTTGTTTTATTTCATTTCAGAACATTAATTTAATTTTTTCTATTAATTGATGCAGACAAATTATTTAATAATTTTTTTAATTTTTATTCATTTTATTCAAATGAAGGATTTCGTAGACATTTATGAAGTACTATTTATTAAATTTTGTACAAATAAATTTTTCAATGCATAATCTTTTTGTACAAATTGTTATAACATTGTAACTGTGTAATTAAATACTTCCAAAAAAAATCCCTCGTTGTTATTAAGTACGTTAATAGAAAAGTTTATAACAAAATAACCACAGTAAACCAATCACAACAAAATAAGGAAACAAATAACCAAAACAGAAAAAGGGAAAAAAAATATAATCAACATATCTGTGAACCATTTTACTTGATTTTTGAACAAGTTAAACATCATTGTCAGGTGGTGTTAGAGGTGGAGGGAAATGCTGATGGTACAACTGAGTGACTCGATAGTCAATCTGATCAATGCGGTTCCTTGTCAGTTCAACACGTCTCTCTGAGTCTACACGAAACTCACCAAATTGATGAATTAGTGAGTTCTGAGCGGTGGCAATTTCATCGAACCGAGTACCAAATTCGTCGAACCGAGTATCCAATGTATTGAGCTGATTAGCCATTTGTTGTTTCCATTGTAGGCGCTGATTGTACCGTTCTTATTCCAAGGCTAAATAATCAGTCCAGTAATGGGGTTGTTCATTTGGTGGCATGGCATTGTCATTGGGTTCTTCCTCATCAGGTATTGGTTTATTTTGAAGATTAATAGAGCCCATCAAGGTGTCAGCACCACCAGCTCGGGTCAGTGTATACTCAGAAATTGGTGAAGTGATTCTGATCCATTCTTCATCTTCAAGGTTCACATCATGGGCTTTGAAAATTATGGTTAACAAAGCTCCAAAAGGTAGTGACCGGCCACTCAGAGTATCAAATTTTGCAATCATCATTTCTTTTAGTAATATAAAGCATAAATCTAATTTTTGTCCAATTTCAAAACAATATAACAAGTAAACTTGAAAACATGAAACACTATTATAATGTCATTTTTTAGGAGTGACATTTTCAACTATCCATCGATGGAGAATACGAAGGTGAGGTTTTAAATGGCTGACTTGTAAATTAGTGCCGCTAAATCGGTTGTCACAAATTGTGGTATAAATCTGACTAACATCATCAACAATTTTTTCTAAGGCAGACTCGTTTTGAAAATAACATTGTAAATCTCCTGTTTCGACTCTAATAATTTGTGCAAAATGACGGAGAGAGAGTGTGATTGTTTTCCCCTTAACATAAGAGGTAAGACTGAACGGTTCATTTTGTTGGTCACCCGGTGTCAAGTGAACATAAAATAATCGTAGAAGACGGGGATATATCTTATTTGGTAAATTATTTAATGGTAACCATCCCATTGTATCTAATTTGCCAAGTAAGAGTGAATCATATTGAGAAGGTAGTTTTACGTTTCTCCCCGTAACAATTGGTCGAGTAATGAAATGTTCATAGGCATGTTCATGATGATATGTTGCAAAATCATTAGTTGGATAGCCATCATGTTGTTGCTGTGGTGGTGGTACAGGGTTTGAGGATTCACCAAGCTCGGGCCTGGTTCGTTTTGTTCTTGGCATGATTGTTCTTGGCATGATGACTGCAAAAGTGAAAGAAAATTGTATATTAAAACATATGAGAGGTAAGAAAAATGTATGAAAAATATATCAACCATTAGTACATTTTTGTGCATACAAACTTATTTTTATGTAAAAAATAAATATAAAAAAATTTGCCGACAAAATTTAATTAGGCAGATGCCATAGAAACAGATTTTTATACAAAAAAAATCATAGGGAATGACATTTCTCATTTATATTGGATTTGTTTTATACAGTTTATTATAACTTAGAAACTAATAATCAGAAAAATAAATGAAACAAAGACAAAATTAGAACAGAAATCAAAAAATATAACAGATGAAAATGGAACAGATATGAAACTAAACCAACAGATACGGATGTGGAATGGTGACTAGGTCGGGATGACCGGTCGGATTTCCCGCTGGATGACCGGCCGGTAGACCGGTGGGATGACCGGCCGGTAGACTGGTGGGATGACCGCTTGGTTGTCCTCCTCTTCCCCTCTCTCACTCCCTCTGAAGCTAATGTCTGAAGCTAATATCTGAAGCTAATATGAAGATGAACTGGCATCAAAACTAACCTGTAAATTATGGAAGTGGAGAAGGAGGACCTAATGAGATGGTGGATATGCTCTATTTCTCTAATTTTTGTTCTCTGATGTAACTGGAGAAGGTGTTTCTGCGATGGTGAAGTTGGTGTGATAAACAGAATGAGATTCAGATTTAATAGAAAGGGTGAGGTTCAAAAGGTTCATGTTGTATTTTTTTTTATTTACTTTTTATTTGTTAAATATTATTTGTTTTTAATATTATTACTTTTTTAATGATATCACATCCGTGTACTGAGTACACAGCTGCATCCTCTCCTTTTTCTTTACCTCAGTGTTAAACACACAACTATGAAACAATAGGGGGTAGGTAGTAAGTAAGTGAAATTACTATCTTACCCTTTATATTTTGTTCTATGTAACCACTTTCCATTTAAGTCAAGAGGGGCATAATAGTCATTTCGTATGCCAATTCCCACAATTATATGAGCTCAACGGGTACAATAATGCATTGCATTTCTATTACCACATCTGGACGAAATTCATAACATGTAATAAATGGAAAAAAAATTGATAATGTTTTTGTAAGATTTACGTTATGATTTGTATTTTAAAATATTAAACTTAGTGTATTTATTCCTTCTTTATTAATATGTATTTTCAAAAGTTGTTGACTTTAACAAAATGTTAGAAAAAAATTAGAAACGTTTTTTACAAATGAATTGATAGAAAAATTAATTGGCAGGAAATAATTGACATAGGTTTATTTTAAAATGAAAAATTTATTTCGAAAAAACAATTATTCAAAAAAATTACCCCAAAAAAAAAAAAAATAATTGACAAAAAAATCAATTTTTAATTTCAGTATTTTAAAAATAGTTTGGTTGTTATTGTTGATAAAAAATATAGATATCGATATATGAGTTGTGTGTTTGATGATAAATTATTGGTTGAATTAAGTTTTGAAAATTATTTTCAAAACACATCACCAAACAAATTTTCACCTTTAACATGTCACATCAAATTTTCAAAACTTAATTCAAAATATATCTTCAAAACACAATTCAACACTCTATTTAAAAACAATAACCAAACAAATTTTCTACACTTAAATTATAATTCTACAACCCACAAACTCAAGATACAACTCATACTCTCAAATCACATTTACAAAACACAACCAAAAGCAGGCAAAGTTTTTAATGAGAAGAGTTTGGTGAAATTCAAAATTCTCATACTATGTTTCTATAATTCTTATTTTTTTAAATAATTAAAAAATTGGATAACTTTTATTGAATCATTAATTCTTATTTTTTAAATAATTAAAAGATTGGTTCCAAGATTTTACTCCTTTTAATGAGGAGAGGATTGTTATGCTTGGTGACTCTAATTTAACCAAGGTGCTCGGGTGTGGGGATGTTGAGCTGAAATTTACCTCTAGACGTGTGTTTATTTTAAAAGATGTGTTGTACACACCGTCCATGAGAAAAAATTTGATGTCGAGTTATTTGCTCAACAAAGCTAGTTTCAAATAGATCATTGAATCTGACCAATATGTAATCACTAAAAAAGTCATATTTGTGGGAAAAGGATATGCATGTGATGAAATGTTTAAATTAAATGTTGAGAATAAGAAATCACATGTTTCTGTTTACATGTTGTCTTCTATGAATTTTTGGCATACTCATCCATGTCATATTAATAACCGATATGTGGGAGTCATGAGTAGTTTAGGATTAATTTTCAGAATAACAAATAATTTTGAGAAATGTGAAGTTTGTAGTCAAGCAAAAATAACTAAAAGGCCTTATAAAAGTGTGGTGAGAAATACTGAATTATTAGAATTAATGCACACTGATTTATGTGAATTTGAAGGAATTTTAACACGTGGTGGAAATAGATATTTTATCACTTTTATTGATAATTTTTCAAAATACACTTATGTATACTTGTTGAAAAATAAAAGTGATGCTTTTGAAAAATTTAAAGAATTCCTTCTTGAAATTGAAAATCAATTTGGTAAAAAGATTAAAAGATATAGAAGTGATAGAGGCCGGGAGCATTAATCTTTTTGGATTTAACTCGTTTGCTCTGTCTTTAGGAATAATTCATGAAACTACTCCATCATATTCACCTGCATCTAATGGTGTAGCAGAAATGAAAAATAAAACTCTAACTGATTTAACAAATGCTATGCTAATTAAAGCAGGTGCCCCTTCAAATTTGTAGGGAGAAGCAATTTTTGTTAAAAAATTTGAATTTAAATTTACTCCAATGGTTGTGTCTCTTAAGATGAAAGGGTGTGTCCTTTTGAAGGATCACAACCTTTCTGAAGAGTCACTTAGAAGTCTTTATATTCCATCTCCTTCACTTCTATTTAAATAGAGAATTGTCATTCTTCTTCACTTTGATTTTGTTCTTCATATTTCCTGAGTCTAATTTTTCCTATAAAGAGAGTACATGCACAGCAAAGTTCGCTAGGCTTGCAATAGTAGTGCTGCTAGTGTAAGACATTGATCGTTGTATCCTGGGAGATAGACGTCCATTGAATCCTAAGCACCGGTGGGAGGACGAATCTGTCTTAAGGAAAGAGTGTCACACACTCGACTCGATCAGGTTTAATCTTTTTACGTACTGTAAGTTTTATCACGTTATTATGTTGATTTATTTCTATTTTTGGTTTTGCCCAAAAAAACGATTGCATAATTTTAAATTATATTTTCCTTATAGTTTGATACTAGTTTTTCTAACAATCTTAAGACAGATTTAACCTGTTTATGGTTTTCGGGAAAATATAATTATTTGTTTTTGTATGTGTTTGGGCACTTATACTGTGCAATTATTTTATATAGAACTCAAGACAAAATTTCGGTTAAATCAATTTATTTATGTGTTCGTTCTTATTGACATGTTTATATTTTTTGCACAAAAGTCTGATTACAAATTTATGACAATGGTGCAAAATATCTATCTTGGATCTTCTACTTGGTGTTTCTTTGCAATTATTATTGTTGTATAATTGGAAACTTGCACTGTAAATAGAACTTCACCTAATGGATAATATAATATATTTGAATGGCGTGGACGACAGGATATGTTGTTTCTTTCTTTGGATATGTTGATCTGTTTTTTTTTTATACAGATTTTAGGTCTGAGTTTCTGGTGTTTATTTAATCAGAATTGATCCATCGTTTATGCTTACTGTTAGTGTTTGCATTTAATTAATAATGATGTTCTAATCTACTCAGAATAAATACAGAATTAGTTTTGTGGATTGATAAAGACGACATGTTGAATCAACTTTTAAATTTTATAATCAATTGTTTATGGTTTGAGAACTTCATGGAAAACAGATTTGATTTGTTTTCTGTTTGTATTTTGGTTTAATGTTTAGTCAGATTCTATATTAAGATTGATGATATATTACTGTATCTATGTAATTGTGTTGCTGATGATTTGAGAAACCGTTATGGACAAATCGGAAGTGATTAGAAGACAGAGAGAGAGAGAGAGAGAGAGAGAGAGAGAACATCAGGGAAATGGACAGACACAACCCAAGATTTATATCGTGAGTGGGTGGTGGTAGTGACTGGTGAGCCTTTTCGGTTTCAGGTATTTCAGTGACAATTGATGTCAATGAATTCTCTTTCACAGACAAGGCATCGCCAATGCCATATTTGTGAGGATAACTACCCGGAAGGTAAAATCCTTGACCCATTTAAGATATCAAACTAACAAACAAAACCCAGATCTTGTATTGATCAAAGAAGTCCATTTCGCCAAGTGTTTTGGTGTTTTTGATGAGATCTGGATGACCCAGATATCAGATTTAGAGACGAAAATTCTCTAAAATGTGTTGTAAATCTCTCTAAACCATCACTCCCATTGGATCCAACCCCATTCTCATTCTACTTCTTCAATCTCCACTTTGATTCCCATTTCTGTACATACACATACATCCATATATATATATATTTGTTGTATAGTTTGTGTGCAATGAAGAGGTACAGTCGAGCAACGGCAATGGAAGGGTCGCAGTCCGATCCGGGAGGTGAAACCGAGCCTATGTGGTAGTTAGGGTTCGGGAGTGGTGTCGAGCCTTACCCGGAGCGGCCCAACGAGGCCGTTTGTATCTACTATTTGAGAACCGTCGGTTCAATCATTCCCAGTATAAAGCCACAATAGTAGGAAATGGTTAAAACACTTATTTCTGGTGTGAATTCTTCCAAGATTTGTTTAGTATGGTTTTAATAGAGAATTGGTTTTCTGTTAAACAAAATTTGTTTAATCTATTGTGGCTTTTTCAACAAACCCAAACACTAGATTTCAAAGAACTGAAAAAGGAAGAAGGAAAAAGAGAGAGCAGGAAGAAGAGAAAGAAGGAAGAAGGAAAAAGAATAAAAATATATATATATATTTCGAGCCATTCGAGCTCTATGCTTTTGAGCTACGTAGCGGGTCAAAAATTTTAAGTAAAATTCTGAGTTTATAGTATTAGACAGTAGGCATACCTCCCACATACGAAGCTTGGAGTAGTTGATGCCATAGTCGGCCATAGCGAACTGGGTCAGGTTCTTCGGTACGTGCACGGGTTCGATCTCACGTACTATGCAGTCCTTAGCCACCAGCACACTGCGGTGCTCCTCCGGAACGCCTGGCAGCACCGCCACCACAAGCCGGTAGGAAGTATTGACCTTCCTCAAGCTCTCTGCTAGCCCAACCACGCCCGTCACACACTTACTGTTCCCATCCAAGAACGTGACATACGCTCGGCTCCTCGGACTCCCCGGCTTGGCCAGGGTAGTGGCACTGGTGGTTCCACTCACAGCATCTTCAATAGGCATTTTGATTTCAAGAAAATTCTAGAGAGAGAGAAAGATCTAGAGAGAGCGACAGTGGAGTGTTTTTCAGAAGACGGAAATGAAAATGTGAGAATGATTTGGGGAATGTTTTGGGACTAATGGTATATGGTATTGCTTATGTATAAGGTTCATGTGGTGTATTATTGCCTATTGTATGTATGACTACTGATGAATCTTCTCGGAGGCTCACGTGGTTTATTATTGCTTATTGTATGTATGGCTGGGGCTGAGCTGGCTGGGTCCCAAATCAATCAGGCATTACTATCCGCGTTATGTATATTTTGGTGGCAAAAATGCTTTAGACCACTAATTAGTGGTGGCTCTAACGATACCCACTGCCACATGTGTATTGTGCCTTGATTTTTTTTTTTTCTTTTTTTTTTTCAATTTCCACCTCACTAGTGGTGGATTTAGAGCTCCCTATTTAGAGCTCTAAATCATTACTGTTTTGGTGGTGTTTTAGAAGAAAATGAGTTTGGGTTTTTTCTTATTTTTTTTTATTAAAAGTTAAAAATTTTGTAAAATTAAAAAAAACACATTCAAATAAAATATCACATTCAATCTCATAATCATTTTATTTTTTTCTCATAAACATCACATCCAATTACAAAAAAATCCAACTATCTTCCCAAACATAAAAAAAATTTTATTCAATAATATCTTACATCTAATAAAACCTACATAAAAATCCACTTTCCAAACACCATCTTTTATATCATCACCAGTAGTATATTACTTGTGTTATATATGGATATAAATAAATAATTAAAAATTAGTTTTTAAATTAAAATAATAATATAATATTTATTTAAAATATGTAGTAAAAATGATTTATAATTAATTAAATTTTATTCATTTTTATCAGAGTTACATAAGAGAATATTTTTATCTTAATTTTTTTTTCTTTCTAAATTACTTTTCAAAATATTAGATCAATGAATTTTTTAATTATTTTTTTCTAAATTTATAATATATATATATATTTTATTATTTATGACTCTATGACTTGAATAAATCTTAACCATTCATTGAAAATACTGAATGATTTTTTAATTATTTTTTTTTCAAATTTATAGACCCACTTGCAAAGAAATAATTCAACACGGACTTGGTAGGTGGTCATTCTAATTTATGGATAAGGTTGATGCATGAGTTGTCGGTGGTCATTCTAATTTATGGATAGGTTGATGCATGAGTTGTAGGTCGCCATTCTAATTTATGGATGAGCTTGACTTGTGGTCATGCGAGCTACTGTCACCTACCATTTAAGTCGATGGTCGTTGTTTTAGAGGAAAAGCTGTCAATCTTTTTCTATAAAAATATCTTCAATTTTTGTTATATATTAAAAAAAGTTATTTAAAAATTTATCTGAAATTAAAATGTATAAATAAGGTTTATTTTTATTATGTCTAATAAAATACTAATTTTAACTTTATGTCCTATACTTTATTTTCTAGATTAAATTTTTTGGATAACTAAAATTATTCAATCAATCATGCTTTTTTATAAGATAAATTATATTAATAGTCCTTATATTTATCTGTTTATGTCATTTTAGTTTTCATATTTTTTATTAGTTTAATGAATGTAACTCTAATAACCGCAGAAAATATATCAAAAAGTCAATATATGCTTGTTGTTTAAAACCTTTTGCAACAAGCCTTACTTTATATTTATCAATAGTTCTATCAGGTTTAAAGTTTTTCCTCAAAACCCATTTATAGTCAATAGTTTTACAATTTGGTAGTAAATCTACTAATACCCAAGTTTTATTGGATAATAATGATTCTATCTCATCATTTACAGACTCTTTCCAAAAAACAGAGTCAAGAGATGCCAAAATTTCTTGTAAAGTTAATGGAGTTTCCTCCACATTAAAAACATGATAATCAGGGCCAAAATCTTTTTCTAATCTGGCTCTTTTGCTCCTTCTAAGTTCAAAAACTACAGTGTCTTGGTTTTGTAAAAGAGGAGTAAAGGAACCGGTTTCAGATAAAATATTTTCTTGATAATTTTGACCCTCACCATTTTTAAATTTAAAAGAAAATTTTTCTTCATGAAAAATTGCATCACCTGATTCAAAAATTATTTTGTTTTCAATATTAAAAAATCTATAGGCTGTACTATTTGTTGCATATCCAAGAAAAGCATAAGTGGCAGCTTTCACACCCAATTTAGGTCTTTTAGGATTCACAAGTCTAACAAAAGCTAGACAATCCCAAACCCTCAAATATCCTAAATTTGGCTTATGCCCTTTCTACAATTCAAAAAGTGTAACTTTTATTTTTTTTATGTGGCATTCTATCAATAACATAACATGTAGTTAAAATTGTTAGAAAAACTAGTATCAAACTATAAGGAAAATATAATTTAAAATTATGCAATCGTTTTTTTGGGCAAAACCAAAAATAGAAATAAATCAACATAATAACGTGATAAAACTTACAGTACGTAAAAAGATTAAACCTGATCGAGTCGAGTGTGTGACACTCTTTCCTTAAGACAGATTCGTCCTCCCACCGGTGCTTAGGATTCAATGGACGTCTATCTCCCAAGATACAACGATCAATGTCTTACACTAGTAGCACTACTATTGCAAGCCTAGCGAACTTTGCTGTGCATGTACTCTCTTTATAGGAAAAATTAGACTCAGGAAATATGAAGAACAAAATCAAAGTGAAGAAGAATGACAATTCTCTATTTAAATAGAAGTGAAGGAGATGGAATATAAAGACTTCTAAGTGACTCTTCAGAAAGGTTGTGATCCTTCAAAAGGACACAACCTTTCATCTTAAGAGACACAACCATTGGAGTAAATTTAAATTCAAATTTTTCAACAATCCCCCACATGAATGAAATTTACGGAAAGGACATGCAACAACATGCAGACAAAGAGAGAGTACATTATGGAAATATCTTGCATCGGGATAGGTAGCTTTCGGCTTTGAACCTTCCCTAGTGAAAGCCTATCGGACTTACTAGCTAATCAGTGGACGTGATGTCTTGAACTGTTCAGCCGTTTGTGTAAGCCAAGACAATAGAATTCACACAGAATATCTTCAAACACAACTTAGTTCTCACGGTTGTGCCCGTTTTGGCCTTGGGCAAGTCCTGGTGTTTCTTGAGTGCTTTAGAGAATTTAGCCTTATCAATTCTCATAGAAGCGGCCCCTTCACACTCATATAGGTGATCCTTATTTCGAGTCTCTTAAATACTCCTCTTGAAAGATACCCCTCTAGGATTTCCAAGATATAAGTAATCATTAAAAGCATAGCTTACCCTAAGTTCCCTGCATACAACTCATGTTGCAGATATCACTCTCATCATAGGAATGGATAGAAGTTAGACTCCTTTAGTGATTTCTGGCGAGCCACACATAACTTAGTTGTCCCTTTGAACTTAGTTCTTGGGATCTCCAGTCATCTAAGTAGGGTTACCATTATGATGACTCTGATGTAATAGGCTTTAATCACATTCCCCTCGATAAACTTTCCCTCATTTGCTCTCTAGTCAAACTTTTTGTTTAGCGGCCGCTATTTTTCCGTTTGACCTTCTCAGTTAGATATCATTGAGTAGTTAGTGAATCCATTATATTATTTTTAGACAATATTCACAACTAAAAGCAAATGTCATACGGTGTCAAGTCTTTGATTACATCGAGACTTATCGTTACTCTATGTCACTCCCATTTAAATAATAAACATAGAGTTGTTCCTTAGGAGTTAATGAAATCATTGTTGCTTCTACTCCAATTTTGTCCTATATAAAGAATTGAGATTCTTTGTGGACCTATTATCGGAACCGTTACTTTGGTAAAAATCTTCCAAGCACCCCCACATTTTAAGCATTCTAAGGAAACTTAATTCCTCTTGTTGATGTATAATTATACAAAATATTAATACACCTCCACAATTCTGAGATAAATCAGAATATATCATTAATTGGCGTGCTTGAACTAAATAACAAGATGTAAACTGTTTTGTGAATATAATCACAATACTAATTTGTCTAAAAATAATTAGACTTCATAACTTGCTTTTGCAGTACAAAGAAGAAATGACTAAAACCAGTTGTGGCCACAACACTTTGTCAAATAACATTTCTTTAGCCATGATTAAATTCTTTTTGTTTACTGCAACTCTTAATTCCAATCTCAACATGGAATATAAATATCACTGTATAAATACATTTACATCTTATTTGTCTTATCCAGTGTTGGTGACTACGTCGACAATTACCAAAGTGTTTTTTTACCCATGAAATATTTTAACTTATAATATTTCATTACGGAGTTATCAGTCACCACACCAATTTTAGTAATTATTCCAAAGAATAATTAGAATTTTTCTTATGTCAAAATATATAAGTTCACATTTTTATCAATACTTTGATAAATAAATGACATCTATTTATAAAACACCGCATACCAAAATGATATTAATAACATCATAAAATGATTGTCAACTCTACAACATATGTAGACATGGACAAGATTAACAAATCAATCATAATCATAATTTTTAATCTCATTAATCTCTCTTCCCCCACATTTGTGATAATACATAGATTAGCACAAACAACATGATTCATTTCTTAGACAAGTGTCACAGTCACAAATAATAATTCATTCCAAATTAACACACCTTCAGGTAAATGACATCAATAAACCATGCACTTGGTTTTAAATTACATTCATAAATTTTTCCCAAGTATATAACATATACTTTATACTTTCTCAAGTTTCAAGAATTCACAAACCAAAAACCATACTATTTTTTAGTAATTAAAATCATAGTTTGATTTTTAAAAAAACATTCTTAAAAACTTCCACAAAATATTTGTCAAAAGAGGAACTTGAGATATTAATTTATAAACAAATTTACAAAATTGAAATTCTAACAATTAAAAAATTTAAATGCATAGTATTTCTCAAATAAAAATTAATCATGTCATACCCAATGAGAACATTTATTTAAATAAGTAGACACAATATAGGTTCAAAATAATAACAAACAGAATCTGAATCCAATTTCCCAAACAAACTAGGAAATTCAAAATCAAACTCTATATCGAACCGGAAGAATATTTCCCGTACAAATAGAACTAATGTAATCACAAACAAAATTTCTATTTCAACCCAAGCCTTTTTATTTTTATTTTATTTTATTTTTAATCACAACAGATTAAACATTGTATTAATAACATAGGAATAGCCACACAGCCGTCTCTCTCTCTCTCTTAACCCAAGGAAGAAGAAGAAAAAGAGATCAAAATCATCATCAACAACATTTTCATCAACAAATTTTTTCCCCTTCATCTTCAGATCCAGATCCAAAAAAAAAAAAAAAAAAAAAAAAAGAGAAAACAGAGCTGATCGGCGATACCCACCGGCGATCTTCCTTCTCTTCCATCACCGCCATCACCGTCGATCTTCTCTTCCTCTTTCTCTCTCGCCTCTTCTCTCTTCCTTTTCTCTCGTCTCTCCCTCTCCTCTTCTCTTTCCTCTGTATTCGAAAGTAAGGAAAAAAAATACAAAAAATGACGTTATTTTGGATATTTGAACCACTTTCGAGTTACGAAGCTTTTTTCCTAAAAATTTAATTGAAAATATTTATATGATCCATGACATCGTAATGCACTCATTTAATTTTTGCCGCATACTTTACTTTATATTTTGATCCTTATTGTCTCTAAATTGTTGTGTCTAAAATTCTAATTTCTTGTAGTGTTATTTTTTTGTGGTGTTGATGTAATAATATTTAACATTTTTTGTAAATGAAAATAATTTAATATTTTTTTAAAATTTTTTTTACTATTGTCAAAAATTGATTTTATTGGTATAGGATGTGTGAATGGACAAATTTTTCATTATTATTATTATTATTGTTTGGATTGGATTCCTCGACAAATCTAACAAGCACATAGACTAATTAATGATGATTTTATAATTTGTACAACGAATATGCTTGTGTATATGGAAAAGAATGATACACAAATTTTATTCATTGCACAAGATAATACTACTTGTTAGTTTTCCCTCCTAGATCCTAATGGAAATTTGAGAAGCTCTTAATGTTATTCATATTAATCACTTTTCATGCTAAAATAAGACATATTACTTGGCTTGGTTCTCAATCGCAGTTTGATGATTACTATAAGATGATATACTTGGACGGAGACACCCTGGTGTCTGAAAACATAGACTTCCTCTTTGATCTTCCAAATGGCTACTTCTATGCTGTTAATGCTTATTTCTGCGGGAAGACTGGGTCTCACACCCCACAGTATCAGATTGGGTACCAGTGGCCTGCCGAGTGGGGTCCCAAGGCTCCCCTCTACTTCAATGCTGGCATGTTTGTATTTGAGCCTAGTCTATCTATTTACGATGACCTCTTGAATAATCTCAAAGGCACCCATCCTACCCCTTTTGCTGAGCAGGTAAAAATTTAATTTTGTTATTTTAGAATCTAAAATCGTTGTCTTAAAATTCTAGTCCCTTTATTCCAATAGATTTACACCACATATTGTGATTAGAATATCAACACAAAAAAAACTCGAGACACGATTGTACAACTAAAATTATATGGAAATAGGGACATGTATTTTAGGACAAAGAATTTGTTATATATATATATGTATATATATGTTTCATTTCTAATTTCATCTGGGGCTTATATGGTTGTGCATGTAGGACTTTTTGAACATGTTTTTTAAGCACGTTTACAAGCCTATCCCACCAATATCCCACCAATTTACAACCTTGTTTTGGCCCGTGGATAAGATAAAGATGTCTAATGATTGGCAGGTTGAAAAGATCATAGAGCTGGAGTTTCGACCTGTAGATGCAGAGGCGAAGGCGGCAGAGGCTGAGAGAAAGCGAAAATCTCTGGAACAAGAGTTCGGCTCTTTGAAAGCAGAAAAGGAACAACTTGCCAATGCTCTCGCTATTTCAGAGGCAGAAAAGGCACAACTTGCCAGTGCTCTCGCTATTGCAGAGGACAGCATCGAAGCAGCAAAACATGAGGGGTGCAATGAGGCCACCGCCGTCTATGAAGCGCAGTTTGCTAGGCTTCAGAATATGTTTTTTGAAAATGGCTGGACATCGGCACTTGATGAGGCGAATGTCCCAGCAGACTCTGATTTGAGGGAGAATGTGCCTTATCCACGACCTGAGAATGCCGGACGTGAAAATGATGTTGCTGAAGGAGCGGAAGCTAGAGATACTCGGGAGGAGTAATCATGAAAAATATTATACCTGGGGATACTTTGGCGACTTCTCAAAAATTGATAATAATTTAAAAAATAAATTATTGTCAACTTCTCAAAATAGGCTTTAATGTTCATTTGTTAAAGAGAGAAATGTAGAAGCCCCATCAGGTCGACAGATTTTGTGCTGGTAATTGATTTTGGCATGGAAAGATAATATAAAATCGAATGGAAAGCGTAAAATAAAATAAAAAGTTCTCTTTTTAAATTTTTGAAAAATAAGATAATAATAAATATAAACGTTGACCTGCTGACCAAAGACTGACAACCAACGAAAAATGGCAACCGTTGGCACTAAAGTCGTCGTCGGTGAAGCCACGTGGACATCTTTGCACTAAGCATCTGGCATTCCTACATAAGGGGTACGTTGGATCGCTGGGAGATTCTTCCGACTATTTTTTAATAATCTAAATTATATATATTGTAAAATTTATTGGGTAGATGATTCATATAAAAAAATTAAAGTAATTGGATATATATAACCTTATAACCAAAATATATTTGTTTTTATAAAAATTAATAATTAACATAATTTTAATAAATTTTTAAAAATAATTAAGACTTAATCATAGAATTATGAGCATCTGATTAACTTAATTTTTATATGAATAATATTCTTGATGAACCTTACAATATGAACAGTTCAGATTATCAAAAGAAACTCTGAAAGACCTCTCACAAAAGGGCAACAATAACCAGTATGCCTTAAGATACAGCAGTAGCCCTTCTCCTCATGCGGGGACATCTTTGCTTTGCTTTCTTTTTTCTCTTTATCTACAATTTTTTTTTTTGTTAATTAATAAAAATAAACCGATTAAGTTTTGTATCTTGCACACTCAACAGGTGTGCACATTTTCTAGCATTATTAAAATAAATTTTATTTTAATTTTTTAAATTTTATTATAGATGTATCACTACAGGAAACGACACTTTTGGCGACCAAAATATTGGTCGCCAAAAGCCCCATTTTTGGTCGCCAAATGTGATTAGCGACTAATTTTTTTGGTCGCCAAAATCGTCGCCTATACTCTGTCGGCGATAGTATTGGCGACTAAACTATTTTTGGTCGCTGAAAGTGAACGTTTTGGCTACTAAAGTCTGCTTAGTCGGCAAAGGTTATCTTTTGGCGACTAAAATATTAGTCGCCAAAAGTGAACATTCGGCTACTAAAGTCTGCTTAGTCGGCAAAGGGTATCTTTTGGCGACTAAAATATTAGTCGCCAAAAGTGAACATTTGGCTACTAAAGTCTGCTTGGTCGGCAAAGGTGATATTTGGCGACTAAATATTTAGTCGCCAAAAGTGTTCGAATAAAATGAATTTGATTTTCAGCGACTAAAGAATTTAGTAGCCAAAAAATTATTTTTTATTTTATTTTATTTTTGGCTACTAACTATTTGGTAGCAGAAAGTCTACATTTATTTTATGCCTACCAAATATTTTGTCACTAAAAATATTAATTTCCTTTTTAACTACCAATTGGTTAGTCACTAACAAATTCATTTCTTTTTTTTTTCGCTACTAAACATTTAATTGCCAAAAACTTTATTTTGTATTTTTTTTTAATTATAATTAATTGCTTCACAACCTGTATTTATTTCATGCAACCTGAACTCTGTATTTAAATAAAATAATACATATATTTATTTCTATTTCGTTTTAACAATAAAAAAATTTGATCTTTTAACATCAAATTCTATACAAATCAAATACAATCCAACCCAAAATTAAAATTCCATACAAACACAAAATCATACAAAAAATACATCCTCTGTACAAAAAATTATACATCAAATGTCATTTACAGAATATTTTGAAGGTGTAAACATGATGAGAAAATTAAATTTATTTACTAAAACACTTGCTTAATTTAACATACAATCAAATTTGCTACAACAATCCCAATAATGTCTCGGTTTGTTGCAATGTCCAATCCTGAAAGTGAATAA
The DNA here is from genome assembly GCA_036172215.1 of Camellia granthamiana. Taxonomy (NCBI): domain Eukaryota; kingdom Viridiplantae; phylum Streptophyta; class Magnoliopsida; order Ericales; family Theaceae; genus Camellia; species Camellia granthamiana. The sequence continues at coordinate 113,952,574 of CM069908.1, read as the reverse complement.
ACATTTAAATGAGAGGCCTTTGATCTTGGGTCATCCAAGCACCTTCCATTAACAACCCCAAACAAACTGTGTCCTGAAGTTATCTTGAAAAGCTCCTAAAATGACAAAAAATTTAGGAGCACTTACAATCTGTATGACCATCATATACTAGTATTTTCCCCCATGATATGGAACTGAAGAATAAACTAACCAACACATTCATACCTCTGATTTGGCAGCAACTTCCATTTGCTACTTCAATAGAGCATAAAATAAATAAATAAATTGAGTACACAATACATATAAGAATAAATAACAATTAAACATTACTTTGTGCATGAAAATATAAGAATACCACCACTCCAATTAATGAGAATCATATTATGACTCCTGAACTTCCTCCATTTGTCAAATCAGAAACCAAACTGTCTTCTCCAATTCTAGCACACCCAAATTCAAAATAACAAAAAATGATGAGGATTTTGTATATAAAAAGCATAGATAATGGAAAAATTAAATTAGATTAAATACAAATCTTCACTCAACTCAGTTCATTTTAACAACTTAGCCCAGTTCTCCTTTCCTTTTTATTTATTTATTTATTTATTGTTGGGTACTAGCAATAAAACAACAAAGCCTAGTTGAGTTCATCTTTATTCAGATTCAAAACACCTCTGTCTAGTATACTGACATGCATGTTGCACCAACCTAAATGGCTCATATCAGCAATCCTGATATTCATTGACTCACCTGTGCAATGGCATACTCACAAAGACGTTTGAGACCTTCCAAAAGATACTGATCAGCTGCTCTGAGAAGCTCCTGTGCAATATCTAAATTGACATCCACTGATAAGCGGAGATTGTATCCAGCTCATTGGTAGTTCCAATGATGGTATGCATAGAAAAACAAAACAAATAAAAACCTCAAGGGAAATTCAGAAAGAATGACACTATTATAAATCAATATAACACAACTTCTATTATAACCAAACAACACCAAAGAAAATCCATATCAATGAACATATCAACGAATCTGTTTTTTAAACTAGTATAATAGTTTACTGATTTTTCATTTACCACTGCGATAATATGTACATGAAAACCATTACTATTTAAACAAAACTTCTATAAGTAGAATAGATCCCCAAGAAGCACCAAGAATGTTTGAAGAAGAAATAAGAACAGGAGAAGGACAACGGAAAAAAGAAGACAGCAACGGGCAAAATTAAAGTCAATAGATCCTCTCTCTCTCTCTCTCTCTCTCTCTCTCTCTCTCACACACACACACACACACTCTTAATTCATATAAACATTAGGTAAACATATTGTATATGTTGTAGATTACAAGATTCCACAAATTCTTCAAAACCAACAAAAAGCAAACCAAGCATTAATAAATCCAGCAATTAAAGTACTACTTACTCAATAGATCCACCATGGACACCAACTGAATAAAGTTATTACTACATAAGAGCACAGGCATTGAACTTACCCAAGTTGCAAATTTGAATAAGCAAGACTATCCGGTATGGACCCGGTAAACCGATTGTTCGACAAATCCCTATACCAAATGATGTGAAAACAATAAGTAAAGATGACAGAAATGTGAAGACAAGGATCTAACAGGTGTGCCACTACTTGTTATAGTATTAGGAAAACACCTTGCTGGTGGAAGGGGCTGGACATTGAAACATATTAACAAATAAAATGAAAAAGACCAATAAAATACATGAGAGTTTTAATGTAAGAGAGTATGAGAAAAATCAGATATTCATCAATTGATGAATGAAAGATTATAGTTGAAATGCATCCACTTGGCAGCGGAAATTTCAAAAGAGATGTTCAGGTGAGGGACATTGATGCTCAACTCATTGACATTCTTCTGAAGAAGTAATGCAATGTAAGTTATAAGAGTACACTAAAGTAAGGGAACATAGCAATCCTAAAGCACTAAGAGTTTGTAACCTTACAGCTTTATAAGAGACTTTTGACCCAGGCCCGAGGGTAGAGTACCTCCCAAAAAGTTTGTACTTAAGTTCCTGCAGTTGAAAAAAATATGTTTCCAAATGAGAAGTGCACAAAATTAACATCCAGGAAAGCAAAATAGCAAGCATTTGAATAAGGTTTGACACAGCAAAGGAAGAACCATAGATGCAAGTCGAAGAATTTTTTTTTATAAGGATAGATATAAAGAAAATAGAAATCACTAAGAACAATATTACACGGAAGTAATCAAATAAAAAGGTTTATGGAATTCTAAAAAGAAATGTAAGAAACAATCGGTAACTCTTATTATATATCAACCAATTGTTTGACAAGTATGCAAAACCAAACAGAGTTTTCAGTTGAGTGAATATTCCAATCTGAGTGGTTTTCACTCAACTTGAAGATCATTTCACATTTTCACATCTTTAGAGTCTTCAAAAATCAAGCTTAGTCTAAAAATCTTGCATAAAAAGAATACAATATAATGGCATTCAAAAATCAAGCTTAATCAAAGAACACAGAGCTATAAATAGCATACAATATAATGGCACTATAAATATAATGGCATACAATATAATGGCACTATAAATATTTTTTTTTTCATTTCATTTAATGGCACTATAAATATCACACCACACTAAACACAATTATTAATCCCCTTCAATTCAATGTCTTTGCATGTCAAAAATATATAGTTTAGCAAAACAGTTGCATGGTAATGATCCTCAAACCAGATAATATAAAATAAAAGGGAAGCTGATTAGCTGATAAAATTTATGATCTATTTATATGCTATTGTGTAATTCCATGAGAGTCCAACTAATTGATCTAGCCTCCTTTTCAATGGATAGGCTAAAAAAAAAGTGTCCAATGGTGGTGTTCCCTCTTTTGTTCATCGTCCCAAATATCTGCAAGTGTGGATCCCTATAATATAGATAGCTATCAATCATATAAAACAACATTTTTATTCACAATCATATTATTTAGTTTGGGGATTTAAAAAGAACATTTTATTCACAATCAATCTCTTTTATTCACAATCATAAAACAACATTTTTATAACAAAATCATATTATTCTTTTACGCTGTATTTAGTTTGGGGATTTAAAAAGAGATTTGGAGAGGGAAAAATAAAATGTGTGTGAAACTAGGTGAAATATAAATAGTATTTTATTCACATTTTACTTACTTGATGTATTGTTCTGGTAACTTGCTCTACATGTCAATTTGATGCATGTAGTTTCAATTTAATAATTTTGCTTTTAATAAATTTAATCTAATGGATAATATCTGTTAAAAAATTGAATATGAATCAATGTCAAAATGATTCATTTGGAAAAATGATCCATTCAGAAGGGATATGATACATACATATATATATATATATCATAGCATCAAGTAATGCAATTTCGTTAGTGACATTTTAAAACAAAGGTCCTTGTGTTTTAAATCACAATTACTTCTTCAGGTTACACACTCCTCAAAAATTGAATTGTGTTCCTAAATAATAATAATAATCCCAATAGAGAAGAGTGAATTGGAACTATTCAGATTGAAAATCGATCAATAGAACTTGTCCATAATTAAGCAAAAGCATTCAATCCAAAAAAAACACACACACATACACAAGGAATTCCAAATGTATTAAGACAGAAACCCTAGCCAAAAACTGAGATCACAATTCATAAAATCTAGTGTATAATTAGCTCAAATTTCCAAATACATAGCATTGACGATAGAAGGTTCCATATAAAAGATCTGTTTGTAAACACTCTAGTGTATAGATCTGTTTTTTTGTAATTCATAAAATCTAGTGTATAGATCTGTTTTTTTTTTTTTTAATTTATACTCTAGTGTTTACAAATACATAGCTCAAATTTCCAATTCAACTTGTGACTTCCAAACTTCAAATTGCTAAGTTATTGTAAAGTAAAAACAGATCCAAACACTCTAGTGTATACATAGCGTTGACGATAGAAGGTTCAATATAAAAAAAAAACAGATCTATACACATACACAAGGAATTGGTAAACACTAGAGTATAAATTTAAAAAAAAAAAAACAGATCTATATAGAAGGTTCAATATAAAAGATCTAAAAAAAAAAACTCTAAGAAGGTTCAATATAAAATAGATTCAAAAAAAAAAACAGATCTATATATCTACATAAAATAGATTAAAAAAAAACACAAATCCAGCTGAGAGAGAGAGAGATACCTAAACAGAGATTGGAGGCACGGTGGTGACTGAGGGAGGATCGTCGGTGATGGAGGGAGGATCGCCGGTGATGGAGGGAGGCGCGGCGGTGATGGAGGGAAGAGAGCCACAGACCAGTGGCGAGAGAGAGAGAGAGAGAGAGAGAGAGAGGAGCGGCGTGAGTGTGAGAGGAGGGAGGATCGTCGGTGACGGAGGGAGGATCGCCGGTGACGGAGGGAGGCGCGGCAGTGACGGAGGGAAGAGAGAGGGCCAGACCAGTGGCGAGAGAGAGAGAGAGGAGCGGCGTGAGGGTGAGTGTGGGAGGCTTTCAGATGTGTGTATGTGAAACCCTAAGACAAGCATATGCATATATATATATATCAGGGACAAAAGAGCGGGAATTTGGGGGGACCCGAGCGGGAATTTGGGAGGGGGGATTTTGGGTTTGAGGTTGGGAAATTTTTTTTTTTATTTTTTTTTATTATAAATGAATATTTAAATAATAAAATATTTTTTTTTTTGCAATAGAGGATGTTGTTGTCAAAAAAAATTATTTTTTATTAAAATAATTTTATTTTATACTTAATGAATTTTTTTTTTTCATTTAATAAGGTTGAAAATGTATTTGTTTCATATTTATTTTAATGAATAAAAAATTATTAAATTTTTTTATTGGTAAAGAGAGAGAGACAGGGAGACAAAGAGAGAGAGACATACAGAAAAATAGAGAGTAACAAAAAAATTCATTATTTAAAAAAAAATTTAAATAAAAGTAACAAATATATTAAAATGATATTTAAATAAAAGTTAATTTTCTGTAGTCAATGACAAATATTTTTCTGCGACCTTTTTTTTTATTACTAAATATCATGAACTAATTTTTTGTAGTAGAGGAAAAGGAGCGGCAGTAGTAGGTGAAGGTGATGGATAAGAGATGATGGTGGTGGTGGTGGTGATGGTGATGGCGAAAGAGATTAGTGGTGAAGTTGTGGTAGTGGTGGTGTAAATGAAGTGGCAAGGGTGAAAGAGAGGTAATGGTAGTAGTAGTAGCAGTAGTAGTAAGAGTGGTGGTGGAATGGTGTTTGCAGTAGTGGTGAAGGTGGTAGAGGAGATGGGTGGTGAGAAGAGAGATGAGCGAGAGAGATAAAGAGAAGAGAGATGAGTGAGAGACACAGAGAGACACAGAGATGAGGGAGAGAGTGAGCAATGTCAACATAATGGGGGAGAGAGATAAACAGACAGATAGACACATAGAAAGAAGAGAGAGAGAGAGAGAAGAGTGAGAGACAGACAAACAGACGCATAGAGAGAAAGAAAGAGAGAAGAGTGATAAGTGAGAGAGAGATAAAGAGAGAAAGAGATATAGACGAGAGAGACAGACAGAGAGACAGAGAGAGAAAGAGATGTGAAAAATAGATCAGGCTTGTTAAATTCATCAATGAGTCATCGTAATTTCAAAAAAAATAAAAATAAATCAAATTAATTCATCAATGAGTCATCGTAATTTCAAAAACAATGGAAAGATGACATACTTCCAATTATAAGTGTTTGATCCACAATGCTTAATGTCCCAAGTTCATCGCAGTCCAGGACATTTCGGATCAATTTTGAGCCGAAAGTAAATGATGAGAGAGATAGAGAGAAGAAAGATGAGCGAGAGAGACAGAAGGAGAAGACAGATGAGAGCGATAGAGAGAAGAAAGATATGCGAGAGACAGAGAGAAAATGAGAGAGAGAAACAGACATGCTCTCTCTCTCTCTCTCTCAATTAATCTATAACTAAGCTTGTTTAGTGTCCCAAAATATTTGACATGATCTAATGGACTGACTCTAGCGTGGAAGGTTTGATATCAAATCATAGAAAGAGATAGAAAGAGATGAGAGAAAGAAAGAAAAATAAGAGAGTGAGAGAGAGAGAGAAAGAGATAGAGAGTGATAGACAGAAAAAGAGACAGAGAGCGAAAAGAGATGATCGAGAGAAAGACATAGAAAACTAATAGATAAAGAGAGAAGAGAGAGACGATCGAGAGAAGAGAGAAGAGAGATGAGCAAGAGAGATAGAGACACGAGAGATGAACGAAAGAGACATAGAGAGAGACAGACAGACAGACAGATAGACAGATAGACAAACAGATAGACAGATAGATTTTTTGTAATTATAATCGCCGATTAAAATTTAGTCGGTAAAAAATATATTAAAAAAATATATAAAAATAGGCACAACAATAAGAAACATAGAGAGAAGAGAGCTGGACGAGAGAGACAGAGAGATAGCGAGAAGAGAAATGAGCGAGAGAGACAGAGAGATAGCGAGAAGAGAGATGAGCAAGAGAGACATAAAGAGAAGAGAGATGAACGAGAGAGACAAACAGAAAGATAGAGAGAAGAGAGATGAGCGAGAGAGATAAAGAGGGGAGAGAGTGAGCAATGTGAACACAATGGAGGAGAGAGATAAACAGACAGATAGACACATAGAAAGAAAGAGAGAGAGAGAGAAGAGTGAGAGACAGACAAACAGACACAGAGAGAGAAAGAAAGAAAGAAAGAAGAGTGATAAGTGAGAGAGAGATAAAGAGAGAAAGAGATATAGAGAGACAGATAAAGACAGAGACATAGTAGAAAAGAGAAAGAGATAGAGACAGAGACAGAGAGAAACAAGATATGAGTAATAGATAGACAAAGAGAGAGAAAGAGAGCGAAAAGAGATGATCGAGAGAAAGACATAGAAAGAGATAGAGAGAGATGAGAGAGAGAAAGAAAAAATAGAGAGTGAGAGAGAGAGAAAGAGATAGAGAGTGATAGACAGAAAAAGAGACAGAGAGCGAAAAGAGATGATCGAGAGAAAGACATAGAAAAAAGATAGATAAAGAGAGAAGAGAGAGAGAGCGAGAGAAGAGAGATGAGCAAGAGAGATAGAGACAAGAGAGATGAACGAAAGAGACATAGAGAGAGAGAGAGACAGACAGATAGACAGATACATTTTTTGTAATTATAATCGCCGATTAAAATTTAGTCGGTAAAAAATATATTAAAAAAATATATTAAAAGTAACAAAAAAAATTCATTATTTAAAAAAAATTTAAATAAAAGTAAAAAATATATTAAAATGATATTTAAATAAAAATATAAGTAATAAAATTATAAATTAAAAATATTAAATTATCTTAAATATTTATCCTAAAATTTTTTTTATTGAAAAATATAATCACAAATTGAGCTTTTAATTTTATATATAAGAATATATATATATATATAAAGAAAGAAAAGAAAGAAAGAAAATTTAAAAAAAAGGAAAAAAATTTTAAAAAAAATATTTAAATAAATTTAAAAATATTTAAATTTCAGCCAGCTCAACCCGTGTTTTAAAATTTTTTGATGTTTTATTTTATTTAATTTCATTATTTAAATTTTGCCACAAAATATTTCAATTTTATTGATGTTTTATTTTATTTAATTTCATTATTTAAATTTTAATAGATGTTTTATTTAATTTCATTATTTAATTATTAATATTTATTTAAAATTTTAATTAAAAAATAACATATATTTTTATTGATATTTTATTTATTTAATTTTAAAAAATATATTTATTTAATTGCGTAAAAAATCAAATAAAATAAAAGAAAATCAACTTTTGGCGACTAAATGTTTAGTCGCCAAAGACAAAAATTAATTTTTTATTAAAACATTTGGCGACTAAAGGATTTGGTAGCCGAATGTGTGCCTACGGCGACTAAAAGATTTTTTGTCGCTGAAAATCAACTTTTGGCGACTAAATGTTTAGTCGCCAAAGACAAAAATTAATTTTTTATTAAAACATTTGGCGACTAAAGGATTTGGTAGCCGAATGTGTGGATACAGCGACTAAAAAAATTTTTGTCGCTGAAAATCAACTTTTGGCGACTAAATGTTTAGTCGCCAAAGACAAAAAATTATTTTTTATTAAAACATTTGCCGACTAAAGCCTTTAGTAGCCGAATGCATACCTACGGCGACTAAAAAAAATTTTTGTCGCCAATTTATGCCATTTTTGCCGACTAAATTTATTTTAGTCGCCAATTGTAATATTTTTAGCTACTAAATTTTTTTTAGTCGCCAATAATCAATATTCCCCGACAAAAAATAATTAGTAGCTAAAAATTTGACTTTTGCCGACTAAATTTATTTTTGGTAGCCAAATCTGTAACATTTGGCGACTAAATTTGTTTTAGTCGCCAAAAGTGGTCGCTGTAGGTGCTTTTTCCTGTAGTGTATAAATGTAGCCTCTATTACTATTGCTAATATTTTATTCATTTTGTAAAAGTTATTGCCATCACTGCAAATATCAAGAGTATAAGAAAAGATCTTAAAAATCAATAATAAATTTTTAATTATCAATTATCATTTTTTTTTATACGTAGGAATCAATTTGATTAATTTGGCATTTTCACAAGAATATCACCGCTGCATTCTTTTTGTAAAATTTTTTTGGTATGAATTTTTGTATACTTTTATTTTATTATATTTCGAATAAAATACTAAATAATTTTTTTGAATATGTTGTCATATTGATTTAGATTATAGAAAATTGAATTGAAAGCATAAAAAGGGCTACTAAAATATAAGGAAAATGCTATGAATCCATCTTAAATATCTTGAATTTTCCTCGAATGAGTGTTGTGTGATTGAAATTAAATTTGTGTAGTGTGAGATCCATCTGTAAAATAAATCTAAATTACAATATGACAATTCTGGATAATTTCTACATAGTTAAGTTTGGATTTATAATATTACAAACAATATAATAAAAGAAAAGTTTGTATTTTTTATGATAGATTATAAGGCAAATTACGCCGGTAGTTCCTATATTTTGGCCTCTTGTATCATTTTGGTCTATACATATTCAATTGGCTCAATTTTAATCATTAATTTTAAATTTTGTATCAATTTGGTCCAATTAATAATACCGTTAGTAATTTTGATGAAAAATTATCACAGAATTGATTAAGGTTTAACTCAAAGAATCGAGCAAACTTATATTTTTGCCTTTAAAATTGTGGCACGTGTCACTTATGTACGCATTTTTATTAAAAAAATGTTAACAATTGTATTCAATTAGATTAAATTGAAATAAAATCATAAATTTGTGATTAAAATCAAATCAATTGAAATTATAAAAATCAAAGTGATAAAAAGATTAAAATACAAAAATTACAAGTGTGATTTGTCTAAGATTATAATAAAAATTGACGTTTTGTCTATATGTGTAGTGTGGTGGGTGGCTTATGCACCTTGTGTCTTCCATCATCCATGAGTCTACTGGATATTCACTTCGATCAATTAAAACTAAGATTTCAACCGGATACGAAATCATATCTAACGATGCTTTTATGGGGATTTTATCCTTATTCAAGGTGGTTGTCGTTCCTTTTGGTGGTTAGCTAATTGCATGTGGGTTAGGATTCGAACATATGAGAGTAACAATTATGTTGTAGGGGCGTTGAGATCATAGTATGTTATACGAAAAGTCATTTTTTTGTAGAGTATTGTAAGTTGTGACACAGCTTACTTCGAAAAGCTACTTATTCATTATAATAAATTAAGGTTTTAGAGATAAAAATTTAACGATAAAATTACTTTTAGGGATGAATTTTTTTTATTGTTAAAAGCGTTTTTATTGCGTTTTTAGCGATAAATTGGACATTTAATGATGAATTACGATTATTTTGAGGCCACAATTTGTCTAAATAAATAAACATTTTTGGATCAAATTATTGTCCGTAAAAGTATACTTTTTAGCAACATTTTAAAAAATTTAACGTTAAAAGTTTTTTTTTTTTTACTTTTCAAAAGATTTTTTTAGTGACTATTCTCACATTGAAAGAAATTGATCCCTAAATATTTTTTTCAACAAATTTTCACTTTTAAAGACAAAAAAGCTTAGTCCCTAAACTTTTATTTATTATAGTGGATATAGTGTTATTACACAAGATAAGAATGTCACCACACTTGACAAATGAACTTTATGTTTCTGGGTTTGTGAATTGGATTCAGTCGGTGTCATGACATAATCAAAATGAGGGAGTGATACTTTGGCTATCCGCAAATGCTTCCAAAGATGACCCTCTAGAATTTCTGGGTCTTTCTACGGTCTGTGAAATATTTGTACCAATTGCTTTAATCATATCCAAATGTTAATTTTGTCAATTTTGTTCATAAAATTTGCTATTTGAAGTAATTTTAGACAGTCACCTAAAACATTAATGGAATAGTAATAAAATATGCATTTGGTATCACTTTGGTATTTGAATTTTGAATTTTTTCTCTAAGCCCTTCAATACTACATTTCATCTTCTCCATTAGGGCTTTTTTTTTTAGGAGAACTTTGAAAACTTAATTCACATGGAAACTGTTAGCAGATATTTTAATATTATAATGTGTTATAAGTTTGATTTTCTTTTCTTTTCTACCAAGTTTGCTTGCCCACCAAGCTTCCAAGACAAGTCTTTGCCAAGTCAAGTCTTCGCCAAGTCTTCCAAGTCTTCGTCCAGTCTTCTAAGGAAATTGTCGACAAATTTCCTTTCCTATTCTTATCCATTTAGTCTTATCCTCCAAGCACTTCCAAGGGGCTTCCAAGCAACTTCCAAGAACCCTCCTCTAAGAAACTTGTCCACCAAGTTTCATCTTCTATAAATTGTTCTAACTTCTTATCTTGGTGGAGAGAAGAAGTTTTTGTTGCTTTATTATGTTTTGTGTGAGATTCAGGAAAATAAAAAATGGTGTATGTAATAAAATTTTGGATTCAATCAATTATGCAGTATTGGTAAACCATACGACTTAGTTGGGCAGTTGTATCCTGGGGGGGACAAGTCAAGGTTTTCTCTACTGCATCGGTGTGAGATTTTGCCTAACCGCAGAGGGCTTGAATCTCTTTAAAAAGAGCGAATTTCCCACGCCTTAGCCCTTACAATCGTTATTGTAATTTTTATTATTTGTATTTTTTTGTGTTTTATTTGTAATTATCACCAACAGAAACTAAAAGCCGAACCATCAGGCTATCCCCTGCGCTTCGATATACAAACTAATTGCTGTAATGAATTTGGCTGAATCTCAACACATGAATTGAAGATAGATTTTAGTGACACTAGCACTCTGATTAATTCAGGGACTAAGGAAGGGACTCGGAAATGGAAAAAGAAGATGTGTGTGAAATTAAGAGAAATATAGGTATATTTTATTCACATTTTATCTTCATTTTTCATTTTCTTTCCAAATCTCTTCTCAAATTCCTCAACTAAACATAACGTAAGTGTTTGTTTGGAATAAACTTTTTTAGTCTGACGTTTTGATTTTTCAACTATTTTAGCCTGACTAAAAAAGTTCTGTTTGGGATGAACTTTTTACTTTTTTTTTTTTGTGTGGTTGATTTGATAGTTGTAAGAGAAAAAATGAAATAATTATGATATAGATAAGATATTTTGCCCTATTTTGGCCTTTTAGTCTATTTTGTGGACTAAATTAACTCTCTTATTATCTTGACTTGTTAGTAAAGAATGAATTTTTCCAACCCCAAGTGAATTGCAAGTCCTGCAATTTGCTTGTTCTGTCAAATGACTAACCACGGTATGGAACCTCAAGACTCTCATCTTCACTGGGAATTTTTTTTTTTTTTTTTATCCCCATCTCAAGACTTTTTTCACTACACGATCAGGTCAGACACTCCCATAGATAGGGATGGCAATGGATAACTTACCCTGTGGGTATCCATGGAGAACCAATCCAAATACATAGGTTTTTCCCTTTTTTTCTTATCCATGGGTAGGGTATGTGATATTCTTTAAATATCCACAGGGGACGGGTTGGGGATGGGTACCCACTAATTTCACCATATATATATATATATATTTTAATTCACAACCAAAACTAAATATACATTCAATCTTTTTTCTTTTATTTATTTATTTATTTTTTCAGATTCACAACCAACTTCTCCTTTTTTTTTTTTTTTTTTTTTTTTTTTTTTTTTTTAAGATCCACAACCAAAGCTAAATATACATTCAATCTTTTTTTTTTTTAAGGTTCACAACCATTTTTTTAAAATTTAAATAGGTTCTCCTGAAATTACATCATGAACTAAATAAATTACATCCGAGTAAGCTAAATAAATTTAATTAAACATCCTGAACTTCTCCGAATTGAATGGGGGAATTATCACCTGAAATTACAAAACTAACTGTGAATGTTACTAATATTCAAAACTTGGTTGCTAAAACTGGTAATAAATAATAGAAATAATAGGGAATTATTTTTATTTTTAAGGTTCACAATTTATATAACATATATATATATATGAATGTATTTGAAAATAAGGAAATTTTAGAGAATCAAAAACAAGTATGAGTCGTGATTGGTTAGAAAGGATGGATACAAAGATTTATTTGCTGGAAAAACAAAAAGGGGATATAAAGTCTTACTAAATAAATTTTTTTAAAATAAAAGAATTTTTCTTAGTTATGAACAGATTTAACTGAAATCAGCTTGTTTCCCAATGTTATGCTTTATTTATTTAGATATAAAATATTTTTTTAATGAAAAATATTTTTTATAAAAAAAATTAAAAATATATTTTTTTATATTTGGTGGTGGTGGTGATGGAACGAAGGTGATAGATATCTTAAAATGAGTGGTTCAGATTTGTTAAAAGATATAATTAGATTTTGGATAAATTAAAATGAATGGTTCAAATTTGCTAAGAGAAATATGGTTTAATGTCTAAAATGTCCGTGGGTAAGAGATCAATAAACAATTCCTTGTTTATGCCTTGATGCAATTTAATATGGATCTTATAACACTTTCTTCAAACAGGTTCTTTCACATTTATTTCTTTAAACAGTCTCTTATAACATTATAATCAGGTTCTTATAACATGTAAGGGAGAGAGTGAGAGAGAGAGAGATGGTTGTAATTTTTTTTTAATCTTCCATGTTCTTCCACATTTTTTTTTTCAATTACTAAAACTTATTTGATTGTCTCAAAATTATATATTTGATTATTATAAAACAAACTTTTTAATTAATTAATTAATGTGTATTTGATTTTGTTGTTGAACCAAATCAAATAAAATAAGATTGAATATATATTTAGCTTTTGTTGAGAACCTTAAAAAAAAATAAAAAAAATAAAAAAAATTGTTAACATTAAATATATTAAAAAAGAAAGAAAAAAAGATTGAAGGTATATTTAGCTTTTGTTGTGAACCTTTAAAAAAAATTAAAAAAAAAGTTGTTAACATTAAATATATTAAAAAAGAAAGAAAAAAGATTGAAGGTATATTTAGTTTTTGTTGTGAACCTTAAAAAAAAACAAAAGTTTTTAAACATTAAATATATATTAAAAAAAATGGGGATTAAAGTGGGTTGGAAAAAATCCATACCCATTAAGAAATGGGGAGGGTGGTACCCATGGGGAATGGGGAATGGGAAAAATTTATTATAGGGAAATGGGGATGGAGAATTAATATCCATCCCACTAACCCCTATTGCCATCCCTACCCATAGAAATTTGACCTAGAATTATGAGAATCTGGACAGATTGAGAGAATTTGATGTTTGATTGATTGTGTTCTAGGACTTGAAATTGTGATTGTGAACTTTGATCCATAAACAACCATCCAAATTAACAAAGAAACTCTGATTGGAAATATGGTTGAGTGGGGAGATTTCCATCTGTTAGTACGGCCGAGCAAGAATGACGCCCGGCGTTACAGACTACGCGGCGCCGAGCTAATGGGGCAAGTGCAACGACCGAGCGATCTGCCTTGCCCGGTTAACGAGGTCAACCGGAAACCCCTGATGACCGAACTGGAGACCACTTGGTCGGGCGAAGTTCACGGTGGGATTGCAACCGAGCTAAGGGGCTGACCAGCCACGCCGAGGATGCGGCTTGGCCGGCATGCCACTAGCCGTTCAGCCAAGGCGAAGCGCTTGCGCATGACCGAGATTGGAAATGAAACGGTCGGAGGCCGGCATGCCTCACAACCGGTCAATCGCGATGAACCGGTCGAGGGTAGCGCGGCACTTGCAGTTAAGTTCTCGCCTGGTCCCAAGTCACAAGCCGGCGGTATGTAGCATAGTTGTGTGACGGCAATTTTCCGCCAAGTGTTTGGCCGGTCATGGTACCTCGGTCAAGGGTGCCACCTGGGCCAATGATGTGAGGGGGAGGACATCTGCTCCACGAACGCCTCAATACCGTTAGACAGTTCTGCATACACTAGAAGGAGGACAAAACCTTTACACGTGTAAGGTGGTGAGAGGCGAGCACTGCCACCTGTCCAGGGAAGGACAGCAGAGGTAGTGCGCGCACAATCTCGGAGCTGCGTGGGCGGCCTAGATAGAGGGAGGGAAGGCGAACGTTACTGGTATGCGAATTCTCACTCTCAAAAATTCTCTCCTTCTGATTGTCTTCTGGCTCACTGAACTGACTTGAGCGTCGGAGGGTTTTTCCGGCACACCACCGCCGGGCAGCTCACCATTCTTGTGTTGCAGGGACAGACGCCGTTACCGGAAGCTCGACGTTCAAGGCGTACGGAGAGCTAAGGATATTTTGCCCCCGTACAATTGGCGCCGTCTGTGGGAAAAGTTTGATAATCAACCCTTGTTCTTCGAGCTTTTTCGACCATTTCCATGGCCAATCACGACGAAGTTCCGCTGTCCGTCGTCGATGGTGCTACTCCGGAGTATGTCCGAAGGAGAGAAGGCCTTCCTAATGTTCCGGCCATGGCGGGCCTAGAGACTTCTTCGCAAGGAGCGCGCGACAAGCGTGGGAGGAGTTCAGATCGTTCGCGGAGTCCAGCGAGCCGCCGGCGCCGGGGGGAGTCCCGTGAGGAGCGCCTGGAGCACAAACTCAAGGATCAAGAAGCCCTCATTCAGAGGATGGCGGCGGAGATGGAGCTTCTGAAGCGTCAAGCGAGGGGGAAGGGTGTTGCTGGAGAGGGCAACCTCAGTGAGCGCACCCCCTCCCCTCAAGCTAACAGTTGCCGCCAGAGGAGAACCCATTCAATCTCAATCACCAGGAATTATGGGATTGGAGATTCTGACCAGCGAGAGGACAGATCTATCACACGCGACAGCACCTATCGCCCCTCGCGTCCGTCATCGACGTCGCGATACTCTGCCTCCTCCCGTTCCAGGGACCTCAGGGACGTGCTGGAGGAGAGAGCGCGCCGTCGAGAAGCTCAGAGGGTGCCGGCGCTCCAGAGGTTGAGCGCTCCAGTCCATTGCAGTGAGGAGGTAGCGATGCCAGCGCCCAAAGTGATAGCCAATGCTCTGGTGGACAAGGAGCTGGCGAGACTTACAGCCACCCCATTGTCACCAGAGATCGAGAGCACCCCACTCCCCGCCGGATTCCACCAGCCAAAATTCACTTTGTACGACGGCAAGACGGATCCGTACATGCATGTGAGTCATTACCGGCAAGTAATGGCTGGCCACCGCCGGAACGACGCGTTGATGTGTCTCATTTTCCCAGCAAGCTTGGGAGAGCTGGGCTTGAAGTGGTTCGAGAGGCTCCCGGAGGGGAGTATCGAGGGGTGGCAGCAACTGGCGGAAGCCTTCGTCACCAGATTCAAGACTAACACTCGAACGCCGAAGGAGGTAGACCATCTCCTGGGCGTCAAGATGGAGTCCGGGAGTTCACTGAAGGCATACAACGCCAAGTATTGGGAAACCTACAACGAGATTCTCGACTGCCCTACCAACCTGGCAATCACTCAATACAAGAGAGGTCTCCCAGTCGGACATAGGCTGAGAGACTCACTCACGATGCATCAGCCGACCACCATGGAATCTTTGATGCAGCGGATCAACGAACACATCCGCGTGGAAGAGGATGCGGCCTCAGCGACCGAGAAGGATAATCCGGTCGCAGTGGACAGAAGACTAGCGGGGAAAGTTCACTCGGTCGGGCAGGAGGAAAACCGCCCCAGTGACCGATCAAAAGATCAGCGTCGGGGAATCGGCCAAAGCGATAGAAATAGAGGTCGCAGAAATGACCGGGCTGATGCACCTCGCGATGCAGCAGAAGATGCCAAGAGGAAACTGAAGGCGCGGACAGGGATCACCACGGTCTTTAAAATCCCCATCTACCGCATTTTGAGCGAGATCCGTGGAGAGCCTTTTGTCCGGTGGCCAGCCAAGTTGGGGAGTGCGCAGCGTGGTTTCAATCCAAAATACCGTTGCACCTTCCATGAAGAACGGGGGCACCAGACAGAGGATTGCTTGCCGCTCAAACAGCATCTGGAGGAGTTGGTGGCGGCGGGGCATCTTGATCAGTACATAGAAGGGGGAATGAAGGCCGCGCCGACAGAGCAGACCGAGCCTAATGGTATGGCCGCCTTAGAGGCCCCCCCACAAGGAGTAATCAATGTCATCCATGGCATCATTGAACCGGCCAGAGTTTGCGAGCTTAGAGGGATGATCAAGAAGGCCGAGCACATGAGGGAAGTTCTCTCTGTTCAACCCGCTGTGAAGAAGGGAAAGACCGAGGAAAAAGACATCCTCACGTTTTCGACGAAGGACTTAGAAAGGGTTCAAATGCCGCACAACGATGCCTTGGTGGTGACACTTCGCGTCAAGAACTTTGAGATCAAAAGAATATTGATCGACCAGGGGAGTTCGGTCGAGATCATGTACTACGACGCATTCAAGCAAATGAAGTTGGAAGACAAAGACTTGGCCCCCGCAACGTCCCCTTTGGTCGGCTTCAATTCACAACCGGAGTGGCCGATTGGGAAGATCATTTTGCCGGTCAAAGCAGGGTCGGTTGTAAAGCAAGTTGAGTTCTGGGTGCTCAAGGTTCCATCTACTTACAACTTGATTTTGGGCCGGGGCTGGCTGCACGCCATGCAAGCGGTCGCTTCGACCTTCCACCAAGTCATGCGCTTTCCGGCGTCGAACGGGCAAATAGAAGAAGTTTGGGGAGATCAAGTGATGGCGAAACAGTGCTTCGTTGCGGTAAATGGCAGCCGAGCAGCCAAAGGGTTTGTCCAGATGATCGAGGGGCCTGAGGGCAAGGAGGTCCTTGAAGATGTGGGAAGAAAGGCCGAGGAAAAATCGGTCGAAGATTTGGTAGAGGTGCGCATTGATGAGAATGATTCCACTAAGTTCTTCCTTTTGGGATCATCGTTGTCCAGTGCCGAGCGGTCCGAATACGTAAACTTTTTGGTCGCCAACTTGGAGGCTTTTGCGTGGACGCCTTACGATATGCCTGGCGTCGACCCAAGTTTCATCTGCCACCAGTTGAATGTCTTCCCCAATGCACGCCCAGTTATTCAAAGAACGCGCCGTTCTGCCTTGCACCATGCTGAAGTTGTGGCGGAGGAAGTGAAGAATCTGTTAGAGGCTGGGGCCATAGAAGAAGTGCAATACCCTCGGTGGATATCTAATACGGTGGTGGTTCCTAAGAAGAATGGCAAATGGCGAGTCTGCGTGGATTACAAGACTGTTAACCGCGCATGCCCAAAAGATAGCTTCCCTCTCCCTCGAATTGACCAGTTGGTGGACTTAACCGCTGGCCATCAGAGGTTTAGCTTCTTGGATGCATATCGCGGCTATCATCAAATAGCCATGTACAAGCCGGACAGAGAGATTACGTCTTTCACCACCCCCAGAGGCTTATACTGTTACAAGGTCATGCCGTTCGGACTAAAGAACGCTGGGGCGACCTTTCAGCGAATGGTGACGAAAATGTTCGCTCCTCTCCTAGGCCGAACTATGGAAGCCTATATTGACGATATGGTGGTGAAAAGCAAGGAGAAGCCCCAGCACCTCACCGACCTAGCAGAAATGTTTGCCATACTCAAGCGCCACAAGCTTCGCCTGAATGCCTCTAAGTGCGCCTTCGGAGTTGGCACTGGAAAGTTCCTGGGTTTTCTGGTCACGAACCGGGGAATTGAGGCCGACCCATTGCAAATTAAGGCCATACAAGAGTTAGAACGGCCGAACTCCACAAAGGACGTGCAACATCTTGCTGGAATGGCAGCCGCGCTGAACAGATTTATCAGCCGGTCGTCAGATCGTTGCAGGCCCTTCTTCAAAACTCTGAAATCCAAGTTCTTCTGGGATGAAGAATGCGACCGAGCGCTTGCAAACTTGAAGGTTTATCTTTCCTCGGCCCCTATTCTGGTCACTCCTCAGCCGGGCGAAGAGTTGTTCCTTTATTTGGCTGTTTCTGAACACGCGGTGAGCGCGGTATTGGTTCGTGCTGAGGGCATCCAGCACCTACCAATCTTCTATGTGAGTAAGACTCTGCTCCCGGCCGAAACAAGATACCTTCCTTTGGAGAAATTGGCGCTGGCCCTCATGATGGCTTCAAGAAAGCTGGCGCACTATTTTCACGCCCATACAATCGTAGTGTTGACCGAGTTCCCGCTCAAGGTGCTCTTCGAGAAAGCGGACTTCACCGGGAGAATTCTGAAATGGGCCGTGGAATTGGGCCAGTATGACATCAAGTTCAGACCGCGCACCGCGATTAAGGCGCAAGCACTTGCAGATTTTGTGGCGGAATTTGCCCCAGGAACGCATCCGATCTGCCCGATTGATTTGGTTGATGCGGATCTAGCACAACCCGTGGTTTTGGTAACAAGTGTCAGCTCGCCACAGGAAGCGGAGCAAAACACAACCGGTCAACCTAAGGTCGATGGTTCGATGGCAGGCAAGAACGACCAGGCTCAGGAAGGAGACCAGATTGAACCGACCAGAGACTTTGATTTGAGAAGTTCTCAGAATCCGTCCGATTGTTGGAAGCTGTTCATTGGCGAAATGTGGAAACTCTTCGTTGATGGGGCCTCCAACAGACATGGGGCCGGGCTAGGAGTTGTGCTAACTTCACCGGATGGGCTCATCATAGAGCAAGCAATTACGCTCGGCTTCCCAGCTTCCAACAATGAAGCGGAATATGAGGCCCTCCTTGCCGGGCTGAGAAGCGCATTGCGAATGAAGGTCACAGCTCTTATGGTGTTCAGCGACTCCAAGCTAGTGGTCAATCAAGTCTCAGGGGAGTATGAGGCCAAGGATGAAAGAATGGCCAAGTATCAAGCGTTGGTCCGAGAAGAGATCAAGAAGTTCTCTGCCATAAGGGTCGAACAGATCAACCGCGAAGGAAATAGCACGGCCGATGAATTGGCTGGTCTCGCTTCCACTCAGACAACCTTTCCCAATTCCTTGATGATTGAATTCTTACCTCGGCCAAGCATTGAGGAAGTAGAAGCAGCTGAGATACTCTGCACCGACTTGGGACCTTCCTGGATGGACCCCATCATCGCATTTTTGAAAGATCGAACTTTGCCAGAGGAAAAGAAGGCGGCCCACAAGATCCGGGCAAAGTCAGAGCGGTTTTGGCTCTCACCTTCCGGCGCCTTGTACAAGAAATCTTTCACGGGGCCGTACTTAAAGTGTGTCCACCCCTCTAAGGTGGAGGCCTTCCTCTATGAAATCCATGAAGGCATCTGCGGCAGCCATACTGGGGGCAGATCTCTAGCATACCGAGCAATCTCGCAGGGCTATTGGTGGCCATGCATGCAAGCGGACGCGCAGAAATATGTCCGCAGGTGTGAGAAATGTCAGAAATTTGCGCACCAGATCCACCAGCCAGCGAGAGAGTTGCTCTCGCTCACAAGTCCTTGGCCGTTCACACTTTGGGGATTGGATATTGTTGGACCACTTCCAGTTGCACCGGGCAATCGCAAGTTTTTCATTGCCGCCACCGACTATTTCACCAAGTGGGTGGAGGCCGAGCCGCTGGCAACTATCAAGGAGAAGGATGTGAAAAAATTTGTCTGGAAAAATGTGATCACTCGCTTCGGTATTCCCAGGGCCTTAATCTCAGACAATGGTACTCAATTCGATGGAAAACTCTTTCGCGGATTTTGCGAAGAGTTGAAAATTGAGTTTTACAATTCAACGCCAGCTTATCCTCAGTCAAATGGCCAGGCGGAGGCCTCGAACAAGACCATCCTGGACGGCTTGAAGAAGCGGCTTGAGAAAGCTAAGGGAAAGTGGGTTGAAGAGCTTCCTAATGTGCTGTGGGCATACCGCACTACACCAAGACGATCGACCGGGGAAACACCGTTCGCCTTGGCCTATGGTATGGAGGCCGTCATCCCACTAGAGATCGGCATGCCAACCATCCGTTCAAAAAGTTTCCAGCCAGATTCGAACAATGAAGTCGTGGCACTGGAGTTAGACCTAGCTGAAGAAAGGAGAGAGCGTGCACTAATTCACCTAGCCGCCTATCAGCAGGAACTTTCTAAAAAATACAACAAGGCAGTGCACCCCCGGCTGTTCAAGATCGGGGATTGGGTCCTAAGGAAGGTGCTTGGCAATACGGTGGTCCCTGGCGAAGGAAAACTTGGCGCAAATTGGGAAGGACCATACAAGGTGGTGGGCCTAGTTGGCAAAGGGGCATACCATCTGGAAGATTTAGATGGCAAGGCCATCCCAAGACCATGGAACGCGGCAAACCTTAAGGTCTTTTACTTTTAAGATGTAATCTGCTTCTGTTTAGCTTTCTTAGATTTTTAGCCTTCTGGCACTACATGTAAGAGAATACCACTACAATGTTTATGTAATGAAAGCTAGCCATTCTATTGTTGCTGTATTACATTGTTGTTTTTTGTATTACCTCCTTGTGTAATGGCACTGCACGGTCGTAAGGCATGCCAGGGGCAAGAATTGGCCTCAAGAGAACCGGACTGTTCTCCTCGGAATGGGAGCAGACCGCACAAAAAGTTGCGTATGGAGAAATGCGCATTAGGGCCGAGCTGGTTTTGCTCGCCCAATGGGAATGTTGGTGGCATGATCAACCTGACTGAAGCATTGGTAAATGTAGAAGCCGAGCAGATTTCGCTCGGCCCATCCAGCACATTGGTGAATTGCCCAATGTAGTGGCCTAGCTGATTTTGCTCGGCCCACTAAACATATTGGTGAATTGCCCAATATGGGAAACGAGCTGATTTTGCTCGGCGCATGAAACATTTTGGCGAATCGCCCAGTATGGCAAGCGAGCTGATTTTGCTCGGCCCATTAAACATATTGGTGAATTGCCCAATATGGTAAACGAGCTGGTTTTGCTCGCAGGAAACAGCAATGTTGGTGTTTTGTCCAGCAACTGTGAGGCCGAGCTGAGTTTGCTCGGCCGCAAGGGAGTTCTGGCAGATTGTACAAACTACAAATGGCATGCAAGTTTTTGCTCGGTCAACTAATTGTTGCCAGCCGAACAAGGCTGAGCGGATTTTGCTCGGCCAAACACAAAGTGTCTCATTTGGAAAATGAAAGGGATTGTAGGATTACTTGAAGACCTATTGTTTGCGCGGTTCAGCCGATCAAAAAGTTGAAACAAAAATTGGAGGAAGAAATTCAAATATACAAAAGCCGAACAAAAACAACAGTTGTACGGGCAAAAAGTTCATATTTCATTGATGGAGAAAATGTAATACATGTGGAGGGGCCTTGCCCGGTTACATAGCACGAAAAAGGAAGAAAACAAGAAACAAAAAAAGTACAAGAAAAGTGAAGAGTGCAATCTTCAGTCCAGGCCAAGGTTTTGGTCGGCTTCCTCCGCTGGCTCAGCGCTCGGCAGAGTTTGCTCGGGCGGGATGTCCTCGGCATCGTCGTCTGTGCCTTCCACCGAGACGACCTCCCGATCAATCACTTCATCCTCAGCATTTTGGGACGCTTCGGGTGGAGTTTGCTCGGCTTCTTTCTCGGCGGCGGCCTCTTCCTCTGCCTCTTTCCTCACCTCCGCTATCAGACGGTTCTGCTCGGCTTGGGAGTAGGCTAGCATGTAGACCGGGATATAAGCAGAGGGTGGGTTGACGAACATCTCAGAATCCTGGCCAAGGCCAACTTTTTCCACGGCGGCTTTCCAGCCGCACTGGAAAAAGATGTCCTTGGTAGCCCGGACTTGGCGCTCGTAAGTCTTCTCCCCCTGCTTGTACCCACGGTCCTCTGCATCGTCGACCGCCTTGTCCATGGCTTCCTTGTTGGCATCCCTCAACTTTCGGAGCTCGGCGAGGTACCGAGCTTTGGCCTTCTTCTCGGCCTTCTTTTTGTCCTCGACAGCCCGGTCGAGCTTCTGGCGCAGCTCGTCGCGCTCGCCCTGGACGACCATCTGCTCGGCTTTGAGCCGGTCTACCTCGGCCTTGAACACCTTGTTCTCGGTGATCGCATCACGGAGGCTTTGACGAAGGGATGCCATCCGCTCGTGTGCAACGTAGTTCTTTTGTGCGGCCTGCAAACAGAACAGATTATTAGTATCGAAAAGCCGAGCAGAAAAACCGAACATAAAGTTCAAGAAAAATGTTGAATTTACCAGCACAATGGATTCCGCAGCTGAACGGAGGACCTTGAGGTCGGTTAGCTCCTCATGCTTTTTCATGTCGCCGGGCAGGATCAGCCCCTTTGTCAAGTTGAAACCGAGCGAGTGATCCTTATCCTCGGCGACAGAATCCGCGGGGGAGACTGCTCGGCCCTTGTACATGAACTCCGGCGCCCAGACCGGGGGGGCAGCAGGGGCCTTGCCTTTGGTTTTGCGGGCAAGCTGTTGCTCGGTCTGGTCCCCGAGCTCGGTAGAAGCCACTTCGGTGGAGTCCTCATCGACAAGGCTCTGACCGGCGGCCTCCCTCCTTTGTTTCTTCTTGGGCCGGCCAGCCGGGTGTTCGCTGGCCAGGGCGAGCACCACCCCTTCCTTTTGTCCGGCTGGAGTTGAAGATCCTCCCCCGGTTGCTTCTGGTGTTTGGGACTCGCCTTCGTCCCCGGTGATCATAGACTTAATGGCTCTGATTTTTGCCATTTCTTGCTCGGTGGTAGTTTGGACGAGTCTGACCGGCGGCAAAGTTGGATCTGGTTCGGGGGTTGGCTCGCGCAGAAAGTCGGTGACTCTGCCTTTGCGCGGTGCTTGGTAGTTGTACGTTTGCTCAAAACCGAGCAAGGTTGAGGACTCCCTCTCTTCCGCTGGAATGCGCAGCAACGCTCTGATTGCCTCTTGGTTTGCACGGTTGTAACGCGCGGCCAAATTCTTATCTGCAAAAAGAAACAAGTGTTAGACCGGTGCAATGAAGAACAATGAAGAGAAGAAAGATAATGGTACGGTCAGCCGGGCTCCTTACCAGCACTACCGAAGTGTTTCCTAATTTGCCAGCCCGGTATGGGTGCCTCTAGGTCTTCATACCGACCGGACACCCACAGAAAATCATCATCATTGGACTCTTTGTCCGGGTTGCCTTCAATGAGTTTTGCTCGGCCTTTCTTAATTTTAAGGTACCAGCAAAACCCACTTTTATTTCGGCTGAGGCTGTATTGATGAAAAATTTCCGCGAGGCCGAGATTTAGACCGTGCAGCCGGTTCAGCGCGGCGACGCCATTTATTATTTTGTAGGTGTTGTTGGAAATCTGGGTTGGGCAAAGCCCTGTCTGCCTCAAAAACTCGCAGATCAGGGGTTGGACCGGGAAGCGAAGTCCGCCCTCTATTATTGAAACGACCGTGAAGGGGCACCGGTCTAGATCGCCCCAAGGTGTGGCTCCCTTCTCGCCGAGCTCTAGGACTACGTCGTCGGGGATATGGAACTCCTCTCGGAACTCCGCCATCGCCCCGGGCGAGCTAACCCTAAAGCGGTATTTGCCCATCTATCTCGGTTTTCTTTGCTCTATGGTATCTCGGTCAAAATTGTGTAGTGGTTGCTCGGACTTTGAGCCCCACGAATGTTGATGCTGGAATGGTCGGTCCTACTTGTTCTGCGTGATGAAAAAAGGGCAGGGGTTAGCACGGCATATATTGCGCGGCTTCTATTGGAAATAGCTCAGAGGTTCAAGTGTTTGGCCGGCCCACCATCTACCGCGACCCATCAGGATGGCCGATTTAGCCTTTCCCTTTTTGGTGATGGTTTCTACTCGGTCTAGGAGTTTCGATCGGTTGCATTTTATGGAGGTTTTTGCTCGGTCGAGCCCAGATCAAGGTACTAGCCTATGATTTCAAACCTTTTAGCTCGGTTAAACCTATCTGCCGACCTAAGTTTATATAGCTCGGTCGTGGCCTCAGTCAAAAGCCACAAACAGCTTTTTGCTCGGTTTAAACCCTCCAATCGGATCTACACGAGCGTTTTTCTCGGTTTGGCCCAGTATTCATCTGCTTCATGGTGTTCTTCCTAGCTTCATGGCTCACTCAATCAACCTAAGGCACAACGGGGGCACGAGGGCCCCCTCTTCCCCCTATTTCCGTTTCCCTAGGGTGCGAAAGACTCAACCAAGGAAAAATAACCCCCAAAGCAAACAATGCAAAGCACAATGGTGCGAAAAATGAAGAACATGGCGAAGAGCTTCAAAATGGAGACAGAGAAAACGCAGTAGGGGGTAGCAGAAGCTTACCAGAAGACAAGAGGGGGCCTCGAAAGCTCGAACACGTCAAAGATGGCAAGAACGAACGAGCGAGGAAGCTTCAATGGCGAGAGCACGAGAGAAGGCAGAGAGAGAGTAAGGCTGAGTTAGGGTTTCTGCAAAAGGAGTATGAGAAGTGAGGGGTTTGAGACCCCTCGTTGGAGCCAAAAAGGGGGGGGGGAAAACCCCAAACGGCTGCGCCGTTTGAAATTCGCGCGTGCCTGACAGCTGCCTGCACGACCCATTGGCCTGGTGACGCGTGGCACTGACAACGCGGCTGTCAGTACGGCTACGTGACCTTTGAAGGGACAGCGATGGGGATGGCCGGCCAATTAAAGCTGCTCGGCATCAGAAGTGTTCCCAATTCGAAAATGGCTCGGCGCCAGATATTGCTTACCCAAGCTCGGCCTGGCAAGGGCGCGACCAAACCTTTGCTCGGACAAGGTAAACCCGATCACGATAGCTCGGATGGGTTTAAGGGGCAATTGAGTGGGGAGATTTCCATCTGTTAGTACGGCCGAGCAAGAATGACGCCCGGCGTTACAGACTACGCGGCGCCGAGCTAATGGGGCAAGTGCAACGACCGAGCGATCTGCCTTGCCCGGTTAACGAGGTCAACCGGAAACCCCTGATGACCGAACTGGAGACCACTTGGTCGGGCGAAGTTCACGGTGGGATTGCAACCGAGCTAAGGGGCTGACCAGCCACGCCGAGGATGCGGCTTGGCCGGCATGCCACTAGCCGTTCAGCCAAGGAGAAGCGCTTGCGCATGACCGAGATTGGAAATGAAACGGTCGGAGGCCGGCATGCCTCACAACCGGTCAATCGCGATGAACCGGTCGAGGGTAGCGCGGCACTTGCAGTTAAGTTCTCGCCTGGTCCCAAGTCACAAGCCGGCGGTATGTAGCATGGTTGTGTGACGGCAATTTTCCGCCAAGTGTTTGGCCGGTCATGGTACCTCGGTCAAGGGTGCCACCTGGGCCAATGATGTGAGGGGGAGGACATCTGCTCCACGAACGCCTCAATACCGTTAGACAGTTCTGCATACACTGGAAGGAGGACAAAACCTTTACACGTGTAAGGTGGTGAGAGGCGAGCACTGCCACCTGTCCAGGGAAGGACAGCAGAGGTAGTGCGCGCACAATCTCGGAGCTGCGTGGGCGGCCTAGATAGAGGGAGGGAAGGCGAACGTTACTGGTATGCGAATTCTCACTCTAAAAAATTCTCTCCTTCTGATTGTCTTCTGGCTCACTGAACTGACTTGAGCGTCGGAGGGTTTTTCCGGCACACCACCGCCGGGCAGCTCACCATTCTTGTGTTGCAGGGACAGACGCCGTTACCGGAAGCTCGACGTTCAAGGCGTACGGAGAGCTAAGGATATTTTGCCCCCGTACAATGGTTATAACTTGTTAATCATGGAGATATTAGACAAAATCTAAATAAGATACAGAGCACTAGGGATTCCACCTTTGTTAACAATGAAAATGTATTAGTGTAATTATACATTTCCAATATTCACATACCCAATAAAAATACAAGTTTAAAAAAAAACAAAAGCAATATCTATTTTTCCTAATTACACCATCTTCCACTTTAAGTAAGACAACCCTTCATAACTTTAAAAAGCCTATACACATTAAAAAAATTAAAGAACTAAAAAACGAGATTAGGCATGAATGCGGTTCTTCACTTTAGCCCCTCCAAAAATAAGGCTAAGCAGCGGATGGAGCGGGCATGTAATGACCAACACTGGTCTCCGACAGTGCCAACACCCCTTCAATGAGTGGTATGTTAGTCTTGTAATCCAATGACTCATCATTGTATATGTCCCACCACTTCTTTACTAGCATTTTGATGTCTTCTCTATCCCTGTTCTCTTCTTTCCCAGTATACCTCCATGGCTTCGATCCCTGAAAAATACCCAAACAACAAATTCACCCCTTCAGAATATTGATTTCATTTAATTAAAATAATTTGAGATAAAAATTGAAGAATTGGATTATAAATGATCATAATCACTCACCGCAGCACAGTGGTGAAATACTTTCACTTTTTTTTTTGATCGGCAAAGTAAAAATTTCATTAACAACATGAAATTAAAGGTATAGGAAGATGGCATGCATCGAGAGAGATTCGGAAGGTACAAATTACCCCTACTACTGCTACTCGCATCCATACAACCAATCTCTCGGCCTCACGTTTTTTTTAAAAAAAAAAAAAAAAAAGTTAAGAAGGACTTAACTATAAAATAAAATACAAGAACTACTTTCACTTTATCAAGCTCAATGTTCTCCGGGTGACGCCACAACATGGCCAAAACAAGGTTGTAAATTGGTGGGATAGGCTTGTAAACATCCTTAAAAAACATGTTCAAAAAGTCCTGAAAGCACAACCATTAAAGCCCAAATCAAATTAGAGGCGAAACATATATATATACACATGTAAAAAACAAATTCTCAATCCCTGCATCACAATATGTGAATGAAAATCTATCAGAATAACTGGCTGTGAATTTTAAAGATGGAGATATCTGGATTTTGAATTGACAACAATAGGTCCTTTACCTGCTCAGCAAAAGGGGTCGGAGGGATGATTTTGAGAGTGTTCAAGAGGTCTTCGTAGACGGAGAGACTAGGCTCATATACAAACATGCCAGCATTGAAACAGAGGGGAGGCTTGGGACCTAATTCAGCAGGCCATTGGACCTTATTAGGACATTGTTGACAGTACCCAATCTTGTACTGCGGGGTGTGAGACCATGTCTTCTCGCAGAAACAATCTTTCACAGCATAAAAATATCCATTTGGATTGTCAAAGAGGTGGTCTATATTTTCAAACACCTGAATGTCTCCGTCTAAATATATCATCTTATGGTACTCCACAAACTGCAATTAAATCACAAACAAATGTATATGACTTTATTATAGCTACAAAGATAATTATTAGTATGAATGACACAAAATTACACAGGCATATACCTCCCAGATGCGAAGCTTGGAGTAGTTGATGACGTAGTAGGCCCTAGCGAACTGGGTCTGGTTCTTAGGTGGGTAAACCGGTTCGATCTCACGGACTATGCAGCCCTGAGCCACCAGAATACGGCGGTGCTCTGCCGGCACGTCTGGCAGCACTGCCACCACAAGTGGGTACGCAGTCTGGGCCTTCCTCAAGCCCTTGGCCAGCCCAACCACGCCCTTCACGTAGTCACCGTTCCCAACCAAGAACGTGACATAAGCTCGGCTCGTCAAGCTCACCACCTTGACCATCCTTGTGGCCTTGGTGGTTTTACTTACAAGTTTAGGAGGAGCCATTTGGTTTTTCACAACAAATTTTAGAGTTTGAAAGAGAGTGGTCTAGAGGTGAAGAAGTTTTTGATAAAATGTGAGAATGGTTTGGTGAGTTTTGTGGGTTGAATGAGGTGAATGCTGCTTTATTTATAGGCGTTGGTGGATAGATGGAGAATAAATCTGTTTTTTTGGTGTTTGATGGATGATAACGACGTCGTTTGGTGGTTTCGAAATGTTAATGAAATGAGGCCCAAACAAATCGGACTATACGTGTGTCAGTCAGTAACAGTGTGTGTAGGCGCTGATCGAATCCGGATCCTCGGTGCCCCTTTCTTGCCGCGCATCCTTGTAGCTCTCCAAAACGACGTCGTTTTGGAGTTTTTTTTTTTTTTTTTTTTTTTCCCTTTTGCCCCTGTTTTCTTCTCTCATTTGAAAAGGTCTGAACTCATCCTTTCAGTTTTCTCACAGAACAAAACAAACCCAATCATCTATATATATACAAACACGTATGTATACATATGTATATATATAAAAAAAACTTGAGGATCATAGATTCAGAATCAATCAGCAAAATGCCAATCTTTAAATCAAACTTCACATTCAACCTCTCTCTCTCTCTCTCTCTCTCTCTCTCTGCTCCTTTTTTTTTTTTATAGTTATTGTTGATTTTTGATGATGCTTGATGATGCTTAATGAAATTTTGGGTGGATACAGAATACAGATACACAACAAAATTTCATTTTGGGTGGATACAGAATACAGGATGCTTGATGAAATAAAAATGTTTTGATGATGCTTGATGAAATACAGAATACAGAATCCTCTCTGGTTTCTGGGTCTCCAGATCTGCCTCAGAATAATTTTACTTGATTTGAGAGTTGACGAAAACCATTAGTACAAGTAAATCTCAAATCAAGTAAAAAAGATGTTGATCGATAAAAGAAGAAAACCATTTTTTTTACAGATCTGGAAACCATTAATACATCATAATTTTTCCATATTTTTACAGATCTGGAAACCATTACTTGATTTACTTGTATAACTTTTATACCCAGATTTACAAAATTATTGATCAACTCTCAACATCTTTTTTCCAGATTTGAGATTTACAGGGGCAAAATGAGTTCAGGGGCAAAATTATCGATCAACTCTCAAAATGAGTTCAGGCCTTTTCAAATGAGAGAAGAAAACAGGGGCAAAAGGAAAGGAAAGGAAAGAAAGAAAGAAAAGAGAAAAAAATAAAAAAAAAACCCCCCCAAAACGACGTCGTTTTGGAGGGCTACAGGGAGGAAAGGGGCACCGAGGATCTGGATTCGGCGGTGATTAGATCTGACGGCTCTGTATTTCCAGTAAATTACTATAGAAATGGATAATGGAAAATGGGTCGGTCGTCTCTGTAACTAAAAGGGTACTTAGGTGTTGTTTTGAATGTTCTAAATAAGTATATTTTTTGACTTTTTATAAAATATGAGTTGGATTTGAAGTGATGTGATAGAGAGGTGATGTGATTTAAATAAAATAATGTGACTTAAATGTGATAGTAACTTTTTAAATTTTTAACTTTTTTTAAAGATGTCAAACTTAGGCCAAGTTTGGGAAGTTCAAAAAAAGCTAAAAAGTCAAAAAGTTACTCAAAAAGTTAAAAAGTTATCACTATTCACCAAAAGTCAAAAATTACGGCTGCACAACTCTCAATTCTAATTTTCTCCTACACATTAATTTATACAATTTTTTAATACACATTTTTCTATAAAAAGTCAAAAAGTTAACCCAAACAACCATATCTTTTTCCTCAATTTTTTAGTCCAAAAAGATAAAAAGTACACTCATTTAGGACACCCTAAACAACCCCTAGTCTTACTACACTCATACTAAAACAAATAATTTATAAATAAATTTAATAAGAAAATGAATAAAATAAAGCAGCAGTATAATTTTACTATATAAACAGTTATGATCCATATTGAGGGTGGACGGTGGTGGTGCTCATATTTATGTATTAAGGCGTCATTTAACAAGTGATTTTTTTAGTGATAAAGTTAAAAAGTTATTAAAAAAATTTAAAAATTAATAATTTATATTAAAAAGTTAAAAATTTTCGTTTCTCTCTACTTTTTGTATATCTTTTCGTAAAAAGTTAAAAAGTCATCCCAAACATACTAGTTTTTTTAACTCATATTTTAGCCAAATAGTCAAAAAGTTACTAAATTAGCATGTTCCCAAACGAGGCCTAAGATTTTGTTTGATAGCATTACTTTTTAGTTTAAAAGTTAAAAAGTCACTAAAAAAATTAAAAAGTCAACAATTTATACCAAAAAGTCAAAGATTTCATTTTCTCTTTATTTTTTGCACATTTTTCGTAAAAAAATTAAAAATTTATCACAAACATACTAGTTTCTTTTACCACATATTTTATTCAAAAATTTAAAAAATTAGTAAAATAATCTGTTTCCAAAGTATTGGCCCTGTTTGTTACTGCTTATTTTCAGCTTTCAGCTTAATTTAAGCTGTTTTGATATGTTTGGTTTAGCTTATGCTTATAGCTTATAGCTTTGTGGAAGTCAGAAATCAGCTTATTCTTTGAGTGGGGCAGGAGATGCTTTAAGAATAAGCTGGAAATCAGCTTAAGCTGAAAGTTATAAGCTATAAGCTGTTTGGGCATAAGCTATAAGCAGTTTCCCACAGCTCTACCAAACAGGGCCATTATTTGAAGGAGGAAAGTAGTGCTTGTAATTAATTTTAATTTTATATATGATACATTAGTTATTTTACTATCCCTGCTAATATTTTACTAGTTTAGCTATTGTTATTGTTATTACTATCTTGTCACCCAGCACAACTACTTCTATCAAACAGTTTGGTTTGCTTCAAATACTTCAATTTCAACAAATACCAAGTAGTTTTGGACAATTGATTGGGTTATAAGTATAATTTTGAAACTTTTTCGATAATAGTCTCAAACTCTATTTGTTGGGCCAAATGAATGATAACAATTTAAAATATCATATTATTTCTATCTATCTATTTATTGTTCTCCATATGTTCATCTATTTGTGTTCCATATTATCTATTTCTATTCACACGTCATTATCTTATCTGTTTATCTAATTTGCTTGTCTATCCATATTTTCAACGACTTTTTTTTGTTGCCTACTAGCAATGGCAGTGGTTACGTACTTATCACCAAAACAAAACAATTATTGGATCTAATGCTATACACCAAAAAAATGAATTATTCCCCAATTTTCTTTATAATTTTTCAAGTTAAAAAATTTAATATTCAAATTGGAAAAGTTAATTTTAATTCTTAGTTTCAATTTTATTGAACAACATTTATCTTTCTCATACATAATTATATAGTCTGTATTGCTATAATATAAAATTTTTCATTGATTATTAATATTATTAAGCAAATAATAATATTATTAATTTATTATTATTATATACTTAATATTCATTTGTTAAAGAGAGAAATGTGGAGCCTACCACGTCGACAGATTTTGTACAGGTAATTGATTTTTGCATGGAAAGATACTAATAATATAAAATTGAATGGAAAGCGTAAAAGTGGGCTACTAAAATAAAATAAAAGTTCTATTTTTAAATTTTTTAAAAATAAGATAATAATAAAAATAAACGCTGACCTGCTGACCAAAAACTGACTACCAACGAAAAATGGTAACGGTTAGCACTAAAGTCGTCGTCGGTGAAGCCAGGTGGACATCTTTGCACTAGGCATCTGGCATTCCTACATGCATGGCCATCTTTGCTTGGCTTTCTGTTTTCTCTTTATCTACAATTTTTTTTTAATTAATAAAAATAAACCGATTAGTTTTGCGGGTGTGCACATTTTCTAGTATTATTAAAATAAATTTTATTTTAATTTTAAAAATTTTATTATAGGTAGATAAAGGAAGATTTGTTAGAAATTTTTTTTTTAAGTGTTTGTATTCTAATTAGTTCATAAGATATTTTTATATTTCAATAAGTTCTATTATTTGAACATTTGATCTACTAAATTCTAATTCTCATATTTAAAGTATTTTATGGACATTTGTACCCTTACAAATATTTTTTGAACGATTAGTAATTTGGTAATGTGAACATTCATATTTTACAATGTGAATATTCACATTGACAGCTTGAACATTCACATTGACAGCGTGAGCACTCACATTGACATGTTAGCGTTCACATTGACGGTGTGAACGTTCACATTGACGGTGTGAACGTTCACATCGACGGTGTGAACGTTCACATCACGGAACATTCACACTATAAATGTGAATATTATTAAGAGTATTTTAATAATTATGTCCCTCATAAGACTTATTAAAATATAAAAAATAGTGTAATTTAAATGAAATATAAGTAAATGAAAAGAAATTTATGAAAAAATGCCCCATATCTAAATGTAGCCATTCTATTACTATTGCTAATGTTTTAATTCATTTTGTAAAAGTTATTGCCATCACTCTGACACTTTTACAACTTTCTTAATTAAAAATTAAAATTTATAACATTAAATACTTTATCGACACTTAATGAATACTTTAGCAACATTTCTTAAAACTATCAGTACACGTTCTATATGATGAATAATATTAGTAACAATGTTTTGCATTCTACGAAATTCAACTTGAGCACTCTAAATATAAAATTGTTTTGCATTTTTTTGAATGGAACTGTTATGTAGATGATATTTTTTTATGTTTAAGTTATGGAATGTATGTTTATTTTTCCCAATTGGTAGCTTGAATATAGGGGCTCGAAATTAGGGGGATGAAGGAGGAGGAGGAGGAGGAGGAGGAGGGAGGGAGAAGGGAGGAGGAGGAGGAAGGAGGAGAAGGACTGAAGGGGGCCCAATTATTAGGGCTGGAGGCCGAGGAGGGGGGCGGAGGCACGATCGGGCGGAGCCGACGAGCTGCGAGCTGCGACGGTGGGCGGAGGCGACGAACGAGCTGCGAGCTGCGACGAAAACGACGGGCAGAGGCGGCGGAGGCGACGAGGTCCTCGCGACTAGGACGGCGGGCGAAGGTGGCGGAGGCTCCCTCTCTCCTCTTCCCCTCTGTTCTTCTTCTGGTTTCAACGAAGAAGAAGAAGCAAAGAAAGAAAGAAAAGGAAGAAAGAAAAAGAAAAAAAAAAATGGCAAAACGACGTCGTTTTGCCATTCGAGCCAAACTCGAGCCACGAGTTTCGAGCTACCAGTCATTTTTCTAATTTTAATTAGAGTTATATTGCTTCTTCTTCTTCTTCTTCTTTATCAACAAAAAATTCTTTTTTTATTATATTTAAATAAACTATTCATATATTTAATATATAACAAATTTATACAAATATAAATTTTTAACTTGTCTTGGCATATTACGTTCTACAGTTTTCAAAAATTGTGGTGTATTGGGTCTATGCTACTTTAGGGGATAGTGTCGGCAACATATAAAAAATCAAACTTGTGTTTGAATTTACATTTAACATGATTTGGACTTGAAATGTTTTACCTATTTTTAACTCTATTATGATTTTCTGCAATAAAAAATTGTTGTTCTATATACGAACATGTTATGACCCGAATTTGTCCTAAAACACGTGTCGATTGATCACTTTTATTTTGAGTTAAAATTGATCAAACTTGATGTATCCAATCCATTTTTCTAACCAAATCAACTCTAATATTTTTATGTAAAATTACAAAATAATTTAATAAAAAGTACAATTTTGTGTAGCATTTTTTTCTTAGTCCATACATAGATGTCCACACTCAACCTCTCCAACAAACTGTATCATGTCTTTATCTATTTATTATTTTTTCCCTTGCTACTTCTAACCCTTTTTATGGTTCAAGACTTCAAGTCTTTTTATATTTACTATATGTGATTTTCTTAGATATTTCCATCATTGTTAATTTTCTTAGAATTCAATTTGATGTCAATTATTAATGTCAATCACTTTCATATTCAATCGATATTTTCATTATCACAATTATTAATTCCTCCATTAAATTTGATGATATCAATTTTTTTAAAATCAAATTTTAACTTAAAGAAAGCATGTTCTTTTTCAGGTGTCAAAACACTCATTCTCTTAATAAAAATACTAGCATGTAGTCCATTTTTTACAGTAAAAGTGTAGATGTATAGGTTCGACACTCGGCAGTATCATATAAACAGAATTCTACAACACTATATTTTGTGAACTTTGCCTCACACTCGCTTTTTTGTATGAAAATTCGTATAAAAATTAATAAAATAATTATATTGATCTTTTTCAAAATTTGGAAAACGTATAACAAGTCTTTCTTATATAAATATATTAATTAAAGTTAAAGGGAATAAATTTACATTAAATTTTTTGCTACTAAATTAGTATATGAAAATAAAATTGTGTTTGCACACCTCCCTAACCATGTCTACTCTTTCATTTGACAAGACAGTTGAGATTTATTTAGCCTATTAAAAAAAAATTAAAAAGTTAATAAAATAATATATCACATTTAAACCATAATAATTTTCTTTTTTATTTCATAAAAATATAAAAAAAAATTAAAAATTCATCTCAAACGAAATTTTTTTAATCGGATTAAAATAATTAAAAGATTAGATTAGATTTATTTTTTATTTTTTATTTTTTTTTCAAACGAAGTCACATGCCGAATGCAACGGAATAACTGACGCACGCATAGCTCAGCGTCATGCGTCAGTGCGAAGGTGTCCACTTGACTTAACCGGCAACGACTTTCGTGTGAGAAGTAACCTGACAGACGTTACCGTTTTTGGTTCGTAGTCGCGTCTTTGGTTGGTGAAAGTTAAGCAGATTACCGTTTATTATTATTTATTATTATCTTATATTAAAAAAATTAAAATATTTATATTTTTGGATAAATTATATTTACATTATTGAGATTTTGATTTAATACATATCATCTTCCGATATTTAAAAAATTACACTAACTTCCTATTATTAAAACTATTTAGATGGAATGAAAACATTAAACTCATGCGCTTTTTCTTTTTTTACTTTGTTTTATTTCTTCTGTTTTTTTTTTTCTTCTTTTACTTTTAATATAATTTTTTCTATTTTTTTTTATTAAAAGTTGATATCTTTTATATAAGTAAAAGGATTTATGAAATGAAATTATTAATCATAAGAATAGAAATATAATTTTTTAAATATTAAAAAATAAAATATAATTAAATCAAATCTCAAAAAATATTAATAGAATTTATTCTATATTTTATTAGTATATATTTTGGTTGCCCACTTTTACGCTTTCCATTCAATTTTATATTCTCCAAAATCAAGGCATTCCGCACCCCAAAAACAAAATTAGGTGCACAAAATCTGTCCGCACGATATGTGGTAGGGACAAAAATTCAATACAACGGTTATATTATGTTATTAGTAATCAATTAATAATAAATTTAGGAAAAAGGTTGAGTCCTTTTTTTCTTAACTTCCATCATTGCTAATTTATTGGGATTGATTAATTTTTTATTTTTTGTTTTTTTTTTATCACTTATTGACATATATCTGTGGAAGTTATGAGATCAAAGAAAAATAAATCTTCATTGACATGGATAGGTCCATAAGGGCTACAGCCCACGGTGAACAACCCCAAGCCCATCACTTAGGACCCATAACATAACCCGGCTGGTGAAGCCCAGGACAGTTGGAGGCCAACCGAGCATGAAGGGCTAATGATATTTGGACACATGGCAGGTGCAGAACAGGCCACGTCAGCAGACAAAAATCTGCAAAGTTATTGCCACAATACATCACCATTAATGCAGCCCATCACAACATTTATTACGACAACACCTCTCCGTCGGAACAGCGCCCCCTTACCCTGAACAAGGTAGGCTCCAGCACAGGCTTTCGGCGAGGGAGGCACGTCGGAAGGGACAGTGAAATGATTACCAAGGAATATAAGCAAGTATGGAAGGCAAGAAGAAGGTTAAGCATTTCTATTCCCCTAACTCTCTCTCTCTATCTATATCCACTACTTCCACTTCTAATTTGCACGCCGGAGGGTTCACTGGGGGACTACCCTGTTCCCCGTTGAACTTGTTTGCAGGTCTTCTAGTGGGTTTTGTCACTCGGACGTGGGCTTGAGAAGCTTGGATCGGTCCAGTCTATCTACCGTGAACGAACTGTATCATCAGTTGGCGTCGTCTGTGGGAACTGGTTGGTCCGTGCGCCAGTTGTGTTCATTGCCGCCGGAGACCCTGTTCTAGTAACCTTTACATCTCACCCGTCAAGTGTATGGTCACGACTAGATCCATGGCTTCCCACCATAATGCTGCCGATCATCAAACCGACCCTCCCAATCCAAACAACCCACCACAGTACCTTATCGAGCTTACCAACAGCATCAATCGCATGGCCGAACAAAACCAGGCCTTAATCAATGCTCTACTCCAAAGAAACCTCCCTATTCCTCCACCGCCACCTCCAGATATTCCACCCCATCCAGAACAAACTCCAAGCCATACTGTCCCACAACCCAATCCCCTCAACTCGGGAGGTTTGCAACCTCCTCACCCACATATAAATCCACCACCTCCACCCCCACGTCCATCGGTCGTAACACCAGCCCCCGATGGAAAAGCCAGTAGCGTCCAACACCTGCCTCCCTCTGGTGGCGACAACATCCCCCTTTGGGATGCCGAGCTCCGAGTCATGAAGCTCCAGCTCCAAGGAGTTATGCAGAATATCCAGCATAAGCCCTCCACCACGGCAAACTCGCCATTTGTCGCCTCCATCCGAGACAAACCTCTACCCCTCAAGTTCAAAATGCCCACCATTGACTCCTTTGACGGGACCACGGACCCGATCGACCATCTGGAAACCTATCACACCCTCATGATTCTCCATACCTTTCCTGACGAGATCATGTGCCGAGCTTTCCCCGTGACATTGAAGGGGTCAGCTCGGCTGTGGTTTAGCCAGTTACCAGCAGACTCTGTCTCCACTTTCCAGCACCTCAGTGACTCTTTCCTTAGCCACTTTATTGGGGCCCAACGCCAACGCCGCCCAGCAACCCAACTCCTCAACATCCGTCAGACTGAGGGGGAATCGCTACGCAGCTTCGTCACCCGCTTCAATACCGAAGCCTTGCAAGTAGCGGAAAACGATGACAAGGTCATCCTCACGGCCTTCATGGTCGGGCTGCGGTCGTCAGATTTCCTTTTCTCCCTTTCTAAAAATCCCCCAACCTCCATGGCAGCCCTGCTCTCCAAAGCCCAAAAATACATGAATGCCGAGGACTCCCTAGCTGCTCGGCAGGATCCACTCACTAAACAGCCAATCCCCAGAGACAAGCGAAAGGACTCAGAACCCCGAAGTACCCAGTACACCAACCAAACACCCTACCATACCGACCGACCCCCTCGTGCCGACCGGTCGGCACAAACCCGACCGACCGGTCGGTTCGAGCGGTACACGCCCCTTAATTCTTCCATGGAACATGTCCTTCACCAGATCCAACGAGATTACCCCCTAAAGTGGCCCCTGCCTTCACGAACCCCTTCCACTCGGAAAGACCAGTCCAAGTATTGCCGTTTCCACCAGGACCATGGCCATAACACTGATGACTGCATAAACCTCAAGGATCAGGTAGAGGCCCTCATTCGTCAGGGGCGCCTCAGCCGGTTCACAGACACCCCCCCCCCAACAGAGGCAAAGGACCGAGCCCCGCAGAGACAACCGCCAGCACACCCCGCCCCAGCACCCAACCCAACTTAACCAAGGCCATGATCGGCCTCCGCCACAGCCCCGACCACAGGGTAACCCACCCCCACCTGTTGGCGAAATTAGAGTTATTTCAGGAGGACTTGCTTGCGGAGGACCATCTCGCTCGGCTCAGAGGGCGGAACTTCAAAAAATTCGGTAGGGCTCAAACAAGGCAGTCGCCACGGTAGACCGGCCCTTCAAACAGCCCAAGCAATGGACAGAGCCCATCACCTTTACGGACGCCGACTGTACAGGCATCCGTTACCCGCATGACGATCCCCTTGTCATCTCGGCCATCCTCTCCAACTACAAGGTCAGACGAGTTCTCATCGACAACGGCAGCTCCTCAGACATTATCTTCCTCAACTGCTTCTGCCAACTCAAGATAGGGGAAGAAAGCCTGTCTCCACTCCAAACCCCCCTGGTCGGTTTCACTGGCGACCGTGTGACATCCATTGGTTCCATCGACCTCCCCATCACAATCGGCGAATACCCACAGCAAACTACGAAGTTGCTCACCTTCCTTGTGGTCGATTGCCCATCTGCCTACAACATTATCCTCGGTCGCACCGCCCTAAACGCTTTCCAAGCCATCACCTCCACCTATCATCTTGCCCTCAAGTTCCCCACCGATCTCGGGGTCGGAACAGTCAGAGGAGAGCAGACAGTGGCCAGGGAGTGTTATGTTGCCTCACTTAAAGAAGTCAAGCTGAAGGAGGCAATGATCATCGAAGGACTTGATGTCCGAGATGAGGACGAGCTCGTCTGAGGAGAACTGGTGGAGGAGCTCGTTGAGGTCCCTATTGACCCCACCAATCCACTGAAAACTGCTAAGATCGGCAGCCAACTATCCCCCCAAGCAAAATCCGATCTTACTGCCTTTTTGACCGAGCACAATGACGTCTTCGCTTGGACCCATTCAGACATGCCCGGCATTGACCCCTCCTTCATAACTCACCGCCTCAGCATCGAACCTCATTTCCGACCTTACCGTCAAAAGCAGCGTATTTTCCACCCAGAGCGTAATAATCTCATAGCCGCAGAAGTCGACAAACTCCTTGAGGCTCACTTCATCCAAAATGTGGACTATCCTAAGTGGCTGTCCAATGTGGTTCTAGTCCGCAAGATCAATGGCAAGTGGCGTCTCTGCGTCAATTACTCTGACCTGAACCGAGCTTGCCCCAAAGATAGCTATCCACTTCCCCGCATAGATCTGCTGGTCGACGCCACGGCCGGTCACCAAATGCTCAGCTTCATGGATGCTTTTTCCGGGTACAACCAAATCATGATGCACTCATCCGATCGGGAACACACATCCTTCATCACCGACCGAGGTACCTACCACTACTGTGTAATGCCGTTCGGACTGAAGAATGCTGGGGCCACCTACCAACGGTTAGTCAATGCAGTTTTCCACCATCAGATCGGTCGGAACATGGAAGCGTACGTGGACGACATGCTAGTCAAGAGCAAACTCTCCACTGACCATCTGACCGACCTACGAGAGACCTTTGCCACCCTTCGCAAGTATCAGATGAAGCTCAACCCAGAGAAGTGCACCTTTGGCGTAGGATCTGGAAAGTTCTTGGGTTTTATGGTCAGTCAGCGCGGCATCGAAGCCAACCCTGAGAAGATTAAGGCCTTGATTGAGATGCAGTCACCCAAAACCATCAAAGAAGTTCAAAGACTCACTGGCAGAGTGGCGGCCCTCAACCGTTTCATTTCCCGCACAACAGATAAGTGCCTACCATTCTTCAAAGTTCTTCGGCAGACTTTCGAATGGACAGCTGAATCTGAAAAGGCTTTTCAGCAGTTAAAGCAATGCATGGCCAATCCCCCCTACTTTCACAGGCAATTACGGGCAAGCCCCTCTTCCTCTATTTAGCAGTATCAAACACCGCCGTCAGTGCAGCTCTTATCAAGGAAGACGGCTCAGTCCAACGGCCGGTCTACTACATCAGTCGAGCTCTCAGGGGAGCGGAGCATAATTACCCGCTGCTAGAAAAATTGTCCCTGGCCTTGGTCACCGCTTCCAGATGACTTCGTCTTTACTTCCAGGTGCATTCCATAGCCGTCCTCACCGACCAACCCCTGAAGAAGGTCATGCAACAACCAGAGCTTTCTGGCCGACTTATGCAGTGGTCAGTGGAACTCAGCCAGTTCGACATATCCTACCGCCCTCGCACAGCAATCAAGGGACAGGCTATAGCCGACTTCATCCTCGAATTCACCAATCCTACTCCAACCACCACCTTTCCAACCCCATCAACTCCTGCCGAGCCAGAAGACCCCCATTCTTGGACTCTCAACGTCGACGGGTCATCCCGGCGGGAAGGCAGTGGAGCTGGCCTCATCCTCACCTCCCCTGAGGGTAGTTATTTCAAATGTGCTCTCCGTCTCTTGTTTGAGGCCAGCAACAACGAGGCCGAATATGAAGCATTGATAGCAGGACTCCGCCTGGCCAAGGATATTGGTGTTAGCCACCTTCGAGTGTACAGTGACTCCCAGCTCATCGTCGGTCAGATTACGGGGGAATTCGACGCCAAGGATGACACAATGCGGGCTTACAGAGACATGGCGCTCCCTCTTGTTCGCCTCTTCAACACTTTCCAGATCAACCACATACCTCGGACAGAAAACTCCAAAGCAGATGAGATGGCTCAGTTGGCCTCTACAGATCAGTCCGACCTCAGCCACGGAGTCCGCCTCGAATACCTAACTCATTCGGCCATCTCACCCGACCAGCACGAGGTGCAGTTCCTCCAAAATGAACCCATCCCCTGGGCATCCGACATCATCCAATTCCTTACAACAGGAGAACTCCCAGAGGACCAACAGCAGGCCACCAAAGTCAGGGCCCGGTCGTCCAATTACATCCTCGACAAGGGCATCTTGTACAAACGTGGTTTTTTACGACCCTATCTGCGATGCCTCAATCCGACCCAAGCAACCTATGTCATGCAGGAAATTCATGAGGGACTTTGTGGTAACCACTCGGGCGGCAGGTCTTTAGCCCACAAGATACTTCGTACTGGTTATTTTTGGCCAACTCTTAATCAAGATGCGACTGATTTCGTCCTCAAATGCGATAAGTGTCAGCGTTTTGCCAACATCCCACATGCCCCTCCTACAGAGTTGATCACACTTTGCAGCCCCTACCCGTTCGCCAAGTGGGGGATCGACCTGGTAGGTCCACTCCCCACCGGCCGAGGCCAGACCAAGTTCGCAATCGTCGCCATTGACTACTTCACCAAATGGGTAGAGGCCGAACCCCTAGCCACCATTACCGAACGGAACACAACCAGGTTCATCTGGCAATCGATCGTCTGCAGGTTTGGCATCTCTCAGGCCATCGTGTCAGACAACGGCAAACAATTCGACAACACCAGATACAGAAAGTTCTGTGCAGACCTCCAGATTCAACCATGTTTCTCCTCCCCTGGTCATCCCCAAGCCAATGGCTAAGTCGAGGTCACCAATCGTTCCCTTCTGAAAATCATCAAGACTAAGCTGGAAGCTGCTAAGGGACTTTGGGCTGAGGAACTACCGAATGTACTCTGGGCCTACTGAACTACAGCTCGGACTCCCACCGGGGAAACCCCTTTCCGCCTAACATACGGCGCTGAGGCGGTTATTCCGGTGGAAGTTGGTTTGCCAACCCCCAGGGTTTTACATCCGGACCCAGAGCTCACTGAAGAGCTCCGTCGGGCGGACTTAGACCTAATTGAAGAACTCAGGGAGACCACTGCCGTCAGATTGGCCTCATACCAACAAAAAATGAGAACGCACTACAATCGCAAAGTCCGACCGCGGGAATTCACTGTAGGAGATCTTGTCTTAAGAGAGGCCACTCTTGCCACCAAAAATCCGACCGAGGGAAAACTGGCAGCCAAATGGGAGGGACCATACATTGTGAAAGCCCGTCCACGTCCGGGCACTTACTGACTTCAAGACATGGAGGGTCGAGACCTTCCCCACCCATGGAACGCTGAACATTTGAAACGCTACTTTCAATAGGCTATTGCTTTTGTATTGCTCAATTATTGTACTTTCTTTTTGACGCACAATGTAAATTTTTGATCGTTGGAATACACTACCCATGGCAACAATTTTAGCTCCCAGCTACCCTTGTCGTCTCAATAACATTTTTTACTTGCAGCCCTTACTCTAAGCCTCAGCCAGACTGAGCATCTCAACAGCGTCAGCCAGACCGAGAACTTCAAAAGCCTCGGCCAGATCGAGCACTCCCAAAGCCCTCGGCCAGACCGAGCACTCCAAAAGCCTCAGCCAGACTGAGCACTTATAAAGCCCTTGGCCACACCGAGCACTTCAAAAGCCTCAGCCAGACTGAGCACTTCCAATGCCCTCGACCAGACCGAGCACTCCAAAAGCCTCAGCCAGACTAAGCACTTCCAAAGCCCTCGGCCAGACCGAACTCTTCAACAGACTCAGCCATAATAAACAGCCCAAGTCTCAACCAGACTGAGTGCCACCAATGCAGGTTCAGAATGCATTACTTACAACCTCATTTCTATCATCAGGGAAATTCCATAGTTATAGCCTTAATAGGACACTCGGTCACGATTTGACAGTCACAATTCCAGATCAAAGTTTTTACATCACCCTTTACTTAGTCAAATTTCAAAGATGTCCTCACATGCTTCATTTACTAATCAGATTAACTCCGATTGATCGCTCTCATCCATTCAATTTTTATACAAGTCCCATTTCAGTCTACATTGTGCATTAAGGAGTTCCTTACTTTACTTTGCGTTAAAGATTTATCCGAATCTAAT
The DNA here is from genome assembly GCA_036172215.1 of Camellia granthamiana. Classification (NCBI taxonomy): domain Eukaryota; kingdom Viridiplantae; phylum Streptophyta; class Magnoliopsida; order Ericales; family Theaceae; genus Camellia; species Camellia granthamiana. The sequence goes on along the minus strand of CM069908.1, from coordinate 113,910,195 downwards.
TTTACCCTGCATAAAAGAATTCTTTACTTCACTTCACATTGAAATACAGGTCCTTGAATTTCATTGAATTTTCATACAACTCCAATTCTGCTCTGCATTGAGTTCTCACTTAGTCCAATCCCACTCCGCCTTAAGTTTTTACACAAGTCCAAAGAGCTTTACACAGGTCCAGTTCTTACACAGGTCCAGTTGAATTTTTATTACACCTCTGTATGGAGACATTCTCAAATTCAGTTCACACTGACTTATACACAAGCACACATAATCGACTGATAGAAACATAAATGAAGTTTTATTCATTCACAAATGTATACACAAGTTCCTTACATTAAAAAAAAAAAAAAAAAAACAAACAAACAAAGGGGCTCTCCTCCATCTTCCCCAGTCATTCTTCTTCACTGGATACCAGGTCTTCTTCTTCAACACCTTCGTCCAGGGGGGTCTGGGCCACATCATCCTCCTCAATCGTTACACTACTCAGGTCAAGTTTTGGGAACAGCTCTTCAGCCCTACGTTTGAACATTTTCCACCCACTGTCCCAGTACTCAGCCATTTCATGTTTGTAGAAGTCTGACTGCTGGAAGCTCGCAATGACTTCAGCCTCAGTCCTCCCCCCAGCAGTCGTCCTTGATGGGCCAGCCCCCCCAGATTCCACCCCCGCCAAGCTGCTGGCGACCGCAGCATCCACTGCTATCTGAAATTCAGGAGATCCCTTGAACTGGTTAATTGTTGCGACGTACAGATCAGGGTAGGCCGCCCTTTCCAAGGCTGCCTTCGCCTTTTCTTCGTCAAGCTCTTTCTGTAGGATCTCCTTCTCAGAGGACGCCTTGGCCCTTTCTGCCTCCAGCTTTTTACGCAGAGCCTCCATCTCCGCGACCGCCCTCCCCCTCTCTGCTTCGAACTCCCTCAGTCTCCTTTTCAATAGTCGCCCTGCCCCTCTCTGCCTCTAATTCCTTATGCAGGCTCTCCCTCAGCTCCACTACTTTGGCGCGCTCGCCCTCCAGTTCCTTTCGCAGAGCGTCAGCTTTGACATCCGCCTCATCTCTTTGCCTAACTAGCTCTTCATTGCTGCTCATCGCCTCCTCATGTCTTTCGACGGCGATTGCACAAGCTGTTTGGGCATCCTCCACCTTCTTCCGCTCACCAGCCAGTTGGAACTCGAGCGACACAACCTGGCGGCGTGTGCCCTCCAGCTCCAACTTGACTGCTTGCAGCTCAGTGTGGACAGTCTTCCAATCGGCACTCTCCTTCGTCAACTTGGCCAACTGAGACTTGGCCTCTTCAGCTTTGAGTTTGGCAGCCCCTGCTTTCCTCAGAAAGGCCCCTGCCAAGGTGGTTACCTCCATTTGAGCGGAGTATAACCCCCTCAGCAGGTCAGCCTCATTGAATCCGGATGCCGAGCGCAGGGCTATCTCCTCCACAATCTTCACCAGGCGGTCTGCCCCCGCCCTGGCTGGGCCTTCTTCTCCCTCCAGCCTTCCCGCCACTGCACGAGCATGATAAATTGCTGCGCCCAGACCGACTCCTCTTTCCTGGGGTGCAGGGCCCCTTTGGGTCTACTCCCTCCCACTCGGCTCAGCCCCAGTCAACCCAACTCCTACTTGCACTGCTGGGGCCCTCTCCGCCACTTCCAGTGTTGGGCTGCTGTAATAACCCCGATTCGTAATTAGCTACTAGTCAGTAATTAAGGATGTTAATTAAGTGATTAAGATTGATGATGGGATTAATAGGTAATTTGTAACATAATTGGTCGCCTATCTGTTGACCGTTAAATCATCTGTCCATGCTTAATGGTTTAAACTGTAAAATTGAAAGCCTTATCGGCGTCCGAAAACGAAATTGATTATACCGTTGTGTTATTTGGAATTTTTAGAACTTTATGGCATATTTGATCCAAATGTGATTTGGTATGATTAAATTAGATTAGATAAGCTAATTAAAGGGTTGGACTTATTTACTGTTTTGCCACCTAGTGGCCAAATCCATACAAAAACACATTTTAGCCCTTTTAGCTCATTTTGAGCTCATTTTCATCTCCTTAGTGGAAAAATCTGGAGACAACCTTTTAGAGAGAGAGAGGGAGCAATTTTAGAGAGAGAGAAGGAGGAATTCAAAGAAGAGTTGGAGATTTTGCTTGTATTCACCAAGATTGTGCTAGAATAAGAGAATTTGAGGGCTCTAGGTGAGAATTCAACCCTTAATTTATGAACCTTAGTCATTTAACATGAGATTTCTTCAAGATTATGAGTTTAATCATGTATAAGGAGCTTAGAAGGAGGAGTTGAGTTGCAAATCATGCATGCATGCATAAACTCTTGCATTTTGAGGTTAATTTCCATAAAAACTTCCATGCATGCCTACATTTGAGTTGAAGACCATGATTTCATCTTGTTTTGAAAGAATTGGCTCATTGGAGCATGTACTTGAAGCTTGGATGTTGTTTAAATGCATGCATGTGCATACCATGAGATTTTAAGTTGTTTTCTTGGAAAATTCTTGCATGCATGTCCACATTATTGGTTCAATCCATGAGTTCATCTTGTTTTCCATCTAATCATCAAATTTCAAGTTGTTTTGTGGTGTTTGATCATGTTTTAAGAAGTTTGAAACAAGAAAAGTTCATGCATGTTACATTGAAATCATGTTCATGAAATTTGATTTGAAATTGGATTTAATTGAACTACCCTTGGGCTTTGATTTCTCAAATTGATCTTTGAAACATGTAATATTATGAGTTTTGAAGTGTTTTCCAGAAAATTGGCCCAAGAGGATTGGTTTTGATGCATCAAAAGTCGATTTGAAGCTTGAGGGTGCAATCTGGAAAACCCAGATTTTTGAAGGCCGCTCGAGCGGGGGTTTTGCCGCTCGAGCGGGGATTTCATGCATCCAGTATTTCTTGTTGAATTTTACAGTCCGCTCGAGCGGGGAAACTCGCGCTCGAGCGGAGATTTCATGCATCCAGCATTTTGCCTGATTTTAGAGTCCGCTCGAGCAGGGGAACACATGCTCGAGCGGAGACCCTTTGTCAGCATGCCCGCTCGAGCGGGGAAAGGCACGCTCGAGCGGGGACCTATTTTTCAGAAAATTTGTCTAAGTGTTCCAAGACCTGTTTTGATATCCTCATTGCATCTTAGGCATTTCTAAGCCTTAATTAAGCTATAGTGATGAGGTATGGACTAGCAATGCATACTAAGAAAAGAATGTAACAAGATATTGAATGGCAGGTGTGTGTGTGTGTGAGTTGAACATTGTAATAAGTATGAATCACACTAAGAGGTTGCAAGGGTGTGTGTGTTCTAAGCCATGTGATAAGAATGAACATGAACCAACATAATGTAAGCTAAGCCTTAATGGCCACACGAATGAGTAATGATAAGATTCGTTGGTGTTATGTATCTTGTGATTGTAGGTCAACGTCCGAGGAGTGATTGACCATCTACGGAACCACTGTGAGTAACGTTATCGTAAAGATACGTTTATATGAAATTATGTTCCAAATGTGATATATCAAGCTATGATTTCTGAAATGATATATGTTTCTGTGAACGAAGATCCATGTTTGAAATCTATTATGGCATCCATAGATAGTCCCAAGTCATGGGGGACGGCATGAAAATGAGGGTCCATGACATTTACGAGATCTCGTTAGCCACTTCATTGTGGTGATATGTGTTTAATCGGTGTCCGGGACCGGTTACTCTAGTCGGAAGACGTTATGTGATATGTGATATGTTCTATGGGATACGCCATTGTTATGTTCTGATATGAGATGACTATGATTATGCTATGATCTGTTTTATACGTATGAAATGTTCGGATTTCGTTCACTAACTCCTTTACCTTAATGTTATTCACTGGGCTTTAGCTCACTGTTTGTATATATATGTATATAGGTGAGCATTCTGGAGTGCAAGCCCGAAGGTTTTGTGGGGGATTGTGTTCTGTTGTCAGCCAACCATTGTGCCTCACGAGGAGGTTCCCGAAGTGTCCTGGGTTCAAGTGTTGGTAAATTTTGTTCATGCATGGGACCTTATTTTATGTATGTTGGCTGTACTAAAGATACTGTAACGTGTGTGGTATAATATATGGTTGACTTATGGTTATGTATATAAATTTTTAAAATATACTGTTTCATGTAAGTCAGCACAGCTCATTGGACATTTATATTTACATATTCTGCTTCCGCCAGCCCCTTATCATATGCTTATCTGTTCAGAGGCCTTTGGTAATCTAAGGATTACTGGCCGGTTACGATGCTAAACCTATAGAGGCAGGTTTGGGTCATGACAGCTGCCTACCACCACCTCTGGGGTATCCTTGGCCACGGGGGCCTCCACCCCAGCTGGGACGACCTTAGCCTTTTCGGGCCCAGACTCATCTGCAGCCCCCTCTGGAGCACTCCTCTTCTTCTTCTTCTTCTTCCTTTTCAGAGCCTCCCCCTCATTTTCTGGCCTGTTCTTTCACAGGGTCTACTGGGGGCGGCTATGGCTCAAAACTGCTAAAGTCCTTCCCCCCCAGCGGCCTTGGGCGCGGTCGGATCCTCTCCCGCGCGATCGGTTAAGCCGGTCGATCTTCCTGCGTCTTCTTCAACTTTGTAGCTCTGGCAAGGATGGCCTGATCCTCTGCCTCTTGAGCTTCTCTCCTCGCTTCCAACTGTGCCCGGTCGAGGTCCCCACCGATCGGTTGCGGACCCAACCCTGCCTCAAACAGCGCGGACGGCTGCACGAGCTCGTCCCATTTGGCTTTCTCTCTCTCTCTCTCTCCACTCCTTCACCCTCTTCACCCTCTCCTCTGCCGCTGCCCCTAGTCTTGCCTCCATCGATCTGGTGGGCACCTTCCAGATGGTGCGCACCCCAAGCCCCCCATTGGCAGACACGTAGAACCACCGTGGTCGGCAGCCCTTGATCGATGTCGGCAGCCCAGCCACCAACCGCTTCCCCATCACTGCCTGCAAGGTGACCCATGTCTCTTGTTGCCCCGAGGCTTTATAGCAGGCGAAAAATTCATCAACTGTCATGGCCTCCCCTCCATTCGCCTCTGGCCACGCGCTCGTACACGCCAGCAGGATCTTCCATGCGTTAGGCATCAGCTGGCCCGGTGCCACCTCCAGACGGTTGAGTACGTCCACTACCACTTGGGACAGTGGCAACCTCAGTCGACCTTTCAGCGCCTCCTCGTAAAGGGAAAACTCTCCTGGCCTGGCGTCAGACGGCCTTTCCCTTGATGTTGGCAGCGATAACTCCACTTCCGTTGGAATCTGGTATTTTTTGCGGATAGCCTCCAACTCCGCCCCAGTAATCGTCGATTTGTCAGCCTTCGTATGCCAATGATCTGGCTCCGCCTGGCTGATTGGTTGTGCCGCCGCTATCATGGTAGAACCCTGGGCTTGTACCACCAACTCCCCCATCCTTTCTGCCATGTATTGCGCTGCTAGCTCCACTGCATCGTCCTCTCCCAGTGGGTCCACCCTCACATTTACGTTTTCTTCTTGCGCCATTTCTGAGGTATGTTTGCGAATCGCCTCTGATGCAGGTGCCAGAAAATTGAAAAAGTGCTTCAAAGGTGTATCGTGAGCAACGAAGGAATTGACACTAGGGATATTTTGAGTTTTTGTAAAAAAGTAGGTGAATCGAATGATACCAAAAGCCCACGGTTTGCCCGTATTCCAAGGATCCCAATTAATGTTCGCCAGTTTGAAAACTTTTCAAATCATCCGCCAAAACTGTCTTTTCAACCCCCAAATGACCTATCGTATTATTTTTACTCCAACGCCTCATTTCCCCCCCACGATCTTGCCACGTGTATGGTCACGATGCACTAACTCCTCCCCTTACCTTGTCTTTTCCACTTCAAATCACCACGTGACACGCCGCCTTTTGAGCCCCGCGCCCTTCCGCTCGGCCACCCTCGTGGTCGACACTCCTCACGGTCAACCTCTTCCGCTCGGCCACCCTCGCGGTCGGCACTCCTCACGGTCGGCCTCTTCCGCTCGGCCACCCTCGCGGTCGGCACTCCTCACGGTCGGGCTCTTCCGCTCGGCCACCTTCGCGGTCGGCACTCCTCACGGTCGGCCTCTTCCGCTCGGCCACCCTCGCGGTCGGCACTCCTCACGGTCGGCCACCCTCGTTCAGCACTCCTCACGGTCGGCCTCTTCCGCTCGGCCACCCTCGCGATCGGCACGCCTCACTACCCGCCCTTCCGCTCGGCCCACCAACTCGGTCACTCCTGCCGGCCGGACTCATCTCCCTCACTACTATTCCCTTCGTTGGACTGAAGTTGCACTCGGCAATGGGGGACTACTGAGATGGATAGGTCCATAAGGGCTACAGCCCACGGTGAACAACCCCAAGCCCATCACTTAGGACCCATAACATAACCTGGCTGGTGAAGCCCAAGACAGTTGGAGGCCAACCGAGCATGAAGGGCTAATGATATTTGGACACATGGCAGGTGCAGAACAGGCCACGTTAGCAGACAAAGATCTGCAAAGTTATTGCCACAATACATCACCATTAATGCAGCCCATCACAGCATATATTATGACAACACCTCCCCGTCGGAACAGCGCCCCCTTACCCTGAACAAGGTAGGCTCCAGCACAGGCTTTCGGCGAGGGAGGCACGTCGGAAGGGACAGTGAAATGATTACCAAGGAATATAAGCAAGCATGGAAGGCAAGAAGAAGGTTAAGCATTTCTATTTCCCTAACTCTCTCTCTCTATCTATATCCACTACTTCCACTTCTAATTTGCACGCCGGAGGGTTCACTGGGGGACTACCCTGTTCCCCGTTGAACTTGTTTGCAGGTCTTCTAGTGGGTTTTGTCACTCGGACGTGGGCTTGAGGAGCTTGGATCGGTCTAGTCCATCTACCGTGAACAAACTGTATTATCATTTATCATTTCTGATAAATTTATACCAAAATGTGACTCTACTAACTATTGTACCATATATATAAAAAATAATAAATAATTATTGAATGGTAATACAATATCATTGATATCATTGCCATGGTAAATTCTTTTTTTACATTTTCTACATCCACAAATAAATATTACGGGTGAATTTGGCATACAACCAATAACATTATATATATTATTTTTGATGATCTTTTTTTTTTTTTTTTGTTAAAAAAAAGTTATTCATAGGTAAGTCTTGCATAAATGAATCCATTAAAGTTAAAAATAATAAAAAAAATTAATTTAAAAAAATTCATTAAGAAAATCAATTTTTTTGGCATTTTTTTATTTATTTATTTGTCCTTCTTGCATCTTTTTTCACATTTTTTACATTACTTTTATTTTTCTAATCCATCTAGTAGAGTGAAATCCAAAAATATAAAGTTCTATAAAATTTTATTAAAAAAAATAAAAATACTAAAGATACAAAAAAAAGCTACAAAAAAAAGTCAACCCCAAACACCCTCTAGCATAATAATAATATTATGTAATGATACTAATAATCAATAAAAAGTTTATATTGTGATAATAGAAAATAATATTTTTTTGACACAAAACTATTTACAAATTATTTATTTATTTATTTTTTAAAATCTACAATTTTTTTTTTTTGGCAAATATTATAAATTTATAAAAAATTAGAGGAATGCACATCACTTTCAGTGTTTAGCATTTTGAATTTAAATAATACTATATACAGGGTGGGTAGCAGATCTTCCGACCTGTCCCACCGGCTTGGCCCGAAGAGTTTTGGACGGTTGTGTGGTAGTGAGCGGGCGGATGCAAGTCAAAAAGTATGAATTTCACGGGTGGCGGATGAACCACTCCTGAATAGCCTATACCCGACCCATCCGCATATATATACATATATATTTTTTTTTTCCTTTCCTATCGGCGAGCGGTGACCATGGCAGCAAGCCTTATAGATCTTGATCTTCAAACACTGAGGCTTTTGAACTAGTTTGTCGAATTGGGTTTTATTGAGATTGAAAGAAATTGCTAGAAAACAAGGGATGGGATGTTTGAGTTGTGAATTAGAAGGATTGAAGTGATTTGGGAACCCAAGTTCTTGAGCTTGATTTTGCAAAAACATGGTGATGATGAAGGATGAACGCCGAAGAAAATGGGTCTCGAGGCCACTGGAAATTTCACTGCTAAACCTCTGACGACGATTCTCATGAAAGGACATGGGTCCATGACTACTATGCCCTTCACTGCGGTCTCGATTGAGAATTAGATTTTCTCAATCTCTCTCTCTCTCTCTTTCTCTCTCTCTCTCTCTCTCTCTCTCCCCCCTTGTTGAATGATTGAAGAGGGAAGAAAAGAGATGGTGATTTGATATAAGAGTGAGAATATATAAAGAAAGAAAATTTGTAGAGTGAAAATGGTAGTTCTTAGTTTTGGTGCTTCTGTCAACCATTGGAATAGCTGTTGCCATCACATGGGTGTGTTTGAATTGTTAGCTAGTAGCATGTGGTTCTAATGGTACATCAAATCTCGTGCATAGCTTGTTGTGTGGGCTTTAATGAGGGTAAGTGTAACAATCCCGACCTCTGATTAATGTTAATTCATGATTAAATAATCCTAATCAGTAATTAAGGTGAAATTCTGAATTAATTGCATGTGTGTCGCATTATTTGTGCTTATATATGTCTAATGTAAAAATATTTGTTTGAGTTTCTGTTTTGTTCGGTGAATTGAAGGCTTTATCGGCATCTGATCACAAAATTGGCTTGATTTATGTGCTATTTAGGATTTTTAGAACATTATGGTAGGTTTTATTAAAATTCGATTCGGAACAATTAAATTAGAATAATTTAATATCCAATTGATTAGTTAATCAACTATTTAATTAAACCATTAACCAAGCCTATATAAGGCTCCTATATGTGCTTTATTTCTTTCCTTCAACACATCTTTGAGCCTATACAAGCAAACAAAATGTGAGACAGGAGAGAAAGAAGAAACCTTGGACTCACATTAGAGGATTTGCTAGGAATTGAAAGAATTGAACTTAAAGATACAAGAAGCAAGCCTCTAACCCTCTCATTGCCAAGCCTAGGTAAGAATTCAACCCTTAGATTGTTCAAATATGATATCTAGACCTTGAATTCAAGAGAATTAAGTTGAATAATGGAAGAACTAAGCTAGAAATGAAGAAAATTGAGCCATCCATGCATGCATGCATATATCATAGCATTTTGAGTTTGTTTATAAAGAATTTCCACATGCATATCTATTTTGACTTGGTTTTGAGAATTCATCACATTTCTTACCATTTGACCTTAATTGATCATGTTTTGGAAAGTCTAAGTTCATAGTAATTCATGCAAGTCATGTTCATGGCATATTCATAAGTTTCTAGTTGACTTTTGAACAATTGACATGCTATTGGGCCTTGATTTTATGAAATGGTTTTGAATTCAAGATGTTTTCCAAGTTCATTCAAGTTTCCCCAAGTTTTTGGCCAAAAAGGATGAGTTTTAAAGTGTTTGATTCGAGTTTTGAGTTTGGGAGTACAATCTAGAAATTTTAGATTCTGCTCTTCCGCTAGAGCGACAGAAGCTACGCTCGAGCAACCACTCTGTGATCTTGCACTTCCGCTTGAGTGACCAAAAGTTGGCTCGAGCGTAAAATGCAAGCTCCCAGAAGTTTACACATTTTTCAAACCACTCGAGCGAAGACCCCAGTCCCACGCTCGAGCGACCGTCAAGCAGCCATCTAGTAGAGAATTCACACAACTAGTACTTTTCAAAGTTTACAGACCGCTCGAGCAAAGAAAGTTGCGCTCGAGCGGTCCTTTATATGTTTGCATGTCCACTCGAGCGACGGAAGTTGCGCTCGAGCGGGGTCCTTATTTTTCGCAAGTTTTCTTAAGAGTTTCAAAGTGCATTTTGGCATCCTCATTGCATCCTAGACATTCCTAGGCTATAATTAAGACCTAATAATGAGGATGAGACTTAGAAAAACACTAAGAACGAAAGGAAAAAAGTTATATAATATCCGAGTATGTGTTTCAAGATGTGTATCTGTTATATTTTTGTAAGTCACGCGCCATAAGCTGTTTGATTTTGTCTGCTCTGTCTGTCTGCATCTGGAGCCATCAGTGAGTAATGACTTAGTAAAGCTATGTTCGACCTTAATTATTTTTTGTATGAAGAAATAAGATCTGTTTATGCAATGTTATGTTCTATACGATAAATGGTTGTCCCATTTCTGAAATGTATTTGTGGCATCCTTAGCACATGACCCTCGCCCGAGGGTAACAATACTGTGGTTTATGAGCAAGGCCCTTGCTTGAGGGTAATAATACCCTTTGCCCGGGGGTAATAATACTGTGGTTTCAAGGTTCTTGCTCGGGGGTAATAATACCGTGGCTTAAGTATGTTACAAGTTCCCCATACCGGAGGTTCTTTATCGAACTGACAAGCATGATAACGCTACTGGATGTATCATGTATGATGAAACATGAACTCTGATTATCTGTGCTCAGAATGCCTATGTGTTGATAGATTCTGGTTCTATGCATTCATTTGTATCACATGTTTTTTTGTAAAAATTGACTAGATCTTTACAACCTATGAATTATTTACTGTCTGTTTCTACACCATACCGGGGTTCTATGGCATGTACTTATGTTTATTTGGCATGTGAACTAATAATTGGTGATGTGACATTGTATGTTGATTTATTACCGTTGGGTATTGATTATTTTGATTGCATACTGGGTACGGGCTGGTTGACGAAGTACTGTGTAACTATTGACTGTGTGAATAAATCCATTGTGTTTCGTCCACCTAGTTTACCTGAATTTTTGTTTACTGGGAGTAAGGTAGTTATTCCCCCATATTTGATTTCTACTATGAAAGCTATTAAACTACTTAAGAAGGGATGTAGAGGGTACATGTGTTGTGTTTTGACTGTGACTTTTGATAGTCTTACTATAGAGAACATCTCGGTAGTAAATGAATTTCCTGATGTATTTCCAACCGAATTGCCCAGGAAGTCAATTGATAGAGAAATTAAGTTTACTATTGATGTTGTACCCAGAACACAACCAATTTCCAAAACTCCATATAGAATATCAACTTCTGAGTTGAAAGAACTAAAAAGCCAACTTCAAGACTTGTTAGACAAAAAGTTCATCCGACCAAGCACTTTACCTTGGGGTGCTCTAGTTTTATTTGTTAAAAAGAAAGACAGATCTTTGAGGTTGTGTATAGACTATCGGGAATTGAACAAAGTGACTATCAAGAATAAATACCTACTACCTTAAATAGATGACTTATTTGACCAACTACAGGGAGCCCAAGTCTTTTCAAAAATTGACCTTAGATCTGAATACCACCAATTGAAAGTTAAAGCCAAAGACATAGATAAAACCGTTTTCTGGACTAGATATGGACTCTATGAGTCCCTGGTGATGCCGTTTGGGGTAACTAATGCACCTGCAGCTTTTATGGACTTAATGAACATAGTGTTTAAACAATTTCTTGATCAATTTATCGTTGTGTTCATTGATGATATCTTGATTTACTCCAAAAATAGGGAAAAACATGAACATCACTTAAGAACTGCTTTACAGATATTAAGAGAAAAGAAGTTGTATGTAAAACTATCCAAATGTGAATTATGGCTTGACTGCATAGCATTTTTGGGACATGTGATTGACAGCGATATTATATCAGTGGACCCACAGAAAATTGAAGCCATTGTAGACTGGCCAAGGCCAACCAATGTGTCTAAAGTTAGAAGTTTTCTGGGACTTGCAGGCTATTATTGCAGATTTGTGAAAGATTTCTCCAAGCTTGTCTTGACACTCACTCAACTGACTCAGAAAAATGTACTATTTGATTGGAATGATCAACAAGAGTCAGCCTTTCAAGACATAAAAGCTAGACTGGTAACTGCACCAATTTTGACCTTACCTAACGGAACCGAGGGGTTTCAGATTTACAGTGATGTTTCCTACAAAGATTTAGGATGTGTACTAATGCAAAATGGTAAGGTGATTGCTTATGCTTCTAGGCAACTCCGATCACATGAAAAGAATTATCCAACACACGACGTTGAACTAGCAGCTGTGGTCTTTGCCCTGAAAATTTGGCAACACTATTTGTATGGTGTGACTTGCAAGGTGTATACTGACCATAAAAGCTTGAAATACTTCTTCACCCAAAAGGAACTAAACATAAGACAAAGGCGATGGCTTGAATTGATCAAGGATTATGATTTTCAGATTTTGTACCATCCAAGGAAAGCTAATACAATGGCGGATGCCTTGAGCCAAAAATCTATTAGAAATTTGTCTTGTTTGCTCACTAGTCAAAGAGAGTTATTATGTGACTTGGAAAAGAATGAGATTTAAATTGTATTGCGTGAACAAGGTGAGATCTTGGCTACTATTACTGCTCAATCTGCAATCATTGAAGAGATTAGAGATAAATAACTGCAAGATGAATTTCTGAAAAAGATTGTGGATGACATAGACTTAAAACCGAAGCCAGGATTTGTGCTGGAGAACAATGTGCTGAAATTCCAAAATTGACTGTGTTCCTGATTGTTTGGATTTGAGAAAAGCATTGCTGATTTTGTGGCTCGATGCTTATATTGCAAACAAGTTAAAGCTAAACATCAACGACCTGTTGGATTGCTACAGCCGTTTCTAATACCGGAATGGAAATGGAAACATATCACAATGGACTTCATTGTGGGATTACCTCGCTTTTCTTAAGGCATGGACTCTATCTGGGTAATTATTGTTCGTTTGACTAAATATGCACATTTCTTACCTGTCAAATCTATGTATATTGCGGATAAGTTGGCAAACTTGTATGTTAATGAGATTGTGCGATTACATGGTGTGCCAATATCTATTGTAGCTGACAAAGATCCTAAGTTCAGTTCCAGATTCTGGCAGAGTCTACAGCAAGCTTTGTGGACTAAATTGAGATTAAGCAGTGCTTATCACCTACAGATAGATGGCCAATCTGAACGAACCATTCAAACATTAAAAGGCTTGTTACGGATGTGTGCTTTAGATTTCCAAGGTAGTTGGGAAACCTACTTACCATTAGCCGAATTTATGTATAACAATAGTTACCATTCGAGTATCGGCATGGCTCCTTATAAAGCTTTGTATGGTAAGAAGTGTCGTTCTCCGATTTGTTGGGCTAAGGTAGGTGACAAACCATTGTTGGGATCGGAACTTGTGCAAGAAACAACTGAAAATGTGAAATTGATTCAACAGAGATTGAAAACTGCACAAAATCGCCAAAAGAGTTATGCAAACGTCCAAAGAAGGGATCGGGAATATAAAGTTGAGGATCATGTATTTATCAAAGTGACTCTTATGAAAAGCCAGACGCGGTTTGGTGTAAAGGGCAAGCTATCACCGAGATATGTTGGGCTATATGAGATTTTAGAGAAGAACAATCTGGTGACGTATCGAGTAGCCTTACCGCCAGTCATGGAGCATATGTATAATGTTTTTCACGTATTAATGCTCTGGCACTATTTGAGGGATCCATTCCATGTTATTAAGCCAACACATGTACTTTTGAAGGATGATTATACGTATGAAGAACGGCCAATTCAAATCATTAATCGAAGAATCAAAAGATTAAAAAACAAGGAAATTTCATTGGCAAAAGTTGGTTAGCAGAATCATGGAGGAACTTATGCTACTCGGAAAGCAGAAGAGGATATGATGAAGAGATATTCAGATTTGTTTCCGTTGAACCCAACGTTCTTCCAAAACAAGGATAATTCGAGTTTGGAGGACCAAACTCTTTAAGGGGAGAAAACTGTAACAACCTTGACCTCTGATTAATGTTAATTCATGATTAAATAATCCTAATAAGTAATTAAGGTGAAATTCTGAATTAATTGCATGTGTGTCGCATTATTTGTGCTTATATCTGTCTAATGTAGAAATATCTGTTTGAGTTTTTGTTTTGTTCTGTAAATTGAAGGCCTTATCAGCATCCGATCATGAAATTGGATTGATTTATGTGCTATTTAGGATTTTTAGAACATTATGGTAGGTTTAATTAAAATTCGATTCGGAACGATTAAGTTAGAATAATTTAATGTCCAATTGATTAGTTGATCAACAATTTAATTAAACCATTAACCAAGCCTATATAAGGCTCCCATATGTGCTTCATTTCTTTCCTTTAACACATCTTTGAGCCTATACAAGCAAACAAAATGTGAGAGATGAGAGAAAGAAGAAACCTTGGACTCATATTAAAGGATTTGCTAGGAATGGAAAGAATTGAACTTAAAGATACAAGAAGCAAGCGTCTAACCCTCTCATTGCCAAGCCTAGGTAAGAATTCAACCCTTGGATTGTTCAAATATGATATCTAGACCTTGAATTCAAGAGAATTAAGTTGAATAAAGGAAGAACTAAGCTAGAAATGAAGAAAATTGAGCCATTCATGCATACATGCATATATCATAGCATTTTGAGTTTGTTTATAAGGAATTCAAACATGCATATGTCTATTTTGACTTGGTTTTGAGAATTCATCACATTTCTTACCATTTGACCTTAATTGATCATGTTTTGGAAAGTCTAAGTTCATAGTAATTCATGCAAGTCATGTTCATGGCATATTCATAAATTTCAAGTTGACGTTTAAACAATTGGCATGCTATTGGGCCTTGATTTTATGAAATTGTTTTGAATTCAAGATGTTTTCCAAGTTTATTCAAGTTTCCTCAAGTTTTTGGCCTAAAATGATGAGTTTTAAAGTGTTTGATTTGAGTTTTGAGCTTGGGAGTGCAATCTGGAAATTCTAGATTTTGCTCTTCTGCTCGAGCGATAGGCGCTACACTCGAGCGACCACTCTTTGATCTTGCACTTTCGCTCGAGCAACCAAAAGTTTGCTTGAGCGTGAAATGCAAGCTCCCAGGAGTTTACAGATTTTACAAACCACTTGAGCGACAAGAGTTGTGTTCGAGCGAGGACCCCAGTCTCACACTCGAGCAACCGTCGAGCGGCCATTGAGTGGAGAATTCACACAACCAGTACTTTTCAAAGTTTACAGACTGCTCAAGCAAAGGAAGTTGCGCTCAGCGCGGCCCCTATGTTTGCATGTCCACTCAAGCGACAAAAGTTGCGCTCGAGCAGGGCCCCTGTTTTCAGTAAGTTTTATTAAGAGTTCCAAAGTGCATTTTGGAATCCTCATTGCATCCTAGACATTCCTAGGCCATAATTAAGACCTAATAATGAGGATGAGACTTTGAAACACACTAAGAATGAAAGGAAAGAAGTTATATAATATCTGGGTATGTGTTTCAAGATGTGTATCTGTTATGTTTGTGTAAGTCACGCACCATAAGTTGTTTGATTTTGTCTGTTTTGTCTGTCCGCATCTGGAGCCATCAGTGAGTAATGACTTAGTAAAGCTATGTTCGACCTTAATTATTTTATGTATGACAAAATAAGATCTGTTTATGAAATGTTATGTTCTATATGATGAATGGTTGTCCGATTTCTGAAATGTATTCGTGGCATCCTTAGCACATGGCCCTTGTCCAAGGGTAACAATACTGTGGTTTATGAGTAAGGCCCTTGCCCGAGAGTAATAATACCTTGGTCTCATGACCCTTGCCCGGGGGTAATAATACTGTGATTTCAAGGCCCTTGCTTGAGGTTAACAATACCGTGGCTGAAAGATGTTACAAGTTCCTGGTACCGGAGGTTCATTATGGAACTGACAAGCATGATAACGTTAATAGATGTACTATGTACAATGAAGCATGAACTCTGATTTCTGTATGTAGTTTAAACAAGAATATGAACATAAATTTGTTTCTGATATGAACTCTGATTTCTGAATCTGTTATGGACATCATTCATTTAAACCCTTTACTCTGTTATTATTCATTAGGCTTCCACTCACTATTTATATTATGTATTTAGGTGAGCAGGTGCGTGACCATGCCTAAGTTGTTGCCTAGAGTGTTTTTGGATCAGCCAACCATTGTGCCTCCTGGGGAGGTTCCTTTTTGAGAAGTCAAGTTTTGAGAGCCGTTAAAGATGTTTTGTTGTTTGTTTTGCTTATCTGTACGCCGGGCTAAGTCCCTCATGACATTATATGTATGGTGATACAAGTCTTTTGGAAGTTTGACATTATATAAGCTTAAAATTTCTTTTCTGTCCCATGTATGTTTACGCAGCTCTATTGACCTTGTATTTTGTATAATTGCATCCTTAGTCCCTTATATTTTGTTATTCTATTAAGAGGCCTTTGGTAGTCCCAAAATTACTGGCCGGTTACGTTGCTAAACCGATAAGGGCGGGTTTGGGTCATGACAGTAGGGGTTTATTTATTAAATTTAGTCTCAATAGAGGGCCCATTTGGACCCATTTTTTTAAAGGGGGCTTGTTGTTAAATGAGCCTATTTAGAATTTTGGTGCACGTTTAACAGCCCACACTTACAGCGCTGCTAGCTTTTCAAGGGTGGGCTTCAAAATTATATACTGGATTAGTGTATCAAGGCCTCGGTTTTCCTGAAGTTAGATAGATTAGATTGTTATCATGTTTGTAAAATACAGATTTGATTGTTATTCTTAAAAAATAAATAAATAATAAAATTATGTTCACAGGTTTTATTATGTTAAAAATTTATAAAATTTTAAATCGCCAAATCGATTAGCATCCATCCGCCAATCCGCATCCACTGGATTGGCAGACGGATGCGGAATGATTTTCTCTAATCCGCTAATTCGACGGATGGATGGCAGATTGGAGGTTCTATGATCGTAACCGATCCGCGTCTACCCCTAATATGCACCAATTGGTATATCAATTAATATATTAACAAATGATGTAATATAATTTTAAAAATTTTAAGTCTTTATAATTTATATAATAGATAAAATCATAAATAAAAAATGACAATATCATAATATATAGTTATTAATATTGTAATTAATATATCAATTGAGATATATATACCACCGCCGTTTGAATTTTGTTTTACTATTAAACTATTCTTTTACACGCACCGACGATCGACATCACATATTATCCAATGGAAAATGTTTCAGTGCTCGAATTTGCCGTGGCTCGAACGGCTCGACAGCCCAAAACGACGTCGTTTTGGGCTGTATTTTTTTTTTCTTCTTCTTCTTCGTCGTTTTCGGCTGAAACCAGAGGGGAGGGAGAGAGAGAGAGAGAGGAGGCAGCTCTCCGCCCGCCGTCGTCGTGTCGCAGCCCTCCGTCCATCCGTCGCAGCCCTCCGCCCCTCGTCGGCTCTGCCCCGATCGCGTCGCCTCCGCCGCCTCCTCCTCCTCCTCCCCTCCCCCTCCCCTCCCCCCTCCATTTTTTAGGCCCCCTCCAGTCCCCTCCTCCCTCCTCCCCTCCTCTCCTCTCCCCTCCTTCCTCCTCCCCCTCCATTTCTGCGTCTGAAATGAAAAAAAAAAAAAAAAAAATACAAAAACAACATTCGGGGCATTCGAGCTACGTAGCTTTCGAGCTACGTAGCAAGACCGTTATCCAATTTCCAGAGTATTTTATTAGACAAGGAAACAAAGCCGTTAGATTTGATTACCTCTCACACACACTGACACACATACAGGCTGATTTGTTTCCGATCAAATAACACCTTCACATCCAATCCAAGTAGGACTCAGGGGCCTAGTTCCCTAGGGGACATTCTTGAAACACCAAAACGACACCGTTAATTCCAATCAACTACGCCGTTTAACACAAAGCCCTCCCTATCCTGATCATCAGATCTCAACCTCCCAGAAAATTCATGACCCACCAATGCCTACAAATAAGCAATGCCTCATTGAACCCAAAAAACTCACCAAACCATTCTCAAATTTCCATCTTCATTTTCTCAAAAACACTTGCCACACACTCTCTCTCTCTCTCTCTGTGTATAAAATTTTCTGAAAACCCAAATGGCTCCTCCTCAAGTTATTGTGAGTGGATCCACCAAACTGGCCAAGGTGGCGAGCTTGACGAGCCGAGCTTATGTCACATTCTTGGCTGGGAACGGTGACTACGTCAAGGGCGTGGTTGGGCTGGCAAAGTGCTTGAGGAAGGTCCACACTGCCTACCTGTTTGTGGTGGCGGTGCTGCCGGACGTACCAGAGGAGCACCGCCGTATGCTGGTGGCTCAGGGCTGCATACTTCGTGAGATAGAACCGGTGTACCCACCCAAGAACCAGACGCAGTTCGCCTACGATGTTATCAACTACTCCAAGTTTCGCATCTGGGAGGTATGCCTTTCCTCCACGTCTTATTGCTTTTTATTTTTATTTTTATTATACATTTATAATTTATTGTTTTATATTCCGTATAGATAGTGCAATTTGGCGAAAAATTATGAAAGAAAATATTTTTTACATGTTTAAATAATTTATTTATTTGTTACAAGTTATCACATCATCTTACTATTTTTTTATACATCAATTTTTTATGCGTAAGGATCCTCTAGAGTGATAGGGTGAAGTGATCGTTTAGGACTTCACATGTGTCCCACTAATAGAACGAAAGGTTGAGATTTCTCTTTCACCAAAACGACGTTGTTTTGGCGAGAAAAACAAAAAACAGGGCATCTTTCTTTCATGAGTTCCAGTGTGACTGAAAAGGGGGAGAGACAGAAAGAAGAAAGAGTGGAGCGGTTAAGGAAGAAGACCATAGCGTGGCGCATTGCCATGCCGCCGCCGGTGACGAAGTCGCGTCGTCCGGCTGCCATTGCCGTTGAAGCTATTCTTTAAGACCCCCTTCACCTATTTGAAGACCACCAAATATTCTGATATATTCACATATATACTCTTATAACAGAAGCAGAAGGGTCACTTTGATTGTTTTCATTCTTTTTCTACCATGCTCAAACTAGTAATGAATATAAATATATGCAAGTGATTACATTTTAATCTTGATAGACAGTTCAAAAAATCAACCCATAATAGATAGACTAAAATCAAACAAAACTTTAAAACAACTGTAAAAAAACAAATAAATAGAAAATTAAAACCAAAACCGGTCAATTAAAATAGAAGACAGAAAAATGAAGCAAACCCATTTAAGTTCAAAAAAGTGACACCCAATAACTAACTGAACTATATGTTTGCCCAAAAACAAAAACAAAAACAAAAATACAAATACAAATACAAATGAATTCAACATAATTAATACCCAACTCAGGAAATTGGGTTTTAGATTAATAAAAAAAATCTATCACAAAAAAAGGAGGATGAAGCTGGAGAAAGAAAGTGATAGGAGCATGAAGGAGGATGTTTGCCCAGATCCGTCAATTGAAGGAGGATGAAGTTAGTGAAAGAAAGTGATAGGTGTAGAGAGAGAGAGAGAGGTAGAGGAGATGAGAAGAAAAAAGATGCTATCTTCGGCGGCGGCAGTGGGCGACGCGACTTCGTCGGAGGCAGGTGGTGGGCGACACGATGGTCTTCTTCCTTAGCCGCTCCTCTCTCTCTCTCTCTCTCTCTCTCTCTCTCTCTCTCTCTCCCCCTCTTCAGTTGGTTTGGAACTCACCAAACGAAGGAATTTTTTTTTTCCTTACCAAAATAATCTCAACCTTTGATTTTATTAGTAAGGCACGTGTCAAGTCCTAAAAGATCACTCTAGAAGGTCACTTCACCATATCACTCTAGAGGTTCCTTACGCATTTTTTATACCCCTAATCACCTCTAAGTGAGAGATGCAGCGGAAGAATTTTTTTTTGTTATATTTTATATTTTATTTTATTAAAAATAATGAGATTTAGTAAAAAAAAGAATTTATTAAGTATAAAATATTTATAATAATGACACTACTAATTAAAGGGCCTTTTAAGTTGATTTTTTTGAGTCGGCAGATTTTGTCGTAGCAGAAGTTAGTCTTTTTGCGACGACATGGAGTTACCAATGCAAATACCAAACTTTAGTGCCGGCACTGTTGGCCAACACAAAAACTAATTTCTCAAAACTAAACCAAACATACCCTTAATATTTTATAGCATTACTTGAGTCAGTTAAATTTACCGACTCGAAAGATAGACCTTTTCCCGATGCAAAAAACTAGACCTTTTTGTGTCGGCAATGATGTCGTGGCAACAAAAATATATTTATAATCAAAATATATATATTTACTTGATTATATTTAATAAATATATTTGTTTATGCATATACTTTTATATTAATATTGAATGTATATACTATAACTAATATGTATCTCATTTAAAATTAGAAAGAAGTATTGTGGTGTAGTGGGTTAAGTATGATACGTTGAAGTGGGTTCGAATCTTGGGAGCCTCAATGAAGAAATCATGGGTTAGATTTTTTAAAACATTTAATCACTTTTTGCATTGGCAACTTCTTTTTTTTTTATTAGCGAAGAAAAATTCCAGTAATAACATGAAATTAAAGGTACAGGAAGATGACATGCATCGAGAGAGATTCGAAAAGTACAAAATACCCCTATTACTGCTACTCGCGTCCATACAACCAACCTCTTGGCCTAACGATTTTTTTTTTTTTTTAAAAAGTTAAGGACTTAACTAGAAAAAAAAAAAACATGAATCCCCACAAAACCTATGCTAGATCTTTTCAACGCCCCACCTGCTATTTTTAAAAACTAAATCTATTCACCTATGTTGCTTCAACTCCCAATGCCCACCTGCTTCACTCCCAACGCCCACCCAGCCAAGTCTTTTCCCAAGCTTGACAACACTATACCATGCATCTTTCCAACGCCCACCTGCTTCACTGCCAAGACCCACGCCCACCTGCTTCAACTCCTCACGCCTGTTGCACGCTCCACTGCTCCGACCAAGGATGCTCTATGGCCGGAAAACTCCATAGCCAACACACCACAAGCCTCCAAACACACACAGAGCCCCAACCCCAGCAGAAGCAGAATGACATCCCAACAGATGATCGCAAGCCACCGCGAAACGCCGAAAATCACTCTCCGAAAGTCACTCTCCCAAAATCACCTGGAGAAGATCACTCTCCCTAAATCTCCCTTGACCGAAAACTATGGCCGGAACACACCTCCATCCATTGATTTTCCCAAACCCACCTCTGCCACTCTAGCAGCATGCTCACCCACGCCCCCTTGTCCAACCCCTTGCTAGCCAACTACTCCGTAACGTCCACCTCTGTGCCGACTCCTTCCTTCACACACCCGCTACAAAAACTCGTAAGATAACGATCCAAACACCGATCAACCGCTGAGACAACTCCATACATCTGGACGAAGATCACCTCTCAAACTCCCACTCAAAGAGGAGAGCTCGAATGAACCATAGTTCACCCTCAAGCTCCGACTCGCGAAAGAGCGCACGAATGAAGATCCTAACCACATTTGGATGTCCTCTCGCCGGTCCAAACCAACCTCCTCCTCAATAATGACCCTTGTTCCAGGCATTCCCTGATGATAACAACACACCACGACTCTGCAACAGCCCACAAAGCATACCAAGGTGGGAAAATAATAAGGGAATCAAGTTTATTATAGGAAAATTAACAAACAAAGACAAGAAAGAACTGGGCCAGCCAACCGCCATAGCCGAAGGCGGCGACCGACCGGCCCAAAATGAGTCCCAGGAAGGAGGTTTTCAGAGAGAGAAAGAGAGGATTTCACAAAGAGGGGTTAGAGGGAGAGTGGTAGACTCGGATAAAAAAGTTTGCATTGGCAACTTACCATGTCAAAAAAATTGAAACTTTTTGCGTCGGTAACTTGCTGACTCAAAAACTTTTTGTGACCTCACGATTTTCATCCCTCGAGTTGCCGTTGCAAAAACTTTTTGCGTCGACAAATATGCTATTTGCGACGGCACGTTGCCGACTCAAAAACTCTCTATTTTATTAGTGTGAAATTGTTATTCAAAATACATTGGAAGAAAAAAATAATTCAATCGTATTTCTCTCACGCATCTTTTGCTTTCTCGCCTATTATACTAAGAAAATACAATTATTAATTTTTTTTAACACTTAGATAAAAAATAATAATTTATAATCATATATACATTTCTATCTCATAATTCAAACGGAATGTTAGGATGAACTTGGACTGAAAATTTTGGAATAGGAAAGAAAAGATACCATTTATTTTTTTTTTCAATTAACAATCAAAATAAAGAGCAAAGGGTCTTTTTTGTACACAAAAGTCGTTTGAAACATTTCTAGGGATACATAATTTTCACATCATCACACCATATGCAGTACAATTTAATATGTAACTTTGAGATGTCAATATTTTTATTTTCAGCTAAAAAGTTCATTTTGTACATGAACCTTATGTGCAGAGAGATTATTTTCATAGTTTGAAATTAGGCTCGAACTAAACAATAAAAAATAAAGTGATTGTGTAAATGAAAATCAATAATTTTCATGACAAATGTCTATTTATTTCCTTCCTATTTTGCTAATCAAACCAAACAACAATGATGAGCTTAGATTTTTCTAAATTTTATTTCCTTATTGCAGTTTGTGGAGTACCATAAGATGATATATTTGGACGGAGACATTCAGGTGTTTGAAAACATAGACCACCTCTTTGACAATCCAAATGGCTACTTTTGTGCTGTTTTTGTGAGAAGACATGGTCTCGCACCACACAGTATCAAATTGGGTGTTATCAACAATGCTCTAATAAGGTCCAGTGGCCAGCAGAGTTAGGTCCCAAGCCTCCCCTTTACTTCAATGCTGGCGTGTTTGTATTTGAGCCTAAATTATCTATTTACGATGACCTCTTAAATACTCTCAAAATCACACCTCCTACCCCTTTTGCTGACACTACAGGAAAATCGGGATTTACCGGCGTTTGTAAAACGCCGCAATAGGCCCAAAAACGCCGCAAATATATAAAGTGACATTTACAAAATTCATCGCTGATGTGGCCGCCGTATGTCTTTGTGGCATTTTAAAAACGCCACTAAAGATATTTGACGACGTTCTTTAAAGCGCCACTGATTCTTAACCTCTGTTAACAGTGTCCGTTAGAAAGGGTTAACTATGACGTAATCATGACGGCATTTTGCGACGTTTTTATGAAAACGCCACCGTTTCTCTTTTTTTTTAAAAAAAAAAAATTCATAATTAATTATGTTTTTATTTTTGTTCAAAGCAAACCTATTAGCCATCACCATTTTAAAAATATATACCATAATGTAAGTCAATATCCATTTTTCAATTTTCCACAACTTATAAATAAAAAAAAAAACCCTTAAAACACAATATGTTAAACTCAATACAAAAAAAATAAAAATTACTAATACTTTTACATTTTAATAATAATAAAAAAAAATATGGAGTGTGCTCTCCAAACTTTGAAAATAACTTCATCTTCCAGTCATCCAATCCTCTTCAGCAAAATGATGATATATACCTGAATCATCCTTCCATTCTTTGTCATTCTCAAGATCATAAAAGCTTTTTTACTATAATCAAAAGGAAAAAAAGACAAACTCAATCTGATTAGAAAGAAGTTAGAGGCAGATAAAAAATAGACTTGATAGTTGGATTCTTACAGCAACCATTGACAATCAACCCAAAAATGTAAGCCATTGAGCATGCCATTATCAAGTGAAGACTAAAAATGATGATCTTAAAAATGCTATTGCACAAAAATGATTCGTCATGCAATCCAATAAGTAAATTTGCAAAATCTATCACTAACCCATTTGCAACCTAGCAATTAATATATATATATATATGCATTATCCATCATTAACCCATTTCCCTCAACATCAAGCACAACAAAGCATCACTAAACATCTAACATAAATAAAGATCCGAAAAGCAGTGAAAAAAACATATCCAAAGACTGAAATTTGTATGGACAGTTGTACAGACTGTAAAAAAATTGCACTACATATCAGAATCTTTTTTGTGCAAGGCTAATACAGGAAAAGTCTTGCACCGAATACAGGACAGACTTCTAGTCCACAAATAAAATTTATTTTCTACTGCACCACTAATTTGAGATTTCCCCAAGATCATATCCACAATATCAACGAACCCTCCATGCCAAACACCAGTAGATGAACTAATTAAAGGGCAAGAATTCTAGTACTCACTGTTTCAATAATCCCTTGTTCAGATCTTGAATTTGGGGAAAAAAGACGAACAAAACAGAAATACCGATTTTAAAACCTCTTCTCTTGGGGCCTACTTTGTGAAATTTGGGAATAAAAAACTAAGACAGCCAAAAATAAGGGGGGCTTAGCATAGCATACAAGGAATTTGTTGAAACCTACCACTTTAAAAGCAACTCTGCAGTCCATATTACATGAAACAGAATTACTAGACATAAAAACTCTGAAGCAATTGAAAATCACATAAAGCATCTTGCAATCCATCAGAGTCATGGCAAATTTGCCTCAGGGATGCAAATAATTATTCTTAATGTTACAAGCATACAAAACTGATTATTGTGTTAGATTACACCACTAACACGCTACAATAATAGAACAATAAGGTACAATAGAATAACTAATAGAGAAGAAAGTTACCCCTGTTTCTACCAAGAATGGTTTAATAGCCAAGGAGAAAGACCCGTGCTAAAAAATTTCCAGGCTTTCATGGTGTCCTCTACAGTCTCAGCAGGCATCGTTAGATAGAACAATCGACACCATTAATAATTCAGAAGATGCAGACTAGAAGAAAACAATCTTACTGTACAGAAACAAACTGTACAAGCAAAAATGCACTTACAAGTCAGGTTGAGTGAGCAGATCAGCTGATGTTTTGAGGACATATACTGTATCCAACAACTCAATCCACGAGCGTAGTCTTGTTTTTTTAACACAACCCATATCTATAAATCATCTAACTCAACAAGTTGTGCCCGTCTCTCAGTAGCCTTTTTCCTGATGAAGATGCCCCATCTAAGGGCTGCCTTGAGTTTCAGCCACCCAACTACAGCTTTGCCTGATGAGCGTGTCCGATCATCATTGAATACATAGTTTGAAGATTGGCTGGGCATGTGTGGTGCTGATGAGTAAGGGTAACTGTCGTCAGAGACATCAACAGGGGCATGACCGTGGCCACCCATGTTGAAAACACGAAGTAGATGTTGCATGTCTTCATTTTCTAGCATCTCGTGACTTCTCATGCGAATCTCCTCCTCCGGGAAGTAGTCCTCGAATCCCCTATAAGAGGTAAAGTTTGACGTGCCGCCAGTCTGGAAGCCTGACATGGATGATTGTGGTGGACCAAGGGCCAGCGCACTCGAACTCCTAGGAGGCTGGGTCTGTTGCAGAGCATTGATCATCTGGTTATGCAGAGGAAATGAAGTGCCATCAAACTGAATAGAAGTTTCATGAATACATGACCAGATAATGATGGGCAGTTTCGTTACAATCTTGAAGCACTTTGAGAAATTATATTGGTTCAAAACACACACACATATTGTTCTTCAATACAAGAATATCAAGAACCCTAACCTCCAAAAAAAAATTCAGAATCAATATTAATCAATAACGAGAATATGAAGAAACCCATCGCCTATTGCTCGTAATACCATAATCAACAAGCCTTAATTACCACTAAGCATTTTTTGATAACATCATGAAAGAAAAAAACCCTCAAAATTGGAACAACTTAAACAACAAAGACATGCAAATCTTGCAAGTTTATACCAGAGCAAGTAATCAAATTCAAGAAAGTTATTATTGGGATTATGAAGAAATAAACAGTTTGAATTTTAGAATGAATACAAAATAGAGAATGGTTGGACTAAAATGAGAAGTTGAATTGATAGATAGGTTGAGTAAGAACTGAGGAATTTAAGTAGCTCTCAATGCGATTTGTAAAGCCAAAAGTATATATAGATAGATAGGCTGAGCAAGAACTAAGGTTAGAGAGAGAGAGAGAGAGAGAGATAAATAAATAAAAACTTGAACTTGCATAGATTGAAATATTTCACACAAACAAAATTCAACTATATAATATATTTCCATTCACATTTCAACATTTTAACTTGCAGTAGAAGAGCAAAAAGGCTTAATGCTTACATTTTAACATTTTAACTTGCAGTAGAAGAGCAAAAAGGCTGGCATCTATGAGGACTTAATGCTTACATTTACTACAGTAGTGGGCTATTAGAGGAGATCCACAGTTGTAACAAAAAGAATGTCCGCATCTGTGATCATCCACAAAAACAAAATATACACATATAAGTAAGCAGATGATTGGGAGTAAAAAATAAATAAACTAAAGAGACATGCTTGCTAAAAAAGATCAACCAAACACTACAAATGATTTTTATGTTCTCAACTTGAAGACCAAGATCATATGACATAGGAAGTAGAAATGCAGGAAAAAAAAATCAAAGGAAGTTTGACAGAGTTGAGAACTACATCAAGAACAGTACTGTTTATACACCAAAAGACCAAGCAAGGAAGTAGAAATGCAGAAAAAAAAAAATGAAAGGAAGTTTGACAGAGTTGAGTTGGTTCACAATCTTGATTGTATCAGAACGAATGAGGACAATTTGGCACTATATAATTTGTGTTCAAGCAAGAGACCAAAAGCCCTCCAGCTTAAGAGCAAGCATTTTTTATATTTCCTTTTTCTTATTTTTGAAAATTAACTGTTATCTTCATTTCAAAACTTTAAAAGAAGAAAAAGAAGAAGAAGATACCACAAACTATGAAACCAAAATCAAGTAAAATTATCTTCACAAAAGAAACCAAGATACCACACAGCAAATACCAGAAATTATATCAGGAAGTGGAACCAAAACCATAAGGACAATAATATGCAAAAAGTCACAAGATCCTTGGACAAAATAAAAAGTCACAAGTCAACTGAATTGATGAAACAGAAAACCAGTAAGAAAAAGAACAATTTGCAACCCAGGCATCACATCTTTATAATTATATTTTTTTACTAACTAAACAAAGATATGAGAGAAAACAACAAATGAAGCTTCAGGTGCATTTTGTGCTAATGCCAAATACTAATGCACCCAAAAAAGGCTTCAAAGTAATTTGGAAAGCATATAACATGCAGTGGAATTCAAAAGAAAATTTACAAGACAATAGGATAAATGTTAAATAAGACCTAGAAGAAGGTAATGAAGATAGAAGTGGAGCTGAATGAAAGGAAAGTATATCTAATATTCAAATAAATAATACTACAAAGGGGGCATAGCCAATAAGAAAGTGCACAGCATCTGTCACATTCTGGTTTTAAAAAACTTACATTCAGATTCTTCCACACTTTCATCATCACTCTCAGCTTCCCATTCAGTAGATACAGAAGAATCTGCTGCATTGATGAAACTGAAACTAGTAAAAAGAAGCAAGGACACAGACACAGACGGGATACAACATGGATATTTTCATAAAATGCAAGACGTCAGACCAAATACCTTAGTAGCTCACACGGAGTCTCTGCCACTAACTTGGATGGATCATGATCATTCTGGAATACAACCAAGGTAAGTTACTAAAAATTCTTAGCCAAAATAACGATAAGCAAAGTGAAACCAAATCCTTATCAAGAAGGTAAAGCAACTAGATAATAAGAAATTGGTTAGTATCACTGTCAACCAATGAACTTGAAAGAGCACATCCTATCCATTAAGAATGCCATTTTTAAATACCAAATGAAATCCAACAAGAAATAGATTCATATCAAATAGTGTTACAAATATCTAGCTACACAAAAGTAAAAAAAAAAAAAAAGAGCTCATCTCTAGGTGGCTTGTATATATTTCAAAAGATTCTTACCTCTGGAAAAAAACAAAAGGGTTAAAAGAAGTAAAATTCTTACAAATAACACTTTCTAATTGAAAATATTATGATTTTATTCCACAAATACATATTGTAATATTACTTTGGCAGTGGTGGAAGCAAACGAGTGATCTGTTATCGGTAAAGAAGGAGATGACTAATTTTTTGTAGTCTGATTCCTAATGGTAAAAGAAAAGATTTGGTATTTTCTTAAGAGGGGGCTTAATATCATGGCCTTTTGGAACTTGAAAGTACTGTTGAAGACAGAAAATTGAAACTAAACCATCAAAGAGGACAGCATGAGCGAAGCAATTGAAAACAATTAAACCAAGATCAATACTTCATTTCAATGTTAAGAGCATAACATGTCTGATTCATGAACAAACACATGTTTTTCCCTTCAAAGTCAATGAAGAAAAAACTTTCATAAATTAGAAGTTTCATCAAGAACAAAATGTACATACAGTCATATATACATACATATTCTTAAAAATCATCTAAACTAAGCTCCCAAAACGCTAATAATCTTCAACCACAGACAAATAGAAGAAAAAATAAATTGAACATGAAATCACACAGACCAAATCTCACAGAATTGCTGTGGTAGAAAGAAGAAGATAATTTTATTTTGCTTAGTACAAAATATTTTATTTTGCTGTGGTAGAAAGAACATGAAAATATTAAAAAGAATACAATTCGACTGAAGAGAGGCCAGATCGAAGAACGAGGACGATAGTAAATCACGTGTTTGAGATCAGATTTGATGGAGAGAGAGAGAGAGAGAGAGGACAAGACCAGAGGGGCGGTAGCGACGGGAGGACTAACCTTAGGAGGAGCTTTGCCCTTTGATCCATAAATTAGAATCCCTTCGCTACCATAACAACTCGATTACCAGAAACCCAGTATTCATGATCTCGTCTCCTCCTCTTGCTTCGATTCGACCAGTCTCAATCCCGATCCCTGTCTCGATCCCGATCCATGATCTCGATCCTTTTTCACTCCTCGGCCTCGTAACCTCGCGTTCGTGCAACTCAATCGGTCCATCTTCCTCTATAAAATTATCAGAATCAGAATCAAGAAAAACAAAAAATAGTCAAGAAATTTTAACCAAATCGATTCAAGAATCGATGGATTTAGAATTAGCACTAAACCAGTAATCGAAATCGAAATCGAAATCGAACCTGATGAATCTCTCAAGGAGCACGAGGAGAGAGAGAGAGAGAGAGAGAGAGAGAGAGAGAGAGAGAGAAAACCCTAGATCTAGGATGGAGAGAGAAAACGATAGAGAAAGAATGATAGAGACGGAAAGAGAAATGGAGACGGAGCACAGTGTAACGCGTGCTTATAAGAGGATAATGCGTGTTTTTAATTTAACTTTACGCCTTCCATAGCGTTGGTCAAAAAACGTTGTCTAAAAAACGTGATTATAGGCAACTTTTGTTGTAGTGTGAGCAGGTAAAAATCCATTTTTGTCATTTTAGAATCTAAAAATCAGTGCCTTTAAAGTTCATGTCCCTTTATTCCAATAAATTTTCACTTAAATATTGTGGTGAGATTATCAAAAAAAGAAAATTTTCGAGACAGGATTGCATGATTAAAATTAGATTGAGATAAGGACATGTATTTTGGGATAGAGAATTCATTATATATATATTTATATATATTTCAGTTCTAATTTGATTTTGGCTTGAATGGTTATGCTTGCAGGACTTTTTGAACATGTTCTTTAAAGATGTTTACAAGCTTATCCCACCAATTTACAATCTTGTTTTGGCCATGCTATGGCGCCATCCAGAGAACATTGAGCTTGACAAAGTGAAAGTTGTTCACTATTGTGCTGCGGTGAGTGATCATTAATCGAATCTTAATTGTTTTCATTCTCAAATTATTTAAATAAATGAATTCAATAATCCAAAGGGGAAATTTGTCATTTGGGTTTTGTTCAGGGATCAAAGCCAGGGAGGTATACTGAAAAAGAACAAAACATGGATAGAGAAGACATCAAGATGCTAGTAATGAAATGGTGGGATATATCGAGTTCAAAAAAAATGGTGGGATATATACAATGATGAGACACTGGATTACAAGAAGGCTAATAAGAGGGCTAACATATCACCTAACGTATCACCCATTGAAGTTGAAGCTGACAAATTCGTGGCGGTGCCGCTGCCGAAGGCTGGTGTCAGTCATGACATTATGGCTCCATTGGCCCCATCCGCCGCCTAGAGCTTTTTTTCTTTTTTTTTCTTAGGGGGGCTGAATGACAAGAATAGTATTCATATCTAGGCCTATTTTTCTATTTCTTGCTGTTTTTGGTGGTGTATAGGGTTTTTATAGTTAAGAACTGCGGTTTTTATTTGAAGTTGGTCAGTCTTGGAAAATGTTGCAATTAGGGAGGATAGAGATTATTTTTGTTCTTTGTTTAACTTTTATTTTGTTGGGTATGTAAAAATTTTATACTATATAATTGTACTTATGAATAGTTTATAAATCTTAGATCTTCTTTTATTACTATTATATCCAAGTCAAAATATTGGTGTTTGGTTTCTTAATTAGATTTTGAAGTGTTGGTAGATTTTTCAGATAGTTAATTGTTTGATTTGGTGAAACTTTCAAGATATTTATAAATGATTTCTCACCAATTGATAAAATAAATTAAAAAATATTTTTTGGCTAGTGCAGTTTCATTATTTTCTTAATCTTCAACTCGCTACGCATTAATTTTTTTGTTATTTTTTTTAGGAAAGTAAAATTTTCCTGATTCTTGTGTAAGTTTGAAATTGAATTTGGTTACAAGTTTGAAGGGGCTACATGTGAAATGGGTCAGGTCCAAGCCTTGGGCCGGCCCAATCCGACAAAGTCCGAATCCAAGTGGGTCAGATGAGTACATGGACAAATCAGTTGAGCCCAACTTCATGATCAATAGTCAATCCAAGTCCTCAAGCCCTTGGGCCCAACCCGCAGTGGAAAGGCTAGTCCGGCCGTAGTGCTGGGCTCGGCCGAGCTGCGATACAGGATCTGTGGGCCGAACAGATAATGGACCAGCCCACCTCCATTAATGATCCTGTAAAAGGCCGAGCTGAGGCACATCAGTATCGAGCTGAAGCACATCAATACCGAACCGAAGAAACCTCGCAAGGAAACGTGGGAATTGTGAGTGTAAGCATGTGCAGGTTGCCACCTCAGCTGGTCCCCTACCCCAAAAATCACGGAAGTTGTTGAACCAGAGGAATGTGGTTTGTTATCAGCATGACTACAATGAGTATATGCATTCAATGGCAACTACTAGGTGGTCCCTCACCTTGGGCAATACTAAAAGGACACCTGGCAGCACCTAAGCTCTATGAACCCACCCTAAGGAGCAACCAAGGAACACTATATATACAACATGAACTTCACATTGAAGGTAACTGAACTGAGGAGAACTACTCTAATCACACTTAACATACATTTCTTCTCCGATCACTGATTCCCACGCCGGAGGGGTTATCCGGCCAACTCCGGCCGGGCAGCTCTAACGGTGCTTCTTGTGGCAGGAGTCCCGGTCCCTGGATAGTCCAACCGAGTGCGGAGTCCTGATCCACTTTCATCTAGTGCGAAATCCGATACGCACAAAATTTGTAATTTAGTGAGTTTTTTTTAAATTTTTGTCAATGAGTAATTTTAAACGTAATTATTTTTTAAGAACTCTCTCGTTAGCAGTATTGCAGTAGACATTCAATGCGAGTGTGAGTGAGAGTGAGAGAGAGATAGAGATGGAGAGACATGTAGAGAGTGAAGAGATACATATTGATATATGTGGCTGGGTTTGTGGGAGGCAAAAAGGACAATGAATTTGGAAATTTTTGCAGAGATAGATAGAGAATAAAGAGACAGAAGCTGGTGTTTTCTCTAAATAAAAGTGGATTTGTTTTTCTTTTTTAATATTTATTCGAAACGGTGTGTTTTAAGAACATTTTCTTAACGTCATTCCATTGCTCTTTCCGGTGGCCTGCGCAAAAAACGACATCTCATTGCCAAAATTATGCATTGATTTACTTTGTGCCATATTTATCAAACATTTTAAAGGCATTTTATCAAACACACCAAGTAAACGTCATATTTGGGTGACTGTTGTACTGGAGGCACAGCAGTCGTTACTGTGCGGCTAAATGGACTTATTAGTTGAAAATTCATTTTTTTATAGTGAAAGAAGTGAATATTGCAGAATATTTCATCAAAGGCAAAGTCATTAGTTGAATATAGCACAACCATAGTTACAATTAGCCCGCCATTATCCTTTTAATAAGCACCTTATCCAAACTGCAATTATTCCCTTAATGACCCTACCCCAACTAAAATTAGAAAAATGAAAAAGAAAAAGAAAAAAAATAAAAAATTACAAAGAAGATGTAATTTTTAAAAATAGTTACTTATACATGAAAAAATATATAATTTTAATAATTAATACTTTATCATTATTTTGAAGAGAAAAAAAAAATTCAACATTTGCACTGACATGAAATTTTCCCAAGAAAAAAGCTAAAAACTTATTTCTCCAACATTTTTTTTTTGCTTGTGAGGGTCATAAATTCACATCAAAAAATTGAAAATAATTTATAAAATTTGTTGGTATAAGTCTTCACCATATACACCGAATATAACGGAATAACAGACACATGCAGGAGTGCCACGTGCTAGTGCAAGGACGTCCACGTGACTTCACCACAGAGATGACTTTCGTGAGAAGTAATCAAACGTTACCGTGTTTCGTTGGTAGTCTTTGCCCCGGTGGAAGTCAAAACGTCCATTTTTATCATAATCTAAGATAAATTGTACTCGTAATTTTTGTATTTTGATTTTTGTATTATTTTTGTTTTTATAATTTTAATTGACTCAATTTTAATCATAAATTTATAATTTTATCTTAATTTAATCAAATCGAATACAATCATTAGCATTCTTTAATAAAAATGCGTACATAAGTGGCATATGTCACAATTTTAAAGACAAAATTATAAGTTTGCTCAATTCTTTGAGTTAAACCTCAATCAATTCAATGATAATTTTTCATTAAAAATACCAACGGTATTATCAATTAGACCAAATTGACACAAAATCTAAAATTAAGGGTCAAAATTGAACCAATTGAATGTGTAAGGACCAAAATAACACAATAGGCAAAATATAGAGAATACCGGTATAATTTGCCCTATGATCATAAAAAAATAGAAACTTTTATTTTATTATGATGATACAGCGTGTTCCAGATGGAACAGGTCGAACTGATCCACATTGCTCTAACCGGTGCCCAAGGTACCAAGCCCACCAGAAGACCTGCACAAGAGTTCAACGGGGAACGACGAGTCCCCCAGCGAACCCTCCGACAAACAAGTTAGAAAAAGAGATGAAATGTAGAGATAGATTAGAGATAGAAAGCTTAACCTTCTTCTTGTCTTCGACGTCTGCTTATATTCTCTGGTAATCATTTCGTTGTCCCTTCCGACCTGTTGTCATGGCCGAAAGTCTACGCTCTAGCTTGCCTTGTTCATGGTGAGGCCGTTCTGTCTCGACGGGGAGGGCTTATCGCAATAAATGCTGCAAGGGCCTTCATTAATGGTTGATGTGCAGTGTAACAACTTTGCAGGATCTTTGTCTGTTTATGTCGCTTGTCCTTCACCTGCCACGTATCTAAGTGTCATTGGTTCTTAATGCCATGTTGAGTTATGTATTAGACCCTAAGTAGTGGGCTTGGGTTGTTCATAGTAGGCTGTAGCATTTATGGGCTTACCCACGTCATATTATATTATTTGTAATATCATAAATTCAGACTTAACTATTCAAAAATTATTCAGAATTGTCATATTGCAATTTAGATTTATTCTACATATGTATCTCACACTACACAAATTCAATTTCAATCACAAATTACTCATTCAAAGTAAATTCAAGATATTTAAGATGAGTTCATAGCATTTTTCTTATATTTTAGTAGCACTTTTTACGATTTCAATTCAATTTTCTATAATCAAAATCAATACGACAACATATTCAAAAAAAATTATTTACTATTTTATTCGAAATATAATAAAATAAAAGTTGGCAAAAATTCACACCAAAAAAAATTTACAAAAAGAATGTAGTGGTGATATTCTTGTAAAAATGCCGAATTAAATCAAACTGGTAATTACTACATAAAATAAAATAAAAAAATTGATAATTGATAATTGAGAATTTATTATTAATTTTTAAAATCTTTTCTTATACACTGAATCATGGTTTCTTTTTTTCTTTTTTTAAAATTAAAAAAAAAAAAAACTAGGGAGAATTCTCAGTATCTAGAGTCATCTCTGCAAACACTAAATACAATAGCAAATTAAGAAGAGTGTAAAAACAATAGAATGTTGCACGTGTCAATGCATCTAAACACTACAAGAAAATACACAATTGATGATCACTTTTGTTGACTAAAAATATTTTGGTTGCCAAAAATTATAGAATTGGCGACCAAAAATTATGTTAGTCGGTAAAAGTATAATATTTAGCTACTAAATTTTTTTAGTCAGGGTATATTAATTTTTGGCGACTAAAAAAAATTTAGTCGCTAAAAATCTCACAATTGGCGACTAAAAAAAATTTAGTCGCTAAATTTACCACAATTGGCGACTAAAAAAATATTTTTGTCGCCGTATATATAGTTTTGGCAACTAAAGTATTTTAGTCGCTGAAAGAAAAATAAAAATTTATTTTTTATCTTTTGCGACTAAAATTTTGATCGATAAAACCTTAATTTCAACGACTAAAGATTATTTTGATCGCGGTATATATAATTTTGGCAACAATTATTTAAAATGCCTGCTGGATATCCAAAACACAACCACTTCATATCTCCCTACTCACACTGATTTGAAGTCTAATTAATAAAACTCAAACGCGTGTCCTAGTTGTTTTCAGCCTCTGCTTTTACAAGTTCAACATTATGGCCAAAGAATTTTTTATAACTGCAATTAAGAAACCAAACCAGTATGTCTTATTTTAGCTATAGAAAAGTGAATGATATGAATAACAATAAAATTAATTAAGACCTTCTCAAATTTCTCTTATTAGGATTAAGGAGGGAAGACAAAAAAAAATAGTATCTTGTGTAACGTGTGTATCTTTGTATCATTCCTATCCATATACACACAAGTGTATTTGTTATATAAGATACAACATCAACTTTAATTAGGCAAAGTTTGGCATCCAAAAAAATCTAAAAAGCTTAAAAAGTCATTAAAAAAAGTAAAAAAAATCCATACTATTTACCTTTGTTTGGTAGGAAATCTATCAATTAAAAAAAAAAAAAAGAAGGGAAAACAGCGCTGCATAGGTACGGTGCAGCCACACATCTAAGTCAAAAAGTTACGTGGCACACTGTGCAGCCACACATGCCATTAAAAAAAAAAAATTGTAAAGAGACAGAAAGTGCACTGTCAGTACTGCTGCTTGTGTCAACGAGGGCCAGCGAGGGTAATTTCGTAATTTTACAGTTGTATATGATATTTTAATACATATTTTTTTGTAAAAAGTCAAAAAGTTAACCCAAATATCTATATTTTTTTTCTCTACTTTTTAGTCCAAAAAGACAAAAAGTGCACTTATTTAGGACACCCCAAACAACCCCTTAGTCTATCTACTTGTTAAATGGAGTTGGGATGGGTGTTGTGACAGCATTCACACTGTCTCAACTCGTGAAATTTGTTCCGATTATATTTTGATAATCCGAATAATTCATATCATAAGATTCGTTGAGTATATTTTTTTATATAAAAAATAAAATTAATTGGACAAGTATAACCTCATGTCAAGCTGAATAATAACTATAAGAATTTATCAAAATCATACTAACCTTTTATTTTTCTTAAACATAAACGTGATTTTGTTATGAATTACAAATGTCTAATTAACTTAATTTTTTCATGAATAATTTACTCAACGAACCTTACATTTTAAACAGTTTAAATTATTAAAATAAATTCACAATACATCTTTATGGGTTCATAACACGGTGCTACGCCTATAAGGCACGGCACCAACCCTAAGTTCCTTTGGAATAGATTAGTCAAGGAATCCAAACAAGAAAGGAAAATAAAATTGGAAAAACCTAAACTCATCATCCTTGGTTTGATTAGGAAAATGGAAAAATAAGTGGCGGTGCCGCTGTCGAAGGCTGGTGTCAGTCATGACATTAGGTTTAGTGTCCTTGTGTACCAATATTTTGTAATGTAAGATTTCGTATTCAAATCCTATGATCTTTGTGATTCTTCTTTTTCGCAAGTAACAATTAACATCTAGCCTATTACTAGTGTATGTTAACATATTAATAATAAACAAAATGTGTTTAACCCAAGGGGTTGTGGCATTGTGGTAAAGCCTTGGGGTTTAAGCCCCAAGGTCACAGGTTCAACTCCCCACCCCCTTGGGCCAATCTCCTGGGCGAAGCACTGTTGGTTAGGAGGTTGGACCTCAAGTTGTCTAGTCAGCACTTGGTGTGGGTTCAATGCTCCCCCGTGGTGCGAGTCCTGACTTAAGCGGAGCTTGTCTTGGGAGGTCGGGGCAAGTTCCCAGGTTATAGTCTCTCGCTCGGAACGGCTAACAGGACACCTTGGTGATCTCTGCAAGGGGCGCTGCCTTGGACCTGCGGGAGAGTGGGAGGATTTTCCCTGTACCAAAAAAAAAATAATAATAAATAAAATAAAATAAAATAAACAAAATGCGATAAGAAAAATAATATTATGTAGGGGTGGGCGCGGGTCGATTACGGCCACAAAACTTTTAATCCGTCATCCGTCCGTCAGATTGGCAAATTAGAGAAAATCAATCCGCATCCGTCCGCCAATCCGGCGGATGTGGATTGAGTGGTTTGGCGGATGGATGCAAATCGGTTTGGCGGTTTAAAATTTTATATATTTTCAACATAATTCAACTTGTGTACTTCCTCAAAAAAAAAAAAAAAAAAGAATTACAGTCAATGACTTAAAAAAATATTATAATTACGGCATGCCTCATCCAAAGAAAGAAAGTTTAAAACTTTATAATATCACAATCACTGCATACCTCATCCATATATTACAATCACAGCATGCCTCATCCATATAAAATATCACAATCTGTGGTTCTTAAAATATAAAAACAATTCAAACCACCAAAACCATGAATAGAGCATTAGTAGAGATTGTATGTCTCTGTATTGTTATATCTATATATGTTTTTGAAAACAAACACCAACCAGCATATATCATATTTTCTATTTATTATTTTTAGAATTAGATTTAAAAACAAAAAAATATAGATAAATAATACGTTTATTTTTTTCAATTCAAAAAATATATTCAAGTTGAAAATTTTTTTTCAACAGAATATTTAAACTCTTTTTCAATTGAAAACACAAATAGAATATTTAAACAAATTAAAAACACAAAATCTTATAAATTATTAGGGGTGCTTGCGGTTTGACGGTTCGGTTGCGGCCAAAGAAACCCTCAAATCCGCCATCCGTCCGCCAAATTGGCGGATTTGAGAAAATCAATCCGCATCCGTCCGCTTCTCATCACGCATCCGTCCAAAATGCAGCGGATCGGTTCGATTCGGTCGGTTTTGATGGATCGGTATATCCGCTGCTCACCCCTAATATTATGTCACTTTTGAAAATACGAAGATACAAATAGATGTGACTAATTATTGTTAAGCTACAAAATATTCATAAATAATTATGTATTAATAATTGAATTTTAAGAAGTGTAGTGTGTTATTAAAGAGTTCACACGCCAACAGAGTATTAGGCTAGGTGCATAATCAACCTTTGGTATCTAACAAAAGAAACCTACTATCCTAAGTAACTTGACACACCTGGTATATACACTACTAAAGAAACGGCCTTTTGAGTCGGTTTTTTGAGTCGGTAAATTTTATCGTCGCAAAAGGTAGCCTTTTTGAGACGGCGCAGAGTTACCGACTCAAATACCAAACCTTTAGCGTCGGCACCGTTGGCTGACACAAAAAATTAATATTTGATAGTATTATTTGAGTCGGTTGAATTTACCGACGCAAAAGACAGACCTTTTGAGTCGGCATAGACCTTTTGCGTCGGCAAATTTGTGCCGATGCAAAAAATTAGACCTTTTTGTGTCGGCAACTGATGCCGTAGCAAAAAAAAAAAAATTATAGCCAAGATATATATATATTTACTTGATTATTTTTAATAAATATATTTATTTATAGATATACTTTTATATTAATATTGAGTGTATATACTATAAATAATATATATCTCATTTAATATCCGAAAGAGGTATGGTGGTGAAGTGGATTTAGTGCGGTGACTTTGGGTCAAATCGTCCAAATGGAGTGTGTTTGAAACTTGGGAGCCTCAATGAGAAAATTATGGGTTAAATTTTTTAAAACATTTAACCACTTTTTAAGTCGGCAATCTACCGTCTCAAAAAATTAAAACTTTTTGCGTCGGCAGATTGTCGACTCAAAAACTTTTTGCGACCCCACCATTTTCGTCCCTTGAGTTGCCGTCAAAACGCCGTCACAAAAAGTTTTTACGTCGGCAAATACGCTATTTGCGACGGCATGCTGCCGACTCAAAAGCCCTGTTTTCTAGTAGTGATAGGATCCAAATTGCCCATTTCAACTATTCAAACCTATCTAGGCTTGGTTCAATTAGCAATAGCTCAAATTACATGAGCTACAATACGAAGCCCAAGACCTCTGAAAATGGCTTGGTTATCTACCGAAGGAAAAAAACCTTCCCGCATCCTAACCCATTTCAAATGTTGAAGGGTACATTTTGAATTAAATATACTATTATGAAGTTTTGAACTAATTTAAGGAAAGTAATTAAAAGAATTGGACTTGATGGTAATTTGGAGGAAAAAATGATCCTTACTGTAGTTTTTTTAGCTTATTTATACACGGGTTTGCTAAAATGCCTCATTGGTTCGGGACAAAGCCAAGTCCGTACATACAACAGGCGAGGGAAAGACTCACATTTCATAGTACTTGGGAAATGCAAGTTTGATCAAGATTGTAGAGGAGTGGTGCAAGAAAAACCTGTAAGCCTTTGTTTGGCATGTCATATTTTTTGATTTTTTAATTATTTTAATTATAAAAAGATAAAATAAATTTTTTAATGCAATAAAATAAAATATCATGTCTAACTCATAATCATTTCATTTTTTTCTCACAAAAGTCAAAAAAGTCAAAAAAAGGCAAAAAACATATCCCAAATGAAACTTTTTAGCCCTAGGCTAAAATAGTCAAAAAACTAAAAAGTTAACTCACATTCCAAATGAACCCTAAATGGTTTTAGTTGTCTTTGTGCAAGTCGTATGTGGTGAGCAGATATAGGGGTGTTTTGGAAAGTTGGTAAAAAGTTAATTTTTTTTAACTTTTTGACTTTTTTGATAATTTTTTTGGAAAAAAATTGACTATTTTGATAGCTTTTTTGTGTTTTTTTTTTTGAAAAAACTTGATAAAAAATCAAAAAAATTAATTTTTTATCAAGTTCTCAAATTGCTTTATAGTAATGAGGAGGTTCTTGTCTATATGTGTGGTGTGGTGTGGTGGGTGGCTTATGTACCTTATTTCTTCCACCATCTATGAGTCTACTGGAGCTATTCACTTCGATCAGTTAACTAAGATTTCAACCGGATACCAAATCATATCTAGTGATGCTTTTATGGGGATTTTATCCTTGTTCAAGATGGTTGTCATTCCTTTTGGTGGTTAGGGTAGGGTATCTTATTACTAATTGCATGTGGGTTAGGCTTCGAACATATGAGAGTAACAATTATGTTGTAGTGGCGTTGAGACCATAGTATGCTACACCAAAAGTCATTTTTTTGTAGAGTATTGTAAGTTGTGACACAGCTTACTTCGAAGAGCCACTTATCGATTATAATAAATTAAGGTTTTAGAGATGAAATATTTTTGTTGTTAAAAGTGTTATTATTGCATTTTTAGCGATAAATTGGACATTTAATGATGAATTACGATTATTTTGAGGCCACAATTTGTCTAAATAAATAAACATTTTTTGATCAAATTATTGTCCGTAAAAGTATACTTTTTAGCAACATTTTAAAAATTTTATCGTTAAAAGTTTTTTTTTTTTGCTTTTCAAAAGATTTTTTTAGTGACTACTCTCACACCGAAAGAAATTGATTCCTAAATATTTTTTTCAACAAAT
Organism: Camellia granthamiana; assembly: GCA_036172215.1. NCBI lineage: Eukaryota > Viridiplantae > Streptophyta > Magnoliopsida > Ericales > Theaceae > Camellia > Camellia granthamiana. Next base: position 113,870,309 of record CM069908.1, on the reverse strand, counting down.
TTTCACTTTTAGAGATAAAAAAGCTTAGTCCCTAAACTTTTATTTATTATAGTGGCTATAGTGTTATTACACAAGATAAGAATGTCACCACACTTGACAAATGAACTTTGTTATGTTTCTGGGTTTGTGAATTGGATTCAGTCAGTGTCATGACATAATCAAAATGAAGGAGTGATACTTTGGTTATCCGCGAATGCTTCCAAAGGTGACCCTCTAGAATTTCTGGTTCTTTCTACGGTCTGTGAATAGTTGTACAATTGCTTTAATCATATCCAAATGTTAATTTCGTCAATTTTGTTCATAAAATTTGCTATTTGAAGTAATTTCAGACAGTCACCTAAAACATTGATGGAATAGTAATAAAATATGCATTTGGTATCACTTTGGTATTTAAATTTTGAATTTTGTCTCTAAGCTCTTCAATACTACATTTCATCTTCTTCATTAAGGCTTTTTTTTTAGGAGAATTTTGAAAACGTAATTCACATGGAAACTAAAAGCCGAACCATTAGGCTATCCCCTGCGCTTCGATATGCAAACTAATTGCTGTAATGAATTTGGCTGAATCTCAACACATGAATTGAAGATAGATTTTGGTGACACTAACGCTCTGATTGATTGAGGGATTTAGGAAGAGACTCGGAAATGAAAAAGGAAAATGTGTGTGAAATTAAGAGAAATATAGGTATATTTTATTCACATTTTGTCTTCATTTTTCATTTTCTTTCCAAATCCCTTCTCAAATTCAGCGCAAGTGTTTGTTTGGAATAAACTTTTTTAGTCCGACTTTTTGATTTTTCAACTATTTTAGCCTGACTAAAAAAGTTCTGTTTAGGATGAACTTTTTACTCTTTTTTTTTTTTTTTTTGATTTGATAGTTGTAAGAGAAAAAATGAAATAATTATGATTTAGATAAGATATTTTGCCCTATTTTGGCCTTTTAGTCTATTTTGTGGACTAAATTAACTCTTATTTTCTTGACTTGTTAGTAAAGAATGAATTTTTCCAAACCCAAGTGAATTGCAAGTCCTGCAATTTGCTTGTTCTGTCAAATGACTAACCACGGTATGGAACCTCAAGACTCTCACCTTCAATGGAAATTTGTTTTTAAATTTTTTATCCCCATCTCAAGACTTCTTTCACTATACGCACTACGCCAAAAATCAGCATTAACGGCGGTTTTTTTAACGGCGGTAACGAAAACCGCCGTTAAAAAAACCGTCACTAAAAGTGTCTTTAACGACAGTAATGAAATCCACTTTTAACGGCGGTAACGAACCGCCGTTAATGCCCACTTTTAACGGCGGTAAAAAACCGCCACTAATACCCAACCATTACCGCCGTTAATGCCGGCGGTCTTTGCCGGCGGAGCTCCGGCGAAACTCCGGCGACACTCCGGCGAGCTCCGGCGAAACCATCTACAATAAAGTAAAAGTAATGTTTAAATATTTATTTAGGTAATATATTTCATGAAGAGTGGCTGTGGCAAAGTGGTTAGTGTGGGTGGAAGAGAGGTCTTGGGTTCAAAACTTGGGGAGTGCAAGAAGAAAGAATTATTTTTTGAAAAATTCGAACCTATTTACGGCGGTAAAAAACCGCCGTTTTTGGTCGACTTTTAACGACGGTAATTTGCCTTTTTACGACGGTTTTACTTTTTCCGACACGTGCATAAACGGCGGTAACGAAACCGCCGTTAAAATCGCCGTTAAAGGCTTTAACGACGGTTTTACAGCCTTTAACGGCGGTAAAAAACCGCCGCTAAAGCTCAATTTTGGCGTAGTGACGATCAGGTCAGACACTCCCATAGAAATTTGACTTAGAATTATGAGAATCTGGACAGATTGAGAGAATTTGATGTTTGATTGATCATGTTCTAGGACTTGAAATTGTGATTGTGAACTTTGATCCATAAACAACCATCCAAATTAACAATGTAACTGAAAATGGGATCACACAGGATGGTGGATGTTATAGAAGGGGACAAACTACGACTTGGTCTCTATAATTTGAATTCGCTTGATTTTTATTTTGATTTTAAATTTATGACTTCATTTGAATTTGTTCTAATTATTTATAACTCATAACAACATGTGTTATATTTTTAAGGACAAAATATGAACTTATCTTAATGTAGTTAGTTAGTTTTAATTAATTCAATAATTATTTTTTGTCAAAAATATTAATGAAACTATCAATTAGATCAAATTGATATAAAATAAAAAATCAAATTAAACTAATAAAAATATGAAAACTAAAATGACATAAACAAAAAAATATAGGGACTATTAATATAATTTATCCTATAAAAAAACATGACAAATTGATTGAATAATTTTAGTTATCCAGAAAATTTAATCTAGAAAATAAAGTATAGGGCATAAAGTTAAAATTAGTATTTTATTAGACATAATAAAAATAAACCTTATTTATACATTTTAATTTCAGATAAATTTTTGAATAATTTTTTTAATATATGACAAAAATTAAAGATATTTTTATAGAAAAAGATGACAGCTTTTCCTCCAAAACAACGACCACCGACTTAGAGCATCCGCAGTGGACGTGTTAGTGATAGTGTTAGTGTCAGTTGCCAAAGTTTAGCTAGCTACAGTAAGTTTTGGGCCTCACAATGGACGTGTTAACGTGTGTGTTAGTGGTGTGTGTTAAGGTCAGTTACTAACTTCTTTGTTAACTGCGGAGAGCGTTCTAGCGAGCGTTGCAGTTGAGACGGAAGTGTTTTGTTTGCCTTCCGGGTTGACTGGCCGGATGTCCGGCCGGTTGACTCGGTCAACGGAATTTTTTTTTTTTTTTTATTTACTTGTTGGGATTTTTTTTTTGGACTTAGAATTTAATTTTGGACTTGAAATTTTTGATTAAACTAAATTATTTATTTATTTTATTTATTATATACACATATATATATATTTAACACATACATTAACACACCCCTTAACACATCCATTGCACTATCACTCACTCTCTAAAATTAACAAACTCTTAACACATCTTAACAAATATTTTTGAGCCCCACTTTTATCACTTTTTATTATATAACACATTTTAACAAACAATTTTGGCTATTCCATTGTGAATGCCCTTAGATGGTGCGTGACAGTAGCTCTCATGACCACAAGTTAGTCAGTCAACTCATGTATCAACCTTATCCATAAATTAGAATGACCACGTGAATGGTAAAATTATTTCTTTCCAAGTCGGTCTATAAATTTTTTTAAAAAATAATTAAAAAATCATTCAGTATTTTCAATGAATGGTTAAGATTTATTCGAATCATAGAGTCATAAATAATAAAAAATCTATACATTATAAATTCAGAAAAAAAATAATTAAAAAATTCATTGATCTAATATTTTGAAAAGTAATTTAGAAAGAAAAAAAAATTAGGTAAAATATATTTATATATTTTTAAATTTTATATATATTATTTTTCTTTTATATTTTCAAATCTTTTTTTAAAACTCCCAATTGACTAATTGGGGTTTAGATAAGGTGGTTACAGTTGGCTAATGGTAGTTGGGGGGCTTTTTGACTAATGACTCTACTTTACTGGAATATTCGTTAATATATTCTTTTGAGTTATTTTATTAACTGTATTTCACTCACATCTTAAGGTTCGGGAAAAAAATATTAATTTTATAATTTTAGTATAATTATATTAAATTTTATTTTAGTAAAATTAAAAAAATAAAAACTAATTTATACTTATATATTAAGAAAAAGAGCTCTGTTTGGTTGTTAATTCAAATCAATTTTCAACACGTGACCTCGCGCATGACGTTTAGATACGACGTTCAAAAGTTGATTTCTCGTGTTAATTCAAATTACATTTGGAAAATCTATTTGGCAGCTTGTATCTCCCTTTCAACGTTTCTACCTTCTTCATCGTGTCTGCAACTTTCACGTGAACCTCATCTACATCAGTTCTTCAGATTCATTACAGGTGGCTTCTTTGTATCAAACATATGTACTTCAGATTCATCACGGGTGGGTTTTAGAAGTCAGACTCATTTTATAAATAATGAATCCACCCAACCCACTCTGTACTGGTATCATATTTCACAAATCGACTGAGTTACGATTTGTGCGTTGCGGACGATTCTTATTACGGGCAACCAAACAACGACGACTGCGAGGTGAAATTACTCACAAATTTATTTACATATTTTGTTATAGGGAAATTATTTGAGAAATTCATCCTAATTTATTTTTATTTTTTTTTCAGGTCAAATTTATCAAATTTATTGTCGAATCCGACGAGCAAATAGTGGCACATTCAATCAGTATACACATTCCATCACCGGCGATAACTATTCAACTCCCACTAATCTGGTAAATAAATCCTTCATCCTTCATCTGTTAACTGAAAATGATTTCAGACGAGTTGATAAATGATTTCATTCTTCATCCTTCATCCTGAACTGTTTCAACTTTTTTGTTCTTCAAGAATAGTCAGTAAATCATTCATCTGTTATGTATAAATGATTTCAGAGAAGTTGAAATCAGTTCCTAAATGGTTTATGAGAATTTGTAGAGGCGTATTTTCCATTTCAGATCGGTTGTTATTTTAAATTATGAAATGTTTGAACCTTTCATCGATCAGAACCTGAAGCAGCAATGCCTGGGACACCCGACCGGTCGTCCCCCGGGTCATCCGGCCGGTCGATCGGCTGGTCGACCACCCGGTCCTCCCACTTCTTCCGGTTTTCCATTTCTTCCTTAATGATTTGAACCTACCGGTCCTCCCCTCAACTGTTTGAACCTACCGGGCTTTTTTACTGATTTTTTTTTTATTATTTGTGGTTATATTTCTGCTATCTGAATGTTTTTTTTTTGTGGTTATATTTCTGCTATTTAAATTCAATTAATCTGCTACGTACTTTTAGAACTTGAAATAAAATCATCTGTTCTTTTTCCTTTATCTATGTTCTCCTTCAAACCATTTTGCACTGTTATTCTTGTATATCCATCGCAGACTACTTTAAAATACTCTGTTATGCTTGTATATCCATCCCAAACTAGTTTAAATATAATTTGTATGTTTATAGATGGATGTAAATAATTCCGATGACAATGAGAACACCAAAATGTGGACGCCCAGAATTGAAACGAAATTAATAAATATGTTGAGAGATGAGGTTAGAAACAATCAAACAACGGGCCGTACTACTTCGTGGACAATTAGGCATTGGAATCATTATGCAAATCAGTTGCACAACATATATGGATTTCGGTATACAGGTGTCAAGGTGCGCCAAAAATATCAGCGATTGAAAGCTGATTACCAGACATTTAAGCGACTCCAGGCACAGACTGGTCTGGGATGGGATCCTATTACAGGCACTGTTGTTGCACTCGATGAATTTTGGGATAAAGTTTTCCATTAATCTGTACTATTTTCTAATTTTATTTTAAACATTTCATGATATATACAGTGCTTAATTCTTGTTTTGTACTTGTTGTAGGCTAGCAGAAATGTGAAGAAGTTTAGGACAAAAAGATTTGAATATTTTCAAGAAATGACAGAAATTGTTGAAAATTGTTGTGCCACAGGGGCCCTGTCTCGTGCATCCACACAAGGACCCCTTGACTCAGAAAAAGAAGATGACATGTTAAATAAATTTTGGAACGCTGATGCTGGTGGGAGTAACGCTGGTGGGAGTAATGCTGCTGAGGCCATTCCTGTTGACTTATTCGGGGATGAGTATATGGATCTAGCAAAGGGCAAAAGTCACAAGAGGGGCAATGCAACCAACCAGACTGACAGTGGTCGTTCCAAAAAGTCACGGTCAAGTGGGTTTGATGATGTGTGCGCAGCTTTCACATCCTATGTACAAGCCAAAACAGGACATTCACGTGCACGAGAAAATGAGACTGAGGCTGTAAGTGCAGGTGGTAATGATTATTCCCTTGATGCATGTCAAGATGCATTGCTAGAGCTTGGGGACATACCACCGTTGCAGTACGTTAGGGCACTGACACTGTTCAAGGATAAGGAATGGCGAAGGGTTTTTATGCGCACTCCTACCCATTTGCGCCTAGCCATGATCCTCGCTTTGTAGTGACTGAGAAGTTCTGTTTTGCTTGTGTTAGCAAATCTTCTTGGCTGAACTGTTTGATGATTTCATTATTCCTGATTTGGTTTTTATTAATTTTTTTTCATTCCATCATATCTTCTTTCCTTTTTTATGTTCGTATGTTTTTTTTTTTTTTGAACTTTTAAGTGTTTTCTGTTATATTAAGACTATGTTCTGTCATTATAATATCACCATGTGTTCAATAAATTTTGTTCTCCTCTGAATTTTACTGTTTCACCAATAATGCTAACTGTTACAGCATGAATAACATATTTTATAATTATGCTTTTACTGTGATGTAGACAAAACCATATGGCATCCGACAGAGAAAACAATACAATGGAGCTCTCATCAGAGGAGGATGAGGTTGTTGATGATTTTATGGATTTTTTGATGATTGCTTTAATGCATGACCATATCAACGCGTCAAGTAGTCGCCGACCGCAGCGAACGTGTCCATTCAGAGGTGACGATTACATCTTCGGCCTATTAAATGGACATCCAGAAACAATGATGAACGTTATGCGAATGGATGCACAAACATTCATTTTATTGAAAGACACTTTACTCCATAATGGCTTTATCGATACTGAACATATGCATATCAGTGTGGAGGAATCGCTTGGAATTTTTTTATACACTTTTGCACAAAATGATCGCCATCGAATAATGGCAGATAGATTTCAACACTCCACGGAAACAATTTGTCGGCACATAAAAATTGTTATGCGGGCATTATGCAAGCTTTCATCATTGCTATCAAACCACATAACCTAGAGGACATACTGGGAAAAATTTTAAATGACTGGAGGTTTTTTCCCTAGTTCAAGGTACGAACAGTATGACTGTCCTGTAAGTTTGTTCATATCAACAAGGGTTAATAAATATATATATATATATTTTTAATTATGAAAGTAATATCGAAGTTTGTTTCGCTTTTAATATGAAACAAATATATGTCAATTAGGATTGTGTCGGTACTATCGATGGCACATTGGTGGATGCATGGGTCCCTGCTTCAAGACAAAATACATTCCGCGGTCGGAAAGCAACGGTATCGCAAAATGTACTCGCAGCTTGCGACTTCGATATGTTGTTCACATTTATTAATTCTGGATGGGAAGGTAGCGCTCACGACAACGCTATTCTGGTTGACTCTATTACACGAGCTGATCTACAGTTCCCACACCCACCCAATGGTGACTGTCCCTGAATAACATACGGTACACTTTTTTCCTTGTCTGTTTTTGTACATATCAATTGACAGAACTGTGTATTCATTATTTACATGTAGGCAAGTACTATTTAGTTGATGTTGGTTTCACGAACATGCTTAGATTTATTGCCCCATTTCGGTCTCAACAATATCACTTGCAAGAGTTTCGTGGCCATCGTTATGCAGGACCTAAGGAATTGTTTAACCATCGACATTCGTCATTGCGCAATGTCATAGAAAGAACATTTGGTATTTTGAAGAAGCGCTTCCCAATATTGCGGTTCATGCCAAATTACAAGTCTACACGACAAGGGCCTCTCGTGATTGCATGTTGTGTAGTGCACAATTGGATCCGTTTGCATGCAGCTATGGATCCATTCTTTATGGAAACTGATAATGAAATGGCCGTAGAAGCAGACGGCCTTGTTGGAGACCAAGCTGACTATGTTGATATGTCACAACATGGGTTAACATCCTAATCGAACGTTAGGGATGCAATTGCTACTGCTATGTGGCAAAATTATGTTCACCATTTCTAGAAAAGGGATGTGTACAAGGTATGTGAATATCGTACTGACTACTGGTTGTAAATGTGTAATTATTTTACTAATTTTAGTCATTATGACACCATTACTACATAACTTCGCCCAACCATCATTTCTGTGATTTACTGACTTCTTAGTAACTTTCATAAATAAATATGTTGTTATTAAATTAAATGTGGTGGTGGTAGATGGGTGGTGGGTGGTGGTGGGTGGCAGATGGGTGGTAGGTGGTGGTGGCAGATGGGTGGTGGGTGGTGATGGGTGGTAGCAAAATATGATTTTATATGAAGAATATGTAAAAATTCGCTTGGGTACATCTTCAAGTAAGGGTGTCTAATTTGTGTAAACACTGGGATATTCTTTTTAATTTTCTGTACACAAGTTTATATTAACTTTTTTTTTCCTTTTCATTAAAAAAAGAATGTTTATTATTAAATTTTTTTTTTGGTACACATGTTTATTATTAAATTGTAACTTGTTTTATTTCATTTCAGAACATTAATTTAATTTTTTCTATTACTTGATGCAGACAAATTATTTAATAATTGTTTAATTTTTATTCATTTTATTCAAATGAAGAATTTCGTAGACATTTATGAAGTACTATTTATTAAATTTTGTACAAATAATTTTTTCAATGCATAATCTTTTTGTACAAATTGTTATAACATTGTAACTATGTAATTAAATACTTCAAAAAAAAAACCCCTCGTTGTTATTAAGTACGTTAATAGAAAAGTTTATAACAAAATGACAACAGTAAACCAATCACAACAAAATAAGGGAACAAATAACCAAAACAAAAAAAAGGAAAAAAAAATATAATCACCATATCTGTGAACTATTTTACTTGATTTTTGAACAAGTTAAGCATCATTGTCAGGTGGTGTTGGAGGTGGAGGGAAATGCTGATGGTACAACTGAGTGACTCGATAGTCAATCTGATCAATGCGGTTCCTTGTCAGTTCAGCACGTCTCTCTGAGTCTACACGAAACTCACCAAATTGATGAATTAGTGAGTTCTGAGCGGTGGCAATTTCATCGAACCGAGTACCAAATTCGTCGAACCGAGTACCCAATGTATTGAGCTGATTAGCCATTTGTTGTTTCCATTGTAGGCGCTGATTGTACCGTTCTTATTCCAAGGCTAAATAATCAATCCAGTAATGGGGTTGTTCATTTGGTGGCATGGCATTGTCATTGGGTTCTTCCTCATCAGGTATTGGTTCATTTTGAAGATTAATAGAGCCCATCAAGGTGTTAGCACCACCAGCTCGGCTTAGTGTATACTCAGAAATTGGTGAAGTGATTCTGATCCATCATTCACCTTGAAGGTTCACATCATGGGCTTTGAAAATTATGGTTAACAAAGCTCCAAAAGGTAGTAACCGGCCACTCAGAGTATCAAATTTTGCAATCATCATTTCTTTTAGTAATATAAAGCATAAATCTAATTTTTGTCCAATTTCAAAACAATATAACAAGTAAACTTGAAAACATGAAACACTATTATAATGTCATTTTTTAGGAGTGACATTTTCAACTATCCATCGATGAAGAATACGAAGGTGAGGTTTTAAATGGCTGACTTGTAAATTAGTGCTGCTAAATCGATTGTCACAAATTGTGGTATAAATCTGACTAACATCATCAACAATTTTTTCTAAGGCAGACTCGTTTTGAAAATAACATTGTAAATCTCCTGTTTCGACTATAATAATTTGTGCAAAATGACGGAGAGAGAGTGTGATTGTTTTCCTCTTAACATAAGAGGTAAGACTGAACGGTTCATTTTGTTGGTCACCCAGTGTCAAGTGAACATAAAATAATCGTAGAAGACGGGGATATATCTTATTTGGTAAATTATTTAATGGTAACCATCCCATTGTATCTAATTTGCCAAGTAAGAGTGAATCATATTAAGAAGGTAATTTTACGTTTCTCCCCGTAACAATTGGTCGAGTAATGAAATGTTCATAGGCTTGTTCATAATGATATGTTGCAAAATCATTAGTTGGATAGCCATCATGTTGTTGCTGTGGTGGTGGTACAGGGTTCGAGGATTCACCAAGCTTGGGCCTGGTTCGTTTTGTTCTTGGTATGATTGTTCTTGGCATGATGACTGCAAAAGTGAAAGAAAATTGTATATTAAAACATATGAGAGGTAAGAAAAATGTATGAAAAATATATCAACCATTAGTACATTTTTGTGCATACAAACTTATTTTTATGTAAAAAATAAATATAAAAAAATTTGGTGACAAAATTTAATTAGGCAGATGCCATAGAAACAGATTTTTATACAAAAAAAATCATAGGAAATGACATTTCTCATTTATATTGGATTTGTTTTATACAGTTTATTATAACTTAGAAACTAATAATCAGAAAAATAAATGAAACAAAGACAAAATTAGAACAGAAATCAAAAAATATAACAGATGAAAATGGAACAGATATGAAACTAAGCCAACAGATACGGAGGTGGAATGGTGACTGGGTCGGGATGACCGGCCGGATTTCCCGCGGGATGACCGGCCGGTAGACTGGTGGGATGACCGCCCGGTTGTCCTCCTCTTCCCCTCTCTCACTCCCTCTGAAGCTAATGTCTGAAGCTAATATCTGAAGCTAATATGAAAATGAACTGGCATCAAAACTAACCTGTAAATTATGGAAGTGGAGAAGGAGGACCTAATGAGATGGTGGATATGCTCTATTTCTCTAATTTTTGTTCTCTAATGTAACTGGAGAAGGTGTTTCTGCGATGGTGAAGTTGGTGTGGTGAACAGAATGAGATTCAGATTTAATAGAAAGGGTGAGGTTCAAAAGGTTCATGTTGTATTTTTTTTATTTACTTTTTATTTGTTAAATATTATTTGTTTTTAATATTATTACTTTTTTAATGATATCACATCCGTGTACTGAGTACACAGCTGCATCCTCTCCTTTTTCTTTACCTCAGTGTTGAACACACAACTATGAAACAATAGGGGGTAGGTAGTAAGTAAGTGAAATTACTATCATACCCTTTATATTTTGTTCTATATAACCACTTTCCATTTAAGTCAAGAGGGGCATAATAGTCATTTCGTATGCCAATTCCCACAATTATATGAACTCAACGGGTACAATAATGCATTGCATTTCTGTTACCACATCTGGACGAAATTCATAACATGTAATAAATGGAAAAAAAATTGATAATGTTTTTGTAAGATTTACGTTATGATTTGTATTTTAAAATATTAAACTTAGTGTATTTATTCTTTCTTTATTAATATGTATTTTCAAAAGTTGTTGACTTTAACAAAATGTTAGGAAAAAATTAAAAACGTTTTTTACAAATGAATTGATAGAAAAATTAATTGGCAGAAAATAATTGACATTGGTTTATTTTAAAATGAAAAAATTATTTCGAAAAAACAGTTATTCAAAAAAATTACCCAAAAAATAATAATAATTGACAAAAAAAATCAATTTTTAATTTCAGTATTTTAAAAATAGTTTGGTTATTATTTTTGATAAAAAATATGGATATCGATATATGAGTTGTGTGTTTGATGATAAATTATTTGTTGAATTAAGTTTTGAAAACTATTTTCAAAACACATCACCAAACAAATTTTCACCTTTAAGTCACATCAAATTTTCAAAACTTAATTCAAAATATATCTTCAAAACACAATTCAACACTCTATTTAAAAACAATAACCAAACAAATTTTCTACACCCAAATCATAATTCTACAACCCACAAACTCAAGATACAACTCATACTCTCAAATCACATTTACAAAACACAACCAAACGCAGGCAAAGTTTTTAATGAGAAGAGTTTGGTGAAATTCCAAATTCTCATACTATGTTTCTATAATTCTTATTTTTTTAAATAATTAAAAAATTGGATAACTTTTATTGAATCATTAATTCTTATTTTTTAAATAATTAAAAGATTGGTTCCAAGATTTTACTCCTTTTAATGAGGAGAGGATTGTTATGCTTGGTGACTCTAATTTAACCAAGGTGCTCGGGTGTGGGGATGTTGAGCTGAAATTTACCTCTAGACGTGTGTTTATTTTAAAAGATGTGTTATACACACCGTCCATGAGAAAAAATTTGATGTCGAGTTATTTGCTCAATAAAGTTAGTTTCAAATAGATCATTGAATCTGACCAATATGTAATCACTAAAAAAGTCATATTTGTGGGAAAAGGATATGCATGTGATGAAATGTTTAAATTAAATGTTGAGAATAAGAAATCACATGTTTCTGTTTACATGTTGTCTTCTATGAATTTTTGGCATACTCATCCATGTCATATTAATAACCGATATGTGGGAGTCATGAGTAGTTTAGGATTAATTTTCAGAATAACAAATAATTTTGAGAAATGTGAAGTTTGTAGTCAAGCAAAAATAACTAAAAGGCCTTATAAAAGTGTGGTGAGAAATACTGAATTGTTAGAATTAATTCACACTGATTTATGTGAATTTGAAGGAATTTTAACACGTGGTGGAAATAGATATTTTATCACTTTTATTGATAATTTTTCAAAATACACTTATGTATACTTGTTGAAAAATAAAAGTGATGTTTCTGAAAAATTTAAAGAATTCCTTCTTGAAATTGAAAATCAATTTGGTAAAAAGATTAAAAGATATAGAAGTGATAGAGGCCGGGAGCATTAATCTTTTGGATTTAACTCGTTTGCTCTGTTTTTGGGAATAATTCATGAAACTACTCCATCATATTCACCTGCATCTAATGGTGTAGCAGAAATGAAAAATAAAACTCTAACTGATTTAACAAATGCTATGCTAATTGAAGCAGGTGCCCCTTCAAATTTGTAGGGAGAAGCAATTTTAACTACATGTTATGTTATTGATAGAATGCCACATAAAAAAAACAAAAGTTACACTTTTTGAATTGTAGAAAGGGCGTAAGCCAAATTTAGGATATTTGAGGGTTTGGGATTGTCTAGCTTTTGTTAGACTTGTGAACCCTAAAAGACCTAAATTGGGTGTGAAAGCTGCTACTTATGCTTTTCTTGGATATGCAACAAATAGTACAGCCTATAGATTTTTTGATATTGAAAACAAAATAATTTTTAAATCAGGTGATGCAATTTTTCATGAAGAAAAATTTTCTTTTAAATTTAAAAATGGTGGGGGTCAAAATTATCAAGAAAATATTTTATCTGAAACCGGTTCCTTTACTCCTCTTTTACAAAACCAAGACACTGTAGTTTTTGAACTTAGAAGGAGCAAAAGAGCCAGATTAGAAAAATATTTTGGCCCTGATTATCATGTTTTTAATGTGGAGGAAACTCCATTAACTTTACAAGAAATTTTGGCATCTCTTGACTCTGTTTTTTGGAAAGAGCCTGTAAATGATGAGATAGAATCATTATTATCCAATAAAACTTGGGTATTAGTAGATTTACTACCAAATTGTAAAACTATTGACTATAAATGGGTTTTGAGGAAAAACTTTAAACCTGATAGAACTATTGATAAATATAAAGTAAGGCTTGTTGCAAAAGGTTTTAAACAACAAGCATATATTGACTTTTTGATATATTTTCTGCGGTTATTAGAGTTACATTCATTAAACTAATAAAAAATATGAAAACTAAAATGACATAAACAGATAAATATAAGGACTATTAATATAATTTATCTTATAAAAAAGCATGATTGATTGAATAATTTTAGTTATCCAAAAAATTTAATCTAGAAAATAAAGTATAGGACATAAAGTTAGAATTAGTATTTTATTAGACATAATAAAAATAAACCTTATTTATACATTTTAATTTCAGATAAATTTTTAAATAACTTTTTTTAATATATAACAAAAATTGAAGATATTTTTATAGAAAAAGATTGACAGCTTTTCCTCTAAAACAACGACCGTCGACTTAAATGGTAGGTGACAGTAGCTCGCATGACCACAAGTCAAGCTCATCCATAAATTAGAATGGCCACCTACAACTCATGCATCAACCTTATCCATAAATTGGAATGACCACCGACAACTCATGCATCAACCTTATCCATAAATTAGAATGACCACCTACCAAGGAATGAGGATCCTCTCCTTGCAATCTTCGTACTTGCGCCCGTTCTTACAGGCCTTCGGGTCTACTTTTAAGCTCAATTTTGATAATTTGAACCGTTCATATTTTATGATTTATTCAGTATAACATACCTGTAAAAAATCAAGTTGATCGGATATCAGAAAGTATGTGTTCGAAAAATTAAACTAAAAACTATTTTTTAAATAATTTAATAAACAGTTTTCCGAACATATGCTTTCTGATATCCGATCAACTTGATTTTTTACAGGTATGATATACTGAATAAATCATAAAATATGAACGGTTCGGATTATCAAAATTGGGCCTAAAAGTAGACCCGAAGGCCTACAAGGACGGGCGCAAGTACAAGGCCGCAAGGAGAGAACCTTGGCTCCCTACCAAGTCCGTGTTGAATTATTTCTTTCCAAGTGGGTCTATAAATTTGAAAAAAAAATAATTAAAAAATCATTCAGTATTTTCAATGAATGGTTAAGATTTATTCAAGTCATAGAGTCATAAATAATAAAATATATATATATATATTATAAATTTAGAAAAAAATAATTAAAAAATTCATTGATCTAATATTTTGAAAAGTAATTTAGAAAGAAAAAAAAATTAAGATAAAAATATTCTCTTATGTAACTCTGATAAAAATGAATAAAATTTAATTAATTATAAATCATTTTTACTACATATTTTAAATAAATATTATATTATTATTTTAATTTAAAAACTAATTTTTAATTATTTATTTATATCCATATATAACACAAGTAATATACTACTAGTGATGATATAGAAGATGGTGTTTGAAAAGTGGATTTTTATGTAGGTTTTATTAGATGTAAGATATTATTGAATAAATTTTTTTTTTTTTGTGTTTGGGAAGATAGTTGAATTTTTTTGTAGTTAGATGTGATATTTATGAGAAAAAAATAAAATGATTATGAGATTGAATGTGATATTTTATTTGAATGTGTTTTTTTTTAATTTTACAAAATTTTCAACTTTTAATAAAAAAAAATAAGAAAAAACCCAAACTCATTTTCTTCTAAAACACCACCAAAATATACATAACGCGGATAGTAATGCCTGATTGATTTGGGACCCAGCCAGCTCAGCCCCGGCCATACATACAATAAGCAATAATAAACCACGTGAGCCTCCGAGAAGATTCATCAGTAGTCATACATACAATAGGCAATAATACACCACATGAACCTTATACATAAGCAATACCATATACCATTAGTCCCAAAACATTTACCAAATCATTCTCACATTTTCATTTCCGTCTTCTGAAAAACACTCCACTGTCTCTCTCTCTAGATCTTTCTCTCTCTCTAGAATTTTCTTGAAATCAAAATGCCTATTGAAGATGCTGTGAGTGGAACCACCAGTGCCACTACCCTGGCCAAGCCGGGGAGTCCGAGGAGCCGAGCGTATGTCACGTTCTTGGATGGGAACAGTAAGTGTGTGACGGGCGTGGTTGGGCTAGCAGAGAGCTTGAGGAAGGTCAATACTTCCTACCGGCTTGTGGTGGCGGTGCTGCCAGGCGTTCCGGAGGAGCACCGCAGTGTGCTGGTGGCTAAGGACTGCATAGTACGTGAGATCGAACCCGTGCACGTACCGAAGAACCTGACCCAGTTCGCTATGGCCGACTATGGCATCAACTACTCCAAGCTTCGTATGTGGGAGGTATGCCTACTGTCTAATACTATAAACTCAGAATTTTACTTAAAATTTTTGACCCGCTACGTAGCTCAAAAGCATAGAGCTCGAATGGCTCGAAATATATATATATATTTTTATTCTTTTTCCTTCTTCCTTCTTTCTCTTCTTCCTGCTCTCTCTTTTTCCTTATTCCTTTTTCAGTTCTTTGAAATCTAGTGTTTGGGTTTGTTGAAAGGGAAAAGTTAGGGATCATGAAAATTTTGTCATGAAAATGATCATGAAAAATTTATGATCTTTGGATTACCTTGATTAGTGTGTGGTGCTTTATTCTAAGTGTAATCCAAGGGCCACAAAACTTTCATGATTATTTTCATGAAAGGTTTTTCATGATACCTAGTATTGTTGTTGTTGAAAAAGCCACATAGCCACACAGCCGTCTCTCTCTCTCTCTCTTAACCCAAGGAAGAAGAAGAAGAAGAGATCAAAATCATCATCAACAACATCTTCATCAACAAATTTTTTCCCCTTCATCTTCAGATCCAGATCAAAAAAAAAAAAAAAAAAAAAAAAAAAGAAAAAACAGAGCCGATCGGCGATACCCACCGGCGATCTTCCTTCTCTTCCATCACCGCCATCACCGTCGATCTTCTCTTCCTCTTTCTCTCTTCCTTTTCTCTCGTCTCTCCCTCTCCTCTTCTCTTTCCTCTGTATTCGAAAGCAAGGAAAAAAAATACAAAAAATGACGTTATTTTGGATATTTGAACCACTTTCGAGTTACGAAGCTTTTTTCCTAAAAATTTAATTGAAAATATTTATATGATCCATGACATCGTAATGCACTCATTTAATTTTTGCCACATACTTTACTTTATATTTTGATCCTTATTGTCTCTAAATTGTTGTGTCTAAAATTCTAATTTCTTGTAGTGTTATTTTTTTGTGGTGTTGATGTAATAATATTTAACATTTTTTGTAAATGAAAATAATTTAATATTTTTTTTAAATTTTTTTTACTATTGTCAAAAATTGATTTTATTGGTATAGGATGTGTGAATGGACAAATTTTTCATTATTATTATTATTATTGTTTGGATTGGATTCCTCGACAAATCTAACAAGCACATAGACTAATTAATGATGATTTTATAATTTGTACAACGAATATGCTTGTGTATATGGAAAAGAATGATACACAAATTTTATTCATTGCACAAGATAATACTACTTGTTAGTTTTCCCTCCTAGATCCTAATGGAAATTTGAGAAGCTCTTAATGTTATTCATATTAATCACTTTTCATGCTAAAATAAGACATATTACTTGGCTTGGTTCTCAATCGCAGTTTGATGATTACTATAAGATGATATACTTGGACGGAGACACCCTGGTGTCTGAAAACATAGACTTCCTCTTTGATCTTCCAAATGGCTACTTCTATGCTGTTAATGCTTATTTCTGCGGGAAGACTGGGTCTCACACCCCACAGTATCAGATTGGGTACCAGTGGCCTGCCGAGTGGGGTCCCAAGGCTCCCCTCTACTTCAATGCTGGCATGTTTGTATTTGAGCCTAGTCTATCTATTTACGATGACCTCTTGAATAATCTCAAAGGCACCCATCCTACCCCTTTTGCTGAGCAGGTAAAAATTTAATTTTGTTATTTTAGAATCTAAAATCGTTGTCTTAAAATTCTAGTCCCTTTATTCCAATAGATTTACACCACATATTGTGATTAGAATATCAACACAAAAAAAACTCGAGACACGATTGTACAACTAAAATTATATGGAAATAGGGACATGTATTTTAGGACAAAGAATTTGTTATATATATATATGTATATATATGTTTCATTTCTAATTTCATCTGGGGCTTATATGGTTGTGCATGTAGGACTTTTTGAACATGTTTTTTAAGCACGTTTACAAGCCTATCCCACCAATATCCCACCAATTTACAACCTTGTTTTGGCCCGTGGATAAGATAAAGATGTCTAATGATTGGCAGGTTGAAAAGATCATAGAGCTGGAGTTTCGACCTGTAGATGCAGAGGCGAAGGCGGCAGAGGCTGAGAGAAAGCGAAAATCTCTGGAACAAGAGTTCGGCTCTTTGAAAGCAGAAAAGGAACAACTTGCCAATGCTCTCGCTATTTCAGAGGCAGAAAAGGCACAACTTGCCAATGCTCTCGCTATTGCAGAGGACAGCATCGAAGCAGCAAAACATGAGGGGTGCAATGAGGCCACCGCCGTCTATGAAGCGCAGTTTGCTAGGCTTCAGAATATGTTTTTTGAAAATGGCTGGACATCGGCACTTGATGAGGCGAATGTCCCAGCAGACTCTGATTTGAGGGAGAATGTGCCTTATCCACGACCTGAGAATGCCGGACGTGAAAATGATGTTGCTGAAGGAGCGGAAGCTAGAGATACTCGGGAGGAGTAATCATGAAAAATATTATACCTGGGGATACTTTGGCGAAGTAATGATGAAAAATATTGTAAAATATTATATTTATAAAAATATTTGGAAGTTCTAATAATAATGTGGTAGTTCCATCCATTGTTAGTTTTTTTTTTTTTTTAGATTACCACCTGTTTAAACCTCTTGTCAAAGTTGGTGTTTTAGTGATCTCTAGGATTGTGGACCTGTTTGTATGAAAAAGTTATGGTTCTTATTTCTTTGGTGTTAATTATTTTGGTGGATTATTTAGGTTAAGTTTGGCTAACTTAAAAAAGTGCACTTATTTCATCTTTTTATCTTTTTTAGGTCACATTAATCAACATCTCCTCTTTACTTTTTCTACACATAATACAATAAAAGTTAAAAAATACACTTATTTAGTGTTTCTAAACTTGGCCTTAACTGTCATGTGAATTTTTGAGTGTGAATATTTTTTGTTTTTGTTTTATGATTCAAGCAATAGATCGGCAGCATTTATCTTTCTCATACATAAGTATATAGTCTGTATTACTATAATATAAAATTTTTCATTGATTATTAATATTATTAAACAAATAATATTATTATTAATTTATTATTATTATATACTTAGAGTTATTTTGAGAAGATGATTATAATTAATTTTTTTATAAAAAATTATTTATAAATAATTTTTTTATAAAAAAAAAATTAATAATAATTTAAAAAATAAATTATTGTCAACTTCTCAAAATAGGCTTTAATGTTCATTTGTTAAAGAGAGAAATGTAGAGCCCCATCAGGTCGACAGATTTTGTGCTGGTAATTGATTTTGGCATGGAAAGATAATATAAAATCGAATGGAAAGCGTAAAATAAAATAAAAAGTTCTCTTTTTAAATTTTTGAAAAATAAGATAATAATAAATATAAACGTTGACCTGCTGACCAAAGACTGACTACCAACGAAAAATGGCAACCATTGGCACTAAAGTCGTCGTCGGTGAAGCCACGTGAACATCTTTGCACTAAGCATCTGGCATTCCTACATAAGAGCATCTCCAACCCACCCTTCATATCTTCAAATATGGAGGATTTGCTCCTCCAACCCACCCTTCAAATTCATCTTCATTTGGGAGGACAATGAGTTCATCCTCCATATATGGAGGGAGGATCAAAAAATGAAGGATCCTCCAAAATACTATTCATTTACATATTTGTTATTATATTACAAATAACTTTTAATTTATAAATTTAATTTTTATAAAATTGACATCATTAAAAAGTATAAAATCATACCTTTAAAATGAGTATAATATTAAATATATTTTACAAAAATTTTAAAATTAAATATTTGTTAATAAACAAAAATTATTTTTTGATGAAGGAAAGATGAGAGTTTTGAAAGTTTGTGGTTGGAGTTTGAATGAATAGTGACCTCCTCTATATTTACTTTTTGAATAAAAAATATTATTTTCATCCTCTTAGTGAGAGTATTGCATTGGAGATGCTCTAAGGGGTACGTTGGATCGCTGGGAGATTCTTTCGACTATTTTTTAATAATCTAAATTATATATATTGTAAAATTTATTGGGTAGATGATTCATATAAAAAAATTAAAGTAATTGGATATATATAACCTTATAACCAAAATATATTTGTTTTTATAAAAATTAATAATTAACATAATTTTAATAAATTTTTAAAAATAATTAAGACTTAATCATAGAATTATGAGCATCTGATTAACTTAATTTTTATATGAATAATATTCTTGATGAACCTTACAATGTGAACAGTTCAGATTATCAAAAGAAGCTCTGAAAGACCTATCACAAAAGGGCAACAATAACCAGTATGCCTTAAGATACAGCAGTAGCCCTTCTCCTCATGCGGGGACATCTTTGCTTTGCTTTCTTTTTTCTCTTTATCTACAATTTTTTTTTTGTTAATTAATAAAAATAAACCGATTAAGTTTTGTATCTTGCACACTCAACAGGTGTGCACATTTTCTAGTATTATTAAAATAAATTTTATTTTAATTTTTAAAATTTTATTATAGATGTATAAATGTAGCCTCTATTACTATTGCTAATATTTTATTCATTTTGTAAAAGTTATTGCCATCACTGCAAATATCAAGAGTATAAGAAAAGATCTTAAAAATCAATAATAAATTTTTAATTATCAATTATCATTTTTTTTTATACGTAGGAATCAATTTGATTAATTTGGCATTTTCACAAGAATATCACCGCTGCATTCTTTTTGTAAAATTTTTTTGGTATGAATTTTTGTATACTTTTATTTTATTATATTTCGAATAAAATACTAAATAATTTTTTTGAATGTGTTGTCATATTGATTTAGATTATAGAAAATTGAATTGAAAGCATAAAAAGGGCTACTAAAATATAAGGAAAATGCTATGAATCCATCTTAAATATCTTGAATTTTCCTCGAATGAGTGTTGTGTGATTGAAATTAAATTTGTGTAGTGTGAGATCCATCTGTAAAATAAATCTAAATTACAATATGACAATTCTGGATAATTTCTAAATAGTTAAGTTTGGATTTATAATATTACAAACAATATAATAAAAGAAAAGTTTGTATTTTTTATGATAGATTATAAGGCAAATTACACCGGTAGTTCCTATATTTTGGCCTCTTGTATCATTTTGGTCTATACATATTCAATTGGCTCAATTTTAATCATTAATTTTAAATTTTATATCAATTTGGTCCAATTAATAATACCGTTAGTAATTTTGATGAAAAATTATCACTGAATTGATTAAGGTTTAACTCAAAGAATTGAGCAAACTTATATTTTTGCCTTTAAAATTGTGGCACGTGTCACTTATGTACGCATTTTTATTAAAAAAATGTTAACAATTGCATTCAATTAGATTAAATTGAAATAAAATCATAAATTTGTGATTAAAATCAAATCAATTGAAATTATAAAAATCAAAGTGATAAAAAGATTAAAATACAAAAATTACAAGTATGATTTGTCTAAGATTATAATAAAAATCACTACAACAAAAAAAATCTATGGTGACGAAAACTCATGACGAAAAAATATTTCGTCTCCAAATATACATGTTTTAGTGATGAAAATAAGATTTCGTCTCTAATTATACAATTTTTAAAGACGAAAACAAAATTTCGTCACCAAATACATAAAATAAATAAAATAATAGGTGACGAAAAAATTTTTCATCACTAAATTTTATTTTTCGTCACAAAACAAATTCCCGCCCTTAGAAATTTGGTGGAAAATTTTGGCACCCATATTAGAGACGAAAAGTTTCGTCACCACTATAAAAAATTTTTAGAGACAAACTTATTTTTGTCACCTATAATTCAAGGAGACAAAACGATGCCGTTTTGTCTTCCCAAATCAATCTGCCCAAATCACTCCTCTCTCGCGCTAGTTCTCTCTCTCTCCCACACCCAGTCTGTCTCTCTCTCTCTCTCTGGTCTGAGCTCGTGAAACCCTCTCACCGATCTCTTCCTTGCCCTCTCACATGCACACGAGCACTGCCGAAAACCCTCTCTTTCTGTCCAAATCGCACCACCGGAAGCCCTCTCTCTTCGTTCGAATCACACCACCGAAAGCCCTCTTCTCCGTTCGTTTTGCTTCACTGATGCGGGACCACCGGAAGCGCTCTTCTCTATCCATTTCGCACCAGGTATCTTCTTTTCTACATATATATGTACACTTTTTATGAATAAAGATTTGAATGCGATTTCCCTCAAATTTTTTTTCGATTTCCAATTGGGTAAATTGTTGAATGCGATTTGTTCCTACTCTGTTTTGAGGTTGTGGTATGCTGGTATGCTCTGATTTGAGGTTGTGGTTTAATTGATTAGCTGCTGTGAGGCTTGGTGGTTTTCTCTGTTGTTGTTGGTGTAGCTTGGTTTTACTTTTTAATGAAACTTATTGCGTTGTGGGTGCTCAAATGTGAAAAGCTGTAGTAGAAACAACCTCAAAGTAGTTAGATAGTTATATTACGTGTTATTGATTTCAATTTTCTTTGAAACCAATCTAAAACATGCTTAGAGTGAACATAATTTTTGAATGGATTGAGAAACCCTTAATTACATGAAAATAATTACTGAATGGTGTGGCTGGAAATATTGGAGATTTGACTCCCCCGAGTCTTGTGCCTTGTGTGGTTTAGGCATTTGATGTGTACCATGAGTGTGGAATCATAGCCACATGCTTACTTTCATTGCATTTTAGTAATGTGGGGGACACAAATAGTTGAATTTTATTGAATATAGTCACCCTCAGGTATGGAATATTGTTAACGTCAATCTTGACCATATACAGGATGATTGGTTTGTGTTGGCAAGTGGGTAAGGAATTGTTTTATAGGTCGTTATGCTATGTGTTTTTAATATTTGCAATGAGAATATCTTCATTTTTAAAAGCCATTTTATTCTAGTGACCAGTGAGTAATACTCTTTTAATCCAATAGAGATTTCAATGACTCCGATTTTTGTGTTCTGGAAGTAAAAAAGACAAATGATGGGAAATTTGTCCCTACCTATTTTCTTGTTGATGTTCTACTTCAATGAAGAGAATATTATCGGAATTATATGTGCAATGAGGAAGAGTGGATGATATGTTTCTTCTTCTTGGTCTATTATGCCTATTTTTAATCATACGAGTTAAGAGGAGGTAGGGATCTATATATGAACATAATTGTATTGAGATCCATAGCACCGACCTATTCCAATAGTGAGAATGAATGTTATTATCCTGATGGGTGGTCCAGTGTAATCAACTTGTAATCGTGGATTGACATCGTCAAATCATAGATTGAGATAAAAAAATCCTCAAACCCCTCGCCCAATCACCCCACCCCTCTAGCTTCTCTTTTTTCTTAATAGTAGATTGTGCTACTATGATACTGTCTACAGGATCTAGATTATGAACAGGCAGTCCAAGCATGCTGAAAATTGCTTAATCAAGTGTTGGTTGTTCTACAACTCTAGACCATCTGTTGCACTCATGCTACTGCTCTAACTTGAGTGTTTTCTCATAGCTTCCATACCTCATGTAAATGTGGATTTTCTTAATATTGTATGCTCACAACTGTCAAAATAATGGTCTAGGTGTAGAATAAATGATTGTTGTGTACTTGGTGTTTCTTTTCTACTTCATGTTCACCCTTACGTGGTGCCAAACAGTCATCTTACGTGTAAGAATGCATTTCTAACAATTTACACAGTTAAAAATTGCATTTTGCACTTTTGGTTTCTTTGATAACATTGATTATATGGTCATTTAGCCTGGCCAGAATCCAGAGCATCAAAGGCAAATGATGGTGCCAGAGCTTCAGATGCAGGTTGCCCAAGGGAACAGCCAAGGAGTCCCTCCTTTTGTTGGGCTGAGTTCTGCTTTCTCCAATCAGACGTCTCCACCTGCTCAGACATATCCACTCCACCCACAGCAGGCTCATGTGCTCAGTAATTCTCATCATCCTTACCTTCAAGGACCAAATCATGCCGCGAGCACCCAACATCAAGCCTATGCAATGCGCATTGCAAAGGAGAGGCAAATGCAGCAGCGTTTACAGCTGCAGCAGCAACATCAGCAGCAATTTGCTGCATCCAATGCTCTGATGCCACATGTACAATCTCAGTCTCAACTGCCCATGTCATCTTCTATGCAAAATAGTTCCCAGGTTCAACCTCAAACTACTTCTGCTCCAGTATCACTGCCTTCGACTCATTCATCCTCAATGACTCCTATGTCACAACATCAGCAGAAGCTTCACATGCCGCCTCATGGGCAATGATAATTTATACGTAAAGAGGCTGGTTTGGTTTTTATGTGGAAGCAATGATAATTTTCTTCAGAAAAATATTCCAGTATGTTTTAATTTGAATTGGTAATCTGTGGTTAAGAAAATATGTTGTTAAGGTAACATTAAAATAATATAGGACTGTTTAGACCATCCTTATCAAATCTCCGTAGTTTTTCTTAGAAGCTTGGACAACACTGCTTTAGTACATTTGACCACCTCTGACGCAACTTATTATTTGTGAGTGAACTAGACTTACTAGCAACATATCTTCCGATACTTAAGTTATATAAGCACTTTGGACATTCGATGTACATGACAGGTGTTAGTGTACATGATAGTTAAGGACACCAGTTAACAAATTTCTTACATTCTAGGTTCATTGATTTCTTCTTTGACAGGTGCTTTTTAGGTTTGTTAAGGAAGGACGTGAATCGATTCTCAAGACACTTTGGCATCACTCAGTTGGTGTGATGTGTTGCTCTTTGAAGGTATTATTTCGATTGTTTAACTTCTCATTTTTATAACAAATTTCTGTTCTCTGTATTTGCAGAAGTTTGAATGTTCTTCATTTATGATTTTTTAGAAATAATCCTTGCCGTGTAACATTTATTTATCTGTCAACCAGTTAAAACGTAATTCTTTCTTTACCTGCTGAATTGTGTGATTGTGAATATCGAGGATGGGAACAATGTAAACATGTACAACAATATGTTCTGTGTTATTTAGAACCTTGCCTGTTTTTGTCACTTTGAAAACACACTAGCTTAGACAATTGATACACTGCTATGTATTTGGGTTGATTACTCTTGTTTTTTCAGAGTTTGCAGGGATGCTGCGTTTCAAAGCCCGTGAGGTTGTGACAGAAGCTATACAGAGAAAAGTATTCTTGCTACATAGGCTGTATTGATCTGCCACCGGTAACTAAGGGATCAAAAACTCAATTTTTTTTTTTAACAAAATAACTTAGACATGAACTTGCTAGAAGCAATATATACTTGCCTGCAGTAAATTTGTTTTAATATTAAACGAAAAAATACTATGACTTTATTGATATATTCATTCTCCTTTCATCTAGGGACTGTATAGAGGTGCCAAAAATAATGAGATGCGCCTTGGCATTTGTTCAAGAAGCAATGATGTTGTGGAGCCCCTAATAAAGCCTCAGTGGTATGTAAACTGCAACAGTATGGCCAAGCAAGCTCTTGATGCTGTATTTGACGACAAAAATAGGAAAATGGAGATCATTCCAAAACAATATGCTGCTGAATGGAAGAGGTACTCTTACATCTGATCTCACCTGTGTCAGTATGAAGTGTTTCACACTATTTTAGGGAACAATGAAATAAATTTGTAATGAGGCAATCATACCTCTGAAACTTTGTTCTCTAACTCCACAACTTCACTTTGAGACCATAATTCAGTTTCTTACTTGATGATTGTCTTTAGATCTTGAAATTGATATTAAGCGGAGTCCTTAACTAGTTCATATGATGTATTGAAGTTGGTCCATAACCATATAGCCAAGTCAGATATTATTTACCAAATTTGGAAAATTTTAAGTTTGTGCCTTTAACACTAAATGTATATTTCTTCATGCCCTTGCTATTCCTGCTGGAGTGTACATCTCTCAGCATTATAACTGTATGATAATATTCATTTATATAGTATTAAATAATGAATATGCATTTTTAACATCACAGATGGCTTGAGAACATTCGTGATTGGTGTTTCTCAAGGCAGCTTTGGTGGGGTCACCGTATTCCTGCATGGTATGTGACTCTTGAGGATGATGAATTGAAAGAACTTGGTGCATACAATGATCACTGGGTGGTTGCTAGAAATGAGGAAGAGGCTCAAACAGAGGCTAACCGAATATTTCCTGGGAAGAAACTTCAGATGTCTCAAGATCCTGATGTCCTGGACACCTGGTTTTCTTCTGGCCTTTTTCCATTATCTGTATTAGGTTGGCCAGATGATACAAATGATTTGAAGGCGTTTTATCCAACTTCAGTTCTTGAAACTGGGCATGACATTCTCTTCTTCTGGGTTGCATGTATGGTGATGTTAGGAATTAAGCTGGGAGGTGATGTACCTTTCACAAAGGTGAGTGAATTTAATCCTTTTAAGTATGTGGAACCATGTTAGGTAGGCTATTAGATGCTATATGGTGTCACATCTGACTTCATTATCTTTGGAGTACTGGATTAAATCATGACCTAGCTTCTTCCATTGTCGTAGCTAGGTTATAACTGATAATGTTTGATATTGTTTTGATTTGATGTGAGTGGGCATGCATATTTTTACTCTACCAGGAAAATAAAACTGGAAGTTAGGAACAACATACACAATAAAGACCAATTATAATTTTTTTGGATGAGTACTGTTGAACCTTGTCACTAACCTTGATGTTGTGGGTTCAAACATGAGGGCAGCCACTTTGTGCAAATTACACCAAATGTTAGGTCCATACCCAATCTACCCTTTCCAGAGCCCATTCAATGGGGGACTAAACTGGGCGTTCTCTTAAGTACTGTTTCAAAAAAAAAAGAAAAAAACTCCTACCAGCATAATATTCATCCATTTTTGGCCTCCTCTTTACTTTAATAGCTGCGATAGTTTCATGGCACCCTTCTCAAACCCTTTGGAAGGAATCCTGAGAAATTTGCTAAGGCCATTAACCCGCTAAATCACCCATTCTGACACCTCAGTTCTGTCCTCCAATGTTAATTATAAATTTAATTGTATGAAGTGGAAAAAGTCTTTAAGAAAAAAGCAAATGCAAAAGTTTTTAAAATCAAGGTGCAAAGAGAATATATAGTGACCCGTTGAATTAATTTCTTGGCTCCACTTGTGATGTTATTTGATGCACCTTTTGGTTGTAGGGTCTTCAATATAATGAGTGGAGGTTTGGCAAAAACTCCCGTACCTTTCCTTAAGCTTAAATCATTAATTTAGAACCATATAAAAATCACTATTTTTTTGCTGATATATGTGATTTTTATAAAGTCATTGAATTATTAGCATGCTAGGCAAAACACTTCTGTCACATTTTTTTGTTAGATTCCTTCAATGGGACATAAAGTCCATGGCCCAATCCCTCCCTTACCCCACATTTTCAAAACCAGCACAGAGCTTTTCCATGACAGATAATACAACTAACCTTCTCTCAATATCAGATATTTTTTCTTTTTCTTTTTTATGAGCCTGGTTTCAATCAAGAACAATCACACATTCTCTCTGTTTTGGTTTATTTTTATTGGAATATAATATAATCATGGTAATAGTTGATGTTCTGCTTTGCTTGAAGTTGATAACATGAGATGGGGATTTCATTTGTTAGTTATTTTTGGACATCAAATTGCAAGTTTCTACTGCACATAATGTCTTTAGTTGGTGGTATAAGCACATTGATGTGTTTGTGTTACATCCTTGCATGTGTTAGGAATCCGAAACTCATATCTAGGATTGGTGAGACGCGAAAAATAGAGAACAGCAAAAATACAAGAATTGTAAAACACGCCCACACGCAAGAATTTTGTTGTTCACTTCAAAAATATATTCACTGCTGTCACTGAAGGCCCAGACGGTTACAGGTATTACACCAAGGTAATATTCCTCCAAATATATATCATTTTGTAGAATAAGCTATGCTGAAACACTGTACTCTTTTTGGTTTCTTAACTGTTTATTTAGCATGTTCCATTTACCTTTGATGAGTGAAAATATTTAGTCATACTGCAGTGCGATGAAGATAGATGCACTTGGGCTGAAGAGATCATTACATTCCGTTCACCTTGCATTTTGACATATTTTCCTTGCTTTAGGAAACGAAAGTAAAGAGATTTTTTCTTTTTTGAAACAAAACTAAAAGGATTCTTCTTTTGAAGTGAGTATGGGGACAATCAAGTTCATCATCAAATTGCATTTCTGCGATGTACCTCTTGACCTTCAAAATATCAACTGTGATTCTTCAAAAGCCACTAGAGATGTTATATATGGGTCTCACTTTTTGGTCAATCTGTCATATAAGCCAATTTATTTTGAGATGATATGCTTGGCAAATGCAATTTTTCTTTTTCTTTTCCTTCTTTTTTTGTTGTTGTTGTTGTTTTTGTGATCCTAATGTCCCAACTTTTCTGTATTGCTGGGCTCCACTATATCTTTCTGAGTCAAGAACAGTAACTGTTGGAGTTTATACATTCTTTCAGGAGTTCAGTGGCAGAGTTAAAGGTTTAAAGGTGGATGCGGTGGACACCACAGGAGCCAGAGATGCTTTTGTAGCTGGAATCTTATCACAACTAGCTGCTGATGTCTCATTGTGTTGATGAGGTTTGTCCCAAAGTCTCAAAGCATTGGAAAAACCACCTCCCCACTGTAGTAATATATGGGTAAATTATTTTGGATCACCATGCCATTTTGATCCAGATCATTCATGGGTCTGCTTATAGCTTTTTTTAAAAAAAATTAATGTAGATGCAACTTTTACTTGCAGCTTATGAGGCACAAATAATTTAAACTTCTGCTTTATGATTATTATTAGTTTTTAGCTTGCAACAAGCTTCACTAAACATGCTTAATGCTATGTACCTAAAGAAATTACCTCGAAAAGTATTTAGAAAATTACATCAATGGATTACATTCATTTTAGGTGTGGTTCACATCACACTAACTTTAAATCTACACAGAATACCTCACTTTTAGATTAATTTTCATAGTACAAATTCTGTGTACATAGGTAGCTGATTATGAGTGGTTGGAATAAAAAATGATGTGATAGTCTAGGACCAATGTGAGTTATGGAAACTTACGGAACTAACACGGGACTCCCGGTTTGAAACTAAATCCAAAAATGCATTTTTCCACATTTAAGCTTGAAAATAGGCCTTCGGGAGCCAAAATCATGCAACAGCCATGAGACGGCCCGGGAAACACCTCAAACACCTCGGGAAGGACCAATGTGAGTTGTGGAAACTTACGGAACTAGCACGGGACTCTCGGTTTGAAAACTAAGTCCAAAAATGCACTTTTCTACACTTAAGCTTGAAAATAGGCCTTCGGGTGCCAAAATCGTGCAACAGCCACGAGACGGCCCGGGGAACACCTCAAACACCTCGGGAGGGACCAATGTGAGTTGTGGAAATTAACGGAACTAGCACGGGACTTCCGGTTTGAAAACCAAGTCCAAAAATATATTTTTTTACACTTAAGCTTAAAAATAGGCCTTTGAGGGCCAAAATCGTGCAACAGCCACGAGACGGCCCAGGAAACACCTCAAACACCTCGGGATGGACCAATGTGAGTTGTGGAAACTTACGGAACTAGCACGAGACTCCCGGTTTGACAACTAAGTCCAAAAATGCACTTTTTCACACTTAAGCTTGAAAATAGGCCTTCGGGGGCCAAAATCGTGTAACAGCCACGAGACGGCCCGGGAAACACCTCAAACACCTCGGGATGGACCAATGTGAGTTGTGGAAACTTACGGAATTAGCACGGGACTCTCGGTTTGAAAACTAAGTCAAAAAATGCATGTTAAATTGTATATGTTATGGATAAGATAATAATTGTTTAACTGATATTTTTTTTTGTATTTCATTTTTTTACAGATTCAAGATTTGATATGGACGTGTTTGGTAATTTGAAGGGCCGATGGTAGAATATGGACGTGTTTAATCCGCCCTTGATATTTTATTTTTGTTAATATTAGTATACATGTTTTTTGTTGGATATTAGGAGATGTGTTTGGTAATCTGCATACGGTTGATATTATATTTTTGTGGATATTAGTAGACGTTTTTTGTGGATATTAGGAGACATGTTTATAATCCGCATGCAGTTCATATTATATTTTTGTGGATAGTATTAAAATTCGATTGTGATGTTTATGAAAATGAACAGATTTTTGTATTGATTTGTAATAGATATTTTATTGAGCAGGTTATTGAAATGCGCAGGGAATTGTTACTGAAAAGAAAAAATTTCGGAAGAAAATAGTACCTCCATTTTCAAAATTTTTAATTTTTATTAGTGACGAAATAAAAATGTCGCTATTAATTTTCAAAAATCATGACGAATAATTTTGTCATATTTGCTGAATATTTCGTCGCTAAATTGAAATATTTGGTGACAAAATGTTTTTTGTCATTGAATGATTTTCTTTTTTGCTCATTTTAGTGACGAATGTTTTTGTCACCTTAATCCATATCATTGGTGAGGAAAACTTTCGTCACTAAAATATATTTGGTGACGAAATATTTCGTCGCAAAAAACAATTAAAATAAAATATTATTTAGTTTTGGTGACGAAATTGGTGTTTTAGAAGACGAAAAATTCAACATTTGGAGACGAAACATTTCGTCGCCAAAAATGAAAAATAGGTGACGAAACTGTTTTTCGTCACCAGGTACTTTCTGTGACGACCTATAGGCCACGAACGTGGTGACAAATTTTTTTCGTCACAGATCACTTTAGTGACGAAATTTTGATGTTTGGAGACAAAATCAGTCTGTCACCAAAGGCCTTTTTTGTTGTAGTGAATTGACGTTTTGTCTATATGTGTAGTGTGGTGGGTGGCTTATGCACCTTGTGTCTTCCATCATCCATGAGTCTACTATTCACTTCGATCAATTAAAACTAAGATTTCAACCGGGTACGAAATCATATCTAACGATGCTTTTATGGGGATTTTATCCTTATTCAAGGTGGTTGTCATTCCTTTTGGTGGTTAGGGTAGGGTATCTTATTACTAATTGCATGTGGGTTAGGATTCGAACATATGAGAGTAACAATTATGTTGTAGGGGCGTTGAGATCATAGTATGTTATACGAAAAGTCATTTTTTTTTTTTTTGGTAGAGTATTGTAAGTTGTGACACAGTTTACTTCGAAAAGCAACTTATTCATTATAATAAATTAAGGTTTTAGAGATAAAAATTTAACGATAAAATTACTTTTAGGGATGAATTTTTTTTATTGTTAAAAGCGTTTTTATTGCGTTTTTAGCGATAAATTAGACATTTAATGATGAATTACGATTATTTTGAGGCCACAATTTGTCTAAATAAATAAACATTTTTGGATCAAATTATTGTCCGTAAAAGTATACTTTTTAGCAACATTTTAAAAAATTTATCGTTAAAAGTTTTTTTTTTTTTTACTTTTCAAAAGATTTCACTACAAGAATTAACACTTTTAGCAACAAAAAAATTGGTCGCTAAAAGTCTATTTTTGGTCGGCAAAAGTTATCCGCGACCAATTTTTTTGGTCGCTAGTTTGGTCGCCAATTGAGGGTCGCGGAAAGTAATTCACGACCAAAATTTTCGTTGGTCGGGAAAAGTTGCATTTGCCAACTAAATTTTTGGTCGCTAATATTTATTTACTGCGACTAATCCATTTTGTCGCTAAAACACTTTGGTTGCGAAAAATCGTCTTTTGCCGACCAAATTTCTTAGTCGCCAATTGTCACATTCCACGACAAAAAATAGTTTGGTCGCCAATTGTGACATTCTGCGACCAAAATTAGTTTGGTCGCCAATTGTGACATTTCGCAACCAAAAAATTTGGTCGCCATTTGTTACTTTTCGCGACCAAAACTTTTGGTCAACAAAAGTGAGATTCCACGACCAAGAGTTGTTGTGGTCGGCAACAGATATATTTTTTGCGACCAAAACTCTTGGTCGGCAATTGTCATTTTTTACGAAAAAAAATTATTTATTAGTCGCAAAAAAGGTACCTTCGCCAACAAATTTTTTTAGCCGCTAAAAAAATTATCAACGGCGACTAAAATATTAGTCGTTAAATGTATAAATTTGGCGACTAAATTTTTTTGGTCGCCAAAATGTAACCTTTCGCGACGAAATTCGTAGTTAGTCGCGAAAAGCATACCAATTTCTCCGACTAACTCATTTTTGGTCGCCAAAATGTGACCTTCTGCGACCACCTCATATTTGGTCGCCAAAAATATTGATCATTCGCGACTAATTAATATTTGGTCGCCAAATGTCATTTTTTTACGACCAAAATTTTTTTGGTCGGCAAAAATAGTCGCAAAATGTATAAATTCTTGTAGTGTTTTTTTAGTGACTATTCTCACATTGAAAGAAATTGATCCCTAAATATTTTTTTCAACAAATTTTCACTTTTAAAGACAAAAAAGCTTAGTCCCTAAACTTTTATTTATTATAGTGGATATAGTGTTATTACACAAGATAAGAATGTCACCACACTTGACAAATGAACTTTATGTTTCTGGGTTTGTGAATTGGATTCAGTCGGTGTCATGACATAATCAAAATGAAGGAGTGATACTTTGGCTATCCGCAAATGCTTCCAAAGATGACCCTCTAGAATTTCTGGGTCTTTCTACGGTCTGTGAAATATTTGTACCAATTGCTTTAATCATATCCAAATGTTAATTTTGTGAATTTTGTTCATAAAATTTGCTATTTGAAGTAATTTTAGACAGTCGCCTAAAACATTAATGGAATAGTAATAAAATATGCATTTGGTATCACTTTGGTATTTGAATTTTGAATTTTTTCTCTAAGCCCTTCAATACTACATTTCATCTTCTCCATTAGGGCTTTTTTTTTTTTTAGTAGAACTTTGAAAACTTAATAAACATGGAAACTGTTAACAGATATTTTAATATTATAATGTGTTATAAGTTTGATTTTATTTTCTTTTCTACCAAGTTTGCTTGCCCACCAAAGCTTCCAAGACAAGTCTTTGCCAAGTCAAGTCTTCGCCAAGTCTTCCAAGTCTTCGTCCAATCTTCCAAGGAAATTGTCCACAAATTTCCTTTCCTATTCTTATCCATCTAGTCTTATCCTCCAAGCACTTCCAAGGGGCTTCCAAGCAACTTCCAAGAACCCTCCTCCAAGAAACTTGTCCACCAAGTTTCATCTTCTATAAATTGTTCTAACTTCTTATCTTGGTGGAGAGAAGAAGTTTTTGTTGCTTTATTATGTTTTGTGTGAGATTCAGGAAAATAAAAAATGGTGTATGTGATAAAATTTTGGGTTCAACCAATTATGCAGTATTGGTGAACCATACGACTTAGTTGGGCAGTTGTATCCTGGGGGGGACAAGTCAAGGTTTTCTCTACTGCATCGGTGTGAGGTTTTGCCTAACCGTAGAGGGCTTGAATCTCTTTAAAGAGAGCGAATTTCCCACGCCTTAGCCCTTACAATCGTTATTGTAATTTTTATTATTTGTATTTTTTTGTGTTTTGTTTGTAATTGTCACCAACAATTTTAAGGAGATTCAAATAGCAAAAATTCATGGAGCCAGTACTGGAGAAGCCCAACGAGAATACCGGTGATCTCAACAAGCCCTTTCGGTTCAAGGGAGCCCATTTCAAGAGATGAAAAGGCAAGGTGCTTTTCTATCTCAGTCTCCTCAAGGTGGCTTATATCCTGACCGGGAAAAATCCGAACAAAGTCCCCACTGAAGAGATGACCGACGAGGAATATGTTGCTCATCTTGAAAAACTTGAGAAAATACAACACAGATGAGTATAAATGTCGATATTATCTTTTGAATTGTCTTTCAGATCAATTTTATGATTATTATGATACAACTTACACCACTGCCAAGAAAATTTGGAAAGCTTTGCAGAATAAATATGACACTGAAGAGGCATGCGCTAAATAATATGCTGCAAGCCGTTTTTTTCACTATCAAATGATAGATGGATAATTAGTGGTGGAGCAAGTTCAAGATTTTCAGATGCTAGTGGCTGAAGTTAGATCCGAAGGCATCAAAATTGGAGACAATCTTGTTGTAGCAAGTATTGTTGACAAACTACCATCACCTTGGAGGGAGTTCCAGAAGTCAATGCGTCACAAGCAAAAAGAGACGTCCTTGGAGACTTTAATCACACGGATTCGGGTGGAGGAGGAAGCACGAGTACAAGATGCGCTTATGACACAAGAGCATTCCACTGCAAAGGTAAATTTAACTTCTGGAAATACTTTACCTAAAGGTCGATTTCATAAAAATAGTCACTTGAAGCCAGTTAAGAAAATCTGGAAAAATACTGGAAAGCCACAAAATAAAAATTACCCGAAGCAAAAGAAATGGAGCCAAGAACCCCCATTCACAAGATCTAACAAACGTGTGACATGCTTTGTGTGTGGCAAAAGTGGGCATATTGCTCGAACTTGCAAATTTCGGAAATAACAGTCTCGACCACAGGCTAATGTTACCGAGGAACCATTTGTGGCAATGATCACAGATATTTTTATGGTTCAATCTGTGAAAGGGTGGTGGGCAGACTCTGGTGCCAATAGGCATGTCTGCTATGATAAAGATTGGTTCAAAGATTTCATTCCTTTTAATGAGGAGAGGACTGTTATGCTTGGTGACTCCAGTTTAACCAAGGTGCTCGGGTGTAGGGATGTTGAGCTGAATTTTACCTCTGGACGTGTACTTGTTTTAAAAGATGTGTTGTGCACACCGTCCATGAGGAAAAATTTGATGTCAAGTTATTTGCTCAAAAAAGCTGGTTTCAAACAGATTATTGAATCTAACCAATATATAATCACTAAAAAAGGCATATTTGTGGAGAAATGATATGCCTGTGATGGAATGGTTAAATTAAATGTTGAGAATAAGAAAGCATATGTTTCTATTTACATGCTGTCTTCTATGAATTTTTGGCATGCTCGTTTATGTCATATTAATAGCCGATATGTGGGAGTCATGAGTAGTTTAGGATTAATTCCCAAATTAACAAATAAGTTTGAGAAATGTGAAGTTTGCAATCAAGCAAGAATAACTAAAAGGCCTCATAAAAGTGTGGTGAGAAATACTGAATTGTTAGAATTAATTCACACTGATTTATGTGAATTTGAAGAAATTTTAACATGTGGTGGAAATAGATATTTTATCACTTTTATTGATAATTTTTCAAAATACACTTATGTATACTTGTTGAAAAATAAAAATGATACTTTTGAAAAATTTAAAGAACTCCTTCTTGAAGTTGAAAATCAATTCGGTAAAAAGATTAAAAGATATAGAAGTGATAGAGGCCGGGAGTATAAATCTTTTGGATTCAACTCGTTTGTTCAGTCTTTGGGAATAATCCATGAAACTACTCCACCATATTCACCTGCATCTAATGGTGTAGCAGAAAGAAAAAATAGAACTTTAACTGATTTAACAAATGCTATACTAATTGAAGCAGATGCTCCTTCAAATTTGTGGGGAGAAGCAATTTTAACTGCATGTTATGTTATGAATAAAGTGCCACATAAAAAAAAATAAAATTTACACCTTTTGAGTTGTGGAAAGGGCATAAGCCAAATTTGAGATATTTGAGGGTTTGAGGTTGTCTAGCTTTTGTTAGACTTGTGGACCCTAAAAGATCTAAATTATGTGTGAAAGTTGCCACTTGTGCTTTTCTTGGATATGCAACAAATAGTACAGCCTATAGAGTTTTTGATATTGAAAACAAAATAATTTTTGAAACAGGTGATGCAATTTTTCATGAAGAAAAATTTCCATTTAAATCTAAAAATGGTGGGGGTTCAAAATTATCAAGAAAATATTTTATCTGAAACCGGTTCCTCTACTCCTCTTTTACAAAACCAAGATACTGTAGTTTTTGAACCAAGAAGGAGTAAAAGAGCCAGATTAGAAAAAGATTTTGGCCCTGATTATTATGTTTTTAATGTGGAGGAAACTCCATTAACTTTACAAGAAGCTTTGGCATCTCCTGACTTTGTTTTTTGGAACGAGGCTGTAAATGATAAGATGGAATCATTATTAAAAACTTGGGTGTTAATGGATTTACAACAAGGTTGTAAATCTACTGGCTGTAAATGAGTTTTGAGAAAAAAAACTTACACCGGATGGAACTATTAATAAATATAAAGTAAGACTTGTTGCAAAAGGTTTTAAACAACAAACAGATCTTGACTTTTTTTTGATACATTTTCTCTGGTTACTAGATTTACATCTATTAGATTATTAATTGCAGTGGTTGCAATTCATCTTTTAAAAATTCATCAAATGGATGTTAAAACAGCCTTTTTAAATGGACACCTGGGTGAAGAAATCTATATGGATCAACTTGAGGGTTTTGTGGAACCCGGTCAAGAAAGCAAACTGTACAAGCTAGTTAAATCCCTATATGGCTTAAAACAAGTCCCTAAACAGTAGCATGAGAAATTTGATTCCTGCATGATTGAGAATGGCTATAAAACAAATGAATGTGATAAATACATCTACTATACATCTGAAGAAAATTCACATGTCATTATTAGCCTCTATGTAGATGATTTACTTATATTTGGCTCTAATTTGCATATCATCGTGGAAACTAAAAATATGCTTAGTAGCCATTTTGATATGAAAGATCTTGGTGAGGCTAATTATATTTTGGGAATGAAAATTACCAAAACTTGTGATGGTATATTTCCTGATCAGTCGCATTATGTTGAGAAAATTTTGAGAAAATATAATTTTTATAAGTGCAAGCATGTTCTTACTCCTTTTGATCCACATGTGCGTTTATTTCCTATTGAAAATGATGAGGATGTAATTAATCAAAAGGAATATGCTAGTATGATTGGTAGCTTGCGTTATGCGACTGACTGTACTAGACCTGACATTGCCTATGCAGTTAGAGGACTTAGCAGGTTTATTAGCATGCCTGGTAGTGATCACTGGCTAGCGGATTATGAAATATTTATCTGGTACCATAAAATATGGCTTATTTTACAATAAGTATCCTACAGTACTTGAAGGTTACAGTGATGCCGATTGGAATATCTTGTCAGATGATTCATTATCAACCA
Organism: Camellia granthamiana; assembly: GCA_036172215.1. Lineage (NCBI taxonomy): Eukaryota > Viridiplantae > Streptophyta > Magnoliopsida > Ericales > Theaceae > Camellia > Camellia granthamiana. The sequence goes on along the minus strand of CM069908.1, from coordinate 113,833,655 downwards.
CTGGTTACTTATTTACATTGGGAAGTGGTGTTATAAGTTGGAAATCGAAAAAATAAACCATTATTGCTAATTCAACAATGGAGGCTGAGCTTATTGTTTTAGCTACAGTTAGTGAAAAAGCAAATTGGTTGAGAGATTTGTTAAATGAAATCCCTTGTTAAGAAAAACCGATTTCACCTATATTGATTCATTGTGATAGCACCGTAGCAATTGGTCGAGTTAATAACCGTTATTATAACGGTAAATCTAGACCTATCAGAAGAAAACACAGTACTGTGAGATCTTATATGAATAATGGCATCATAAATGTGGATTATATTAAATCTGGTGATAATCTTGCAGATCCATTAACTAAGGCCTTAGCAAGAGATAGAGTCTGGAACACATTGAGGGGGATGGGGTTGAAGCCCATTGTATATAGTAGGAGCCATGTATAAAGATACTCAACCCAGGGACCAGAGATCCTGTAACTGGGTTCAATGAGAAAAACGATCATATGATGGCCGTGAGAAATGCACTAAATTACTATTTACCCATCCCTATGATGTAAGTGCATTTATCCTATAACGTTGTAGAGGTTGAGTTATTAAAAAACTCTTAATGAATTTCTGTAACTTTTATTGAGTGGGTGTCATAGTTACAAGAGCACCCTTGACAGGATTCACCTATGTGAGTGTGGTAGTGGGGCCGCTACCTATGAGATTTGGGCTAATTCTCAAACACACTCATGAATCCTGAGATCACACAAGGTCGTAATGTGCTAGCTCTTAAAGCTTATGTGAACACTTGGAATATTATGTGTGTGCAATAATTATTTATTTCCCTTAAGCAGTCATAGTTCAATGCTGAGCATACTATTGGCTCTGGAGTAGATATTATTGTTTCACTAATGGAGGTTCAATGCAGAGCACACCTACCATGATGCATAATATCCTTATTTGCCTAATAATCTCAGTTTTTGTTACTTATAATATTAAAATAGGTGGGGGAATGTTAGTAGATATTTTAATATTATAATGTGTTATAGGTTTGATTTTCTTTTCTTTTCTACCAAGTTTGCTTGCCCACCAAGTTTCCAAGATAGGTCTTTGCCAAGTCAAGTATTCGCCAAGTCTTAGTCAAGTCTTCGCCGAGTCTTCCAAGGAAATTGCCCACTAATTTCCTTTCCTATTCTTATCCATCTAGTCTTATCCTCCAAGCACTTCCAAGAGGCCTCCAAGCAACTTCCAAGAATCCTCTTCCAAGAAACTTGTCCACTAAGTTTCATCTTCTATAAATTGTTCTAACTTCTTATCTTGGTGGAGAGAAGAAGTTTTTGTTGCTTTATTATGTTTTGTGTGAGATTATCAGGCAAATAAAAAATGGTGTATGTGATAAAGTTTTGGATTCAACCAATTATGCAGTATTGGTGAACCATACGACTTAGTCGGGCTGTTGTATCCTAGGGGGGACAAGTCAAAGTTTTTTCTGCTGTACCGGTGTGAGGCTTTGCCTAACCGCAGATGGCTTGAATCTCTTTAAAGAGAGCGAATTTCCCATGACTCAGCCTTTACAATCGTTATTGTAATTTTTATTATTTGTATTTTTTTGTGTTTTATTTGTAATTATCACCAACAAAAACTAAAAGCCGAACCATCAGGCTATCCCCTGCGCTTCGATATACAAACTAATTGCTGTAATGAATTTGGCTGAATCTCAACACATGAATTGAAGATAGATTTTAGTGACACTAGCACTCTGATTAATTCAGGGACTAAGGAAGGGACTCGGAAATGGAAAAAGAAGATGTGTGTGAAATTAAGAGAAATATAGGTATATTTTATTCACATTTTATCTTCATTTTTCATTTTCTTTCCAAATCTCTTCTCAGATTCCTCAACTAAACATAACGTAAGTGTTTGTTTGGAATAAACTTTTTTAGTCTGACGTTTTGATTTTTCAACTATTTTAGCCTGACTAAAAAAGTTCTGTTTGGGATGAACTTTTTACTTTTTTTTTTTTTTTAATAGTTGTAAGAGAAAAAATGAAATAATTATGATTTAGATAAGATATTTTGCCCTATTTTGGCCTTTTAGTCTATTTTGTGGACTAAATTAACTCTCTTATTATCTTGACTTGTTAGTAAAGAATGAATTTTTCCAAACCCAAGTGAATTGCAAGTCCTGCAATTTGCTTGTTCTGTCAAATGACTAACCACGGTATGGAACCTCAAGACTCTCATCTTCACTGGAATTTTTTTTTTTTTTTTTTATCCCCATCTCAAGACTTTTTTCACTACACGATCAGGTCAGACATAGAAATTTGACTTAGAATTATGAGAATCTGGACAGATTGAGAGAATTTGATGTTTGATTGATTGTGTTCTAGGACTTGAAATTGTGATTGTGAACTTTGATCCATAAACAACCATCCAAATTAACAAAGAAACTCTGATTGGAAATATGGTTATAACTTGTTAATCATGGAGATATTAGACAAAATCTAAATAAGATACAGAGCACTAGGGATTCCACCTTTGTTAACAATGAAAATGTATTAGTGTAATTATAAATTTCCAATATTCACATACCCAATAAAAATACAAGTTTAAAAAAAACAAAAACAATATATATTTTTCCTAATTACACCATCTTCCACTTTAAGTAAGACAACCCTTCATAACTTTAAAAAGCCTATACACATTTAAAAAATTAAAGAACTAAAAAACGAGATTAGGCATGAATGCGGTTCTTCACTTTAGCCCCTCCAAAAATAAGGCTAAGCAGCGGATGGAGCGGGCATGTAATGACCAACACTGGTCTCCGACAGTGCCAACACCCCTTCAATGAGTGGTATGTTAGTCTTGTAATCCAATGACTCATCATTGTATATGTCCCACCACTTCTTTACTAGCATTTTGATGTCTTCTCTATCCCTGTTCTCTTCTTTCCCAGTATACCTCCATGGCTTCGATCCCTGAAAAATACCCAAACAACAAATTCACCCCTTCAGAATATTGATTTCATTTAATTAAAATAATTTGAGATAAAAATTGAAGAATTGGATTATAAATGATCATAATCACTCACCGCAGCACAGTGGTGAAATACTTTCACTTTTTTTTTGATCGGCAAAGTAAAAATTTCATTAACAACATGAAATTAAAGGTACAGGAAGATGGCATGCATCGAGAGAGATTCGGAAAGTACAAATTACCCCTACTACTGCTACTCGCATCCATACAACCAACCCCTCGGCCTCACATTTTAAAAAAAAAAAAAAAAAAAAAAAAAAAAAAAAAAAGAGTTAAGAAGGACTTAACTATAAAATAAAATACAAGAACTACTTTCACTTTATCAAGCTCAATGTTCTCCGGGTGACGCCACAACATGGCCAAAACAAGGTTGTAAATTGGTGGGATAGGCTTGTGAACATCCTTAAAAAACATGTTCAAAAAGTCCTGAAAGCACAAACATTAAAGCCCAAATCAAATTAGAGGCGAAACATATATATATACACGTGAAAAAACAAATTCTCAATCCCTGCATCGCAATATGTGAATGAAAATCTATCAGAATAACTGGTTGTGAATTTTAAAGATGGAGATATCTGGATTTTGAATTGACAACAATAGGTCCATTACCTGCTTAGCAAAAGGGGTAGGAGGGACGATTTTGACAGTGTTCAAGAGGTCTTCGTAGACGGAGAGACTAGGCTCATATACAAACATGCCAGCATTGAAATAGAGGGGAGGCTTGGGACCCAATTTAGCAGGCCATTGGACCTTATTAGGACATTGTTGACAGTACCCAATCTTGTACTGCGGGGTGTGAGACCATGTCTTCTCGCAGAAACAATCTTTCACAGCATAAAAATATCCATTTGGATTGTCAAAGAGGTGGTCTATATTTTCAAACACCTGAATGTCTCCGTCTAAATATATCATCTTATGGTACTCCACAAACTGCAATTAAATCACAAACAAATGTATATGACTTTATTATAGCTACAAAGATAATTATTAGTATGAATGACACAAAATTACACAGGCATATACCTCCCAGATGCGAAGCTTGGAGTAGTTGATGACGTAGTAGGCCCTAGCGAACTGGGTCTGGTTCTCAGGTGGGTAAATCGGTTCGATCTCACGGACTATGCAGCCCTGAGCCACCAGAATACGGCGGTGCTCTGCCGGCACGTCTGGCAGCACTGCCACCACAAGTGGGTACGCAGTCTGGGCCTTCCTCAAGCCCTTGGCCAGCCCAACCACGCCCTTCACGTAGTCACCGTTCCGAACCAAGAACGTGACGTAAGCTCGGCCCGTCAGGCTCACCACCTTGACCATGCTTGTGGCCTTGGTGGTTTTACTTACAAGTTTAGGAAGAGCCATTTGGTTTTTCACAACAAATTTTAGAGTTTGAAAGAGAGTGGTCTAGAGGTGAAGAAGTTTTTGATGAAATGTGAGAATGGTTTGGTGAGTTTTGTGGGTTGAATGAGGTGAATGCTGCTTTATTTATAGGCATTGGTGGATAGATGGAGAATAAATCTATTTTTTTGGTGTTTGATGGATGATAACGACGTCGTTTGGTGGTTTCGAAATGTCAATGAAATGGGGCCCAAACAAATCGGACTATACGTGTGTCAGTCAGTAACAGTGTGTGTAGGCGCTGATCGAATCCGGATCCTCGGTGCCCCTTTCTTGCCGCGCATCCTTGTAGCTCTCCAAAACGACGTCGTTTTGGAGGTTTTTTTTTTTTTCTTTATTTCGTTCTTTCTTTCCTTTTGCCCCTGTTTTCTTCTCTCATTTGAAAATGCCTGAACTCATCCTTTCAGTTTTCTCACAGAACAAAACAAATCCAATCATCTATATATATACACACACGTATGTATACATATGTATATATATAAAAAAAAACTTGAGGATCATAGATTCAGAATCAATCAGCAAAATGCCAAGCTTTAAATCAAACTTCACATTCAACCTCTCTCTCTCTCTCTCTTTCTCTGCTCCTTTTTTTTTTTTTTTTATAGTTATTGTTGATTTTTGATGATGCTTGATGATGCTTAATGAAATTTTGGGTGGATACAGAATACAGATACACAACAAAATTTCATTTTGGGTGGATACAGAATACAGGATGCTTGATGAAATAAAAATGTTTTGATGATGCTTGATGAAATACAGAATACAGAATCCTCTCTGGTTTCTGGGTCTCCGGATCTGCCTCTGAATAATTTTACTTGATTCGAGAGTTGACGAAAACCATTAATACAAGTAAATCTCAAATCAAGTAAAAAAGATGTTGATCGATAAAAGAAGAAAACCATTTTTTTACAGATCTGGAAACCATTAATACATCATAATTTTTCCATATTTTTACAGATCTAGAAACCATTACTTGATTTACTTGTATAACTTTTATACCCAGATTTACAAAATTATTGATCAACTCTCAACATCTTTTTTCCAGATTTGAGATTTACAGGGGCAAAATGAGTTCAGGGGCAAAATTATCGATCAACTCTCAAAATGAGTTCAGGCCTTTTCAAATGAGAGAAGAAAACAGGGGCAAAAGGAAAGGAAAGAAAGAAAGAAAAGAGAAAAAAATAAAAAAACCCCCCCCCCAAAACGACGTCGTTTTGGAGGGCTACAGGGAGGAAAGGGGCACCGAGGATCTGGATTCGACGGTGATTAGGTCTGACGGCTGTGTATTTCCAGTAAATTACTATAGAAATGGATAATGGAAAATGGGTTGGTCGTCTGTGTAACTAAAAGGGTACTTAGGGGTTGTTTTGAATGTTCTAAATAAGTATATTTTTTGACTTTTTATAAAATATGAGTTGGATTTGAAGTGATGTGATAGAGAGGTGATGTGATTTAAATAAAATAATGTGACTTAAATGTGATAGTAACTTTTTAAATTTTTAACTTTTTTTTAAAATGTCAAACTTAGGCCAAGTTTGGGAAGTTCAAAAAAAGCTAAAAAGTCAAAAAGTTACTCAAAAAGTTAAAAAGTTATCACTATTCACCAAAAGTCAAAAATTACGGCTGCACAACTCCTAATTCTAATTTTCTCCTACACATTAATTTATACAATTTTTTAATACACATTTTTCTATAAAAAGTCAAAAAGTTAAGTCTTCAGGGCTAAGCCAGCTTCCTTAGTTTGAACCGAACAAAGAAAGCTGCCCCTAGAGGCTCAACCGAGGTAAAAAAAACCCGTAGTTCAAACCGAGATAACCAACCCCATACACAAACCGATCTAGAGAACCACTTGCTCAATCCGAGCTACCAAGAATTTTTGTTGACCCGAGATAAAACTTGTAGCATCCCCTATGGCCGAAGTAGGACTTCTTTTATCTTTGCTTTGATTTTGTAGCACGGTCAACGATCTGTGCTTAACACCTTTGTTTTCTACTTTGTAGACTTAGGTTGCCCAAGCACTCCTCTGCGCGCTCAACCGAGCTACTGAGCACTTTCTCCAGACCGAACTAATTTATTTTTAACTTATAAAATAAATGGGGAAGTATAGGTTTTTGGTAGAAACCCCTAGAGGCCTAGCCGAATTCCGTAAGGATTACAACATCCCTGACGACATACAACTTGTTTTAGCCAAAAAAGATGTCACACCATGGGGGAATGAGGGCTTCGTACCTTTTACCCTCCTTTCAATAATAGAAACCGGACTAAGATTTCCAGTCCAGCCATTAATTTGTGAATTCCTTAGACAAACACGACTATGCCCAACCCAACTCTCCACCAATTCATACCGTATCATAATGGGAATAGCCGAACTAAATCGCCAAGCCGGTCTTAACCTAGGTTTAGCCGAAATATTTCACCAATACTCCATAGGCTCCAAAGAAGAGGGCTGGGTTTATTATCTAAGAATACGCCGCAACTGAGAGAAAATAATAAAAGATACGCCGGATAAAGACTTGAATGACGACGATTTTTTCTGGGTGTCTGGGAATTTTGAAGATCATCGAGCCCAGATTCCTGGCAAAAGAATAAACTGGAAAAAAGGAGAACCCGGTATAATTATTTCGGTTCCATTTCATGCTTCTCTTTTACTTCGGTTTTCCGCCCTTGAACCGAACTAACAGTTGAACTTCTCTCTGCAGACTCAGCCCACCTTCATTCATTGTACAGCTACCCCAACCTAGGTACTCTGCGCGCCGCACTACGGGTTAAATAAAGAAGTTAGGCGAAACTTATAAATTTCGAACCGACCTACAAATACAGCGGTCGCCGAAAAGCGAGAGTGACCGACTTCCTTCTTGAGGACGCCCCAGAACCGGACCCAACCTTGCCCCAGATCAACCTAGTGCCTTTGACCGCCGAACAAGAGATGGCCAAAAGGAGCAGGCTGAAGGCCCTGTTAACCGCAACAAATCCAGCCGATGTACCACCAACTGGGCAGACCACTGAGACCGTGGTAGCTCTCCCCTCTCAACAGCCATCCTCATCTCGTCCAGGTAAGCGTGCCCGGACTAGCCGAACCAAACGACGCGTTGCTGATGAGGACGAGACCATTCTGCCACCAAGTCCTCCTCCAAGCCCTCAACCAAGCCTTCAACCGGAACACTTTGACCGGGCTGGCTCCTCCAAATGGGTTCCCAATCTTATCTTTCAAAACCGAGATATTCTGGATACCGACTCGGTAGTTGCTGAGAAGGATCACTTGATGGCTTTCAACCTAGCCAAGAGTGTATGCCTCCCTAAACACATGGAGCACCACCAAAAGCAACTAAACACCGAGCTGAAGGCCATCCGGTTTTCAACAAAATCCATGATCCTGGTAGGTAGCACTGTCCTTTTTTGATCTTTCTAATTTTTCCAACTTTCAGTTTGGCTAAAAAGAAAATTATTATTCTTTTGCAAGCTGTTCAGAAAAAACAACATCACACACAGGAAAGTGTTGGAGCTTAGGAGAACAACCAGGCAGGCCGTGGCAGAAGCCGAAGCAAAAATGGCCGAGCTAGAGGAGGCCAGAAAGCAAATGGCCGAGCTACGATCTGAGAACGGCCGATTGACCGGACTGGTTAGTTCGGCTGAAGCAGAAAAGCAGAAGGCTGCCAATGAGGCGAAGGACAAGTACCTGCGCCAGCTGGCGAAGATTGAAAAGAAAAAAGATACCGAAATAGCCCAACTGAAGGAGGGCATGAAAGGAGCCGAAAAGCGAGGCTTCAAGAAGGCAGAGGACGCCTATACCCAACAATGTAAAGCCGCCAAGGATCTTTTCTCCAAGTGCGGCTGGAGGGCAGCTGTGAAGAAGCTCGGTCACGGTCCTCAGACCGAGGTCTACAACTCTCCAGCATACTGCATACTGAGCTCCCTGGCAGAGTACGCTGCTGCCCTTCAGCAGCAATTTCTTGAAGGTTCAGGCTCTGATGAAGATTCTGCCTCTGAGGACACTCCGGTTGGTAATGTTGACCAGACAGTTCGGGCAGAGCCCACGGTGGAAGACCTGATCATTGAGCAACCAGGTGAAACCATGCTTCTGACTGAAACCACTCTTGTGACTGAGACCGAGCTCCCACCTGAAACCGATCTTCGTGTTGATGCTGATGCTGACTTTCATGCTGAAATTGATGATCTTTTCAACTGATTGTCTTTTTTTTCTTTTTTTTCTTTTTTCTTCTTTTCTTTTGTTACGGACTTGTAACCGAGCTGCGGCCCTTTATTTATACTTGTTTTTCATTTTGATGAATGAAAAATCTTCTATTGTGCTCAGTTCTTACTCCGGTTTTGTTCTGTACGCTTGCACTTGTAATGAATTTTCAATGTTTTCTACTGCTCCAACTGTTATTTCGGTTTGCTTTCCTGTTTGAGCATGCTCTCTTGCAATATTTTTGACCGAGATATAGTATTCCGGTTTCAACTGGTCAATCTTACTAGCCAACCACTCTTTAGCCGATATAATTATCTCGGCTGAAGAGTAACAAGAGTTTGTTTAATCCAGCCATCCACTCTTCAGCCATAAACTTACTTCGGCTGAATAGTAACAAGAGTTGGTTTAATCCAGCCAACCACTCTTCAGCCATAAACTTACTTCGGCTGAAGAGTAACAAGAGTTGGTTTATCCAGCCAACCACTCTTCAGCCATAAACTTACTTCGACTGAAGAGTAACAAGAGTTAGTTTATTCAGCCAACCACTCTTCAGCCATAAACTTACTTCGGCTGAAGAGTAACAAGAGCTGGTTTATCCAGCCAACCACTCTTTAGCCATAAACTTACTTCGGCTGAAGAGTAACAAGAGTTGGTTTAATCCAGACAACCACTCTTCAGCCATACCCTTACTTCGGCTGAAGAGTAACAAAAGTTGGTTTAATCCAGCCAACCTCTAAGTTGGTTTTTCCAGCCAACTTAGAATAAAGTGTTTGGTTATTCCGACCAAACGTCTTGCAGCCTGGATCCTTATCCTGGGCTTAGGAAGGGTGTTGGTTTAATTCAGCCAACCTCTAAGTTGGTTTTTCTAGCCAATTTAGAATAAAGTGTTTGGTTATTCCGACCAAACGTCCTGCAGCTTGGATCCTTATCCTGGGCTTAGGAAGGTTCATAGTTGGTTATTCCGGCCAACTATGTTTACAATGTTCCTAACTTACTAAAGTTACCTTCTACTGAAAACAATTATGCTGAAAAGAATCGACTTGTTTTATTGAGAAAGTAAAAAATTACACATACTTAAAAGAAAAAAGCTAAAAATAAAATAACTTGAGTTTGGCAGTGTTCCATGGCCTGGGAATTGCTTTGCCGTCCTCATCTTCAAAGTGGTATGCCCCTTTGCCTGCTAATCCAACCACTTTGTAAGGTCCTTCCCAGTTAGGCCCTAGCTTGCCATCTCCTGGTACCAAGGTATTTCCCATCACTTTGCGCAGTACCCAATATCCGATCTTGAATTGCCTTGGATGCACTGTTTTGTTATACTTTCTGGACAATTCTTGTTGGTAGGAGGCGATGTGAACTAATGCTCTGTCTCTTCTCTCTTCCGCAAGGTCAAGCTCCAATGCTATGGCTTCACTATTTAAGTCTGGATCAAAGTTTTCGCTCCGAATTGTGGGGAGGCCAACTTCCAGTGGGATTACTGCCTCCATGCCATAAGCTAAGGAGAATGGTGTTTCTCCTGTCGATCGCCGGGGTGTGGTGCGGTAAGCCCATAAAACATGAGGGAGTTCTTCTGCCCACTTGCCTTTTGCTTTCTCTAACCTTTTCTTCAATCCATCTAAGACGACCTTGTTTGATGCTTCTGCCTGACCATTTGCTTGGGGATATGCCGGTGTAGAATTGTAGAACTCTATCTTGTACTTTTCACAAAAGCCCCTGAAAATTCTGCCGTCAAACTGAGTGCCGTTGTCTGAGATTAGGGCTTTTGGTATGCCAAATCGAGTGATGATGTTCTGCCAGACAAATTTCTTCACGTCTCTCTCTTTGATTGATGCCAAGGCTTCTGCTTCCACCCATTTTGTGAAGTAGTCGGTTGCCACAAGAAAGAACTTCCTGTTGCCTGGTACTGTTGGAAGTGGCCTTACTACGTCTAAGCCCCACATTGCGAAGGGCCATGGGCTAGTGAGAGGTAGAAGTTCTCTGGCAGGTTGGTGTATTTGGTGTGCGAACTTTTGACACTTTTCGCATTTTTTGACATACTTTTCTGAGTCTGCCTGCATGTATGGCCCCCAATATCCTTGTGAAATTGCCCTGTATGCTAGTGATCTTCCTCCTTAATGGCTTCCGCATACGCCTTCGTGTATTTCAGACAAGAATGCTTTCACTTTGCTGGGGTGAACACATTTTAGGTAAGGTCCTAAGAACGACTTTTTGTACAATGCTAGAGATGGGGAGAGCCAGAATCGCTACGACTTTGCTCTTATTTTGTTGGCCTCTTTCTTTTCTTCTGGTAGGGTGCCATCTTTTAGGAACAATATGATGGGATCCATCCAAGAAGGGCCTAGATCGGCGCAACATACTTCTTCTGCTTCTGGGTCTTCAATGCTTGGTCTAGCCAGGTAGTCGATCAATAGTGGATGAGGGATAGAGGTATCTGCCATTGAGGTGAAGCCTGCTAGTTCGTCTGCTCTGCTGTTTTCCTCCCTGCCGATCTGTTCTATCCTCACCACTTCAAACTTCTTGATCTTTGTTCTGACCAGCTCTTGGTACTTAGCCATTCTGTCATTCTTTGCTTCATAGTCGCCTGAAATTTGGTTCACCACCAGCTGTGAGTCGCTGTAGACCATTAGCTCGGTGGCCTTCATGTAGAGTGCTAATTTGAGACCTGCAAGAAGTGCTTCATACTCCGCTTCGTTGTTTGATGCTGAGAAGCCAAGGTTGACTGCCTGCTCCACTACTAGGCCGTCTGGAGAGATGAGGACTATGCCAAGTCCCGCTCCATGTCTATTGGATGCTCCATCCACGAAGAGCTTCCACATCTCCCCGACGAACAACTTCCAGCAAGTGGAGGGATCAGATGATGCCTTGGGGTCTTCCATGTTGCCGGCGTCTTCTTCTTCATGGTTCGTGCCTGCTGTCTGCCCCTTGCCATCTGGTTGTATCAAGTCTTTATTTGTTGTCAAGTCTGGACTTGGTATAGCCTGGTTTGCTTCTTCTTTGCTGGCTTTACTCTGGTCTGCTTTGGGGCTTGACTGAGTAACCAATACCAGGGGTTGCGTTATTCTGACGTCAACTTCCATCCCTAGTTCGGTTGTTTCAGTCAGGTCGACTGGGCAGATATGATGACTTCCTGGGGTGAATTCTGCGACGAAGTCTGCCAAGGCTTGTGCTTTTATTGCGGTTCTGGGTTGGAACTTGATGTCGAATTGTCCCAACTCTACTGCCCACTTCAAGATTCGCCCAGAGAAGTTCGCCCTCTCAAACAAAGCTTTTAGTGGGAAAGCTGTGAGGACAACTATAGTGTGGGCGTGAAAGTAGTGCGACAACTTTCTTGAGGCCATCATCAAGGCCAATGCCAGTTTTTCCAGTGGCAAGTATCTTGTTTCGGCGCCTAGTAATGTCTTGCTGACATAGTAGATGGGCAGATGTTGGATTCCTTCTGCACGGACCAACACTGCGCTAATTGCGTGCTGTGAGACTGCCAGGTACAAGAAGAGTTCTTCTCCAGGAATTGGGGTTACAAGTAGTGGTGGAGAAGACATGTATTCCTTCAAGCTTTCCAGAGCTCGGTCGCATTCGTCGTCCCACTCAAACTTGGCCTTTAGAGCATGGAAGAATGGTCGTAATCTGTTTGACGACCGGCTTATGAACCGATTGAGCGCAGCTGCCATGCCGGTGAGATGCTGCACTTCTCTTACTGAGTTTGGTCTCTCCAGATCCTGAATTGCCTTGATCTGAGATAGGTCTGCCTCAATACCCCGGTTGGTCACCAGGAAGCCTAGGAATGCCAGATCCTACTCCGAATGCACACTTCGACGCGTTGAGGCGTAACTTGTGCTTCTTCAGGATCTCAAACATCTCACCTAGGTCCTTGAGATGGTCATTTTCATCCTTGCTCTTGACCACCATATCGTCGATGTAAGCCTCCATTGTTCTGCCTAAAAATGGCTCGAACATCTTGGTGACCATTCTCTAGAATGTTGCCCCTGCGTTCTTTAGGCCAAAAGGCATGACCTTGTAGCAGTATAGTCCTCTTGGAGTTGTGAAGGATGTCATTTCCTGATCTGGTTCATGCATGGCGATTTGATGGTAGCCTCTGTATGCATCCAGAAAGCTGAGTCGGTTGTGCCCCGCCGTTAGGTCTACCAGCTGATCTATCTGTGGTAGAGGAAAACTATCTTTAGGGCATGCCTTGTTGACTGTTTTGTAGTCGACGCAGACACGCCACTTACCATTCTTCTTTGGCACAACGACAGTGTTGGAAATCCATCTGGGGTAGTGCACTTCTCTGATTGCCCCTGCCTCTAGCAGGTTCCCTACTTCTTCTGCCACTATCTCGGCGTGGTGGAGTGCCGATCTGTGAGTTCGCTAAATGATTGGTCTGGCGGATGGGTGGACGTTGAGTTGGTGACAGATGAAGTTTGGATCAATGCTTGGCATGTCGTATGGAGTCCAGGCAAACACTTCGATGTTAGAGGTCAAAAATTCCAAGACCTCTAATCTCTCTGTGCTGGACAACGACGAACCGAGCAAAAAGAACTTATCCGGGTTCTTTTCATCTATTTTTACCTCTACCAAGTTTTCCACCGCTTTCTGATTAGCCGCTTTGCCGACGTCAGCGAATAGTTCATTACTCTCAGGTTCTTCCACCGAATGTACATACCCTTTGGCAGCGCGGCTGCCATTCACCGTGACAAAGCATTGTTTCGACATGATCTGATCTCCATAGACTCCTTCTATTACTCCGGTGTCGTTGGGGAATCGCATTACTTGGTGGTAGGATGACGCCACCGATCGCATGGCATGCAGCCATGTTCTGCCCAAGATGATGTTGTAAGTGGAGGGGACCTTCAACACCCAGAACTCCACTTGTTTCGTCACACTCCCTGCTCTGACTGGGAGGATTATTTTACCGACAGGCCATTCTGGCATGGAGTTGAATTCAATCAGGGGAGATACGGCAGGTGCCAAGTCTTTATCTTGCAACTTCAATTGTTTAAATGTTTTCTAGTACATGATTTCACACGAACTACCCTGGTTAATCAGAATCCGCTTGACGTCAAAATCCTTGACTCGGAGAGTGACGACCAGGGCATCATTGTAAGGGCAATATATCCTTGCCAAGTCGTTATCCGAAAAAGACATGACGTTTGTGGCCTCTGTCTTCCCCTTCTTGATGGCAGGTTGGGCACTTAGCACCTCTCTTAAGTGTTCAGCCTTTTTGATTGATCCCCTGAGCTCGCATACACGCTCAGGTTCAAAGACTCCATGTATCACATTGATAGTGCCTTGAGGTGGGGCGTCGATTGGCATCCCATTGGGGTTATTGTGGTCCTGGGGGGCTGGTTGCGCCCCTCCTTCAATGTATATGTCCAGGTGGCCTGCCGCCACCAACTCCTCCAGGTGCTGTCTCAATGGCGTGCAATTCTCAGTGCGGTGCCCCTTTTCTTTATGGAAGGTGCATCGCGACCTTTTGTCATAGTCCTTTTGTGCTTCGCCTAGTTTGGCTGGCCATCTGACGAAAGGTTCATCTCGAATCTCACTAAGTATTCGGTAGATTGGCTTCTTGAATACCGTTGTTATGGCAGTGCGGACTCTCAGCCATCTTTTATCCTGGTCTTCCTCATTGTCTCGCCTGCCTCGTCCGTTTCTGCTCGGACGGTTTACTGCGTTGACCTTTGCTGAGGCCTTTTTCTCTGGTATCGCGGTCGTGCTAGACTTCGTTTTGGCACGGGCGCCATCCTCCTTAACCCTGATGTGTTGGTGCACTCTTTCCATCAAGGCTTCCATGGTGAGAGGCAGCGTCATGGTGATTGAGTCCCTTAGTCTGTTCCCGACTGGAAGTCCTCTTTTGTACTGTGCAATGGCTAGATTGGTAGGACAATCCCCAATCTGGTTGAATGTCTCCCAGTAACGATTGTTGTAGGATCTTAGGGTCTCTTTGTCGCCCATGTCGATGGAGAGTAACTGGTCGATCTCTACCGGGGTTTTGGTATTTGTCCTGAATCTTGTGACAAATGCTTCTGCCAATTGCGCCCAGGAGGCTATGCTACATTCTGGGAGTTTTTCAAACCAAGTCAAGCCTAAGTCGCCAAGGTTGGATGGGAAGAGGATGCACATCAAAGCTTCGTTTCGCCGGTATACAGCCATAACCTGGCGAAAGTGGCTCAAGTGTGAGTAGGGATCCGTCTTCCCCTCATATGTAGTGAATTTGGGCTGAAGGAAGCCTGATGGTAGAGGCGTGTTCTCAATTGCTGGAACAAATGGCAAAGTCTGCAGCCTTGCTAATGCTTTGTCCGTCGGTTCGTAGGCAGGGCGCGGGATTGGCATTCCAACCTCGACGCTTCCATGCGTCCGAGGAGCCAACCGCTGTAAGGCAGAGACTTTGTGTGGATTGCGTGCCCTGATGTCCTCCTTCCATCGTGCCTTCTCTTCAAGCACGGTTCGTAAGTCGGACGATCTGGGCAACTCCGTCTGTCCGGATCTTGTTTGGTGTGTATGTGAGGGCCAGTAGGTGCTTCCTTCCGTGTACAACCTCTCAGACCTCGTCCTCTCAGACCTGGAGTGACGAGTTCTGGAAGATCTGGACTGAGTATCGCCTGTCCTAAGGCTTTTGCTTTCTGCTTGTGAGGGTGTGGTGTTCCTACCACGACCTTCCGAGTGACGAGGGGGCGTCTTGTTTGTGCGCCCCACTCCTGCCGCCACTTCTTTTCCCTTCACCTGGCGCTTTAGAGATTCCATGTCCGCCGCCATCCTTCGTATCAATTCGTCCTGCTCCTTGACACGATCTTCCAAGGCTTGAGGGTCAATCCTCCGCCTTTGTCTCTCTGGACTCTGTGAACGAGAGTGACGGGGGCTGTTCATTCGTCCTCTCCCCCTTGTATCCCTCCTGGGATTCTGCCGTGGCTCCAAGTCCGCCATAGGAGGGATCAAAGGTAGACCTTCACGCCTTGCACCTCCATCTGGTGTTTGTTCGTCAATGGTGGACTGTGGTAATTCTTCGCTGTGTGCCATTGATTCTAAAGAGAATAAGCTTGATCAAGAGGTTTTGTTCTTGTCTGAGTTGCCACAGACGGCGCCAATTGTACGGGAAAAAAATACACCTTCTCGTATAATCCTGTTGATCAAGTCTGCGTTCCTCCGTAGGTCGTCATTCTACAACCTGAAAATACAAACGTGAGCTAGCCGGCGGACGTGTGCCGGAAACCTCTCCGATGCCTAAGTCAGCAAACAAGACAAATAGGCAAAAGCTCTATGTATTCAGGAATCAAAGTTGCGTTACCTCTCCATAGGTGATGTTTGTGAGCTTTTATAGGTTTCGCGTGGCACAATCCAAGTAGGACTCTTACTCCTCCATATAGAGTCCTCCTAGGATTCATACTCCTGAAAGATTATGCTTATCTTTCAACACCCCTCTCACTGCTTGAACCAAGTGAGATGGTTTTACTATGGCCGGACTCCAATATAACCGAAGTAACTGTTCGGCCCTTACTTTCTTTTCCCTTACCTCGGCTTTCCCATGCTTAGACCGAGCTATCCATAGAGAGTTGTGCCGAACTATCTTTAGAACTAAGTCCTTAAGAGGACTTAGCATACCTCGATTTCCATACGTCACGACCGAACTAATTACTGAAGACCGAATCATCCACACCACATTTCTCAACCGAAGTAGAAATAAGGCCTTATGTTGACCAGACTAATCACCACGACTGTGTGACCGGTCTAACTCCAAGGCTTCTTCTTCGGACCGGAGTAACTTTATGGCGGTTTTACTTGGCCCTTCGCATTGCGGCCCAAAATGGCCCTTTATCCAGCTCGGCCCAATTTTCATATAAATTACCCTCTCAGGTTGTAACATGCTGACTATCACCTGACATGTGTTGATATTTATGTATTAAGGTCTCGTTTGTGTTGATATTTATGTATTAAGGTCTCGTTTGGTAATATTATTTTGTAGTCTAAAATCAAAAAGTAACTAAAAAAAATCAAAAAATTAATAATTTATACCAAAAAATGAAAGATTTTTTTTCTCTTTATTTTTTGTATATCTTTTCATAAAAAATTAAAAAATTATTCCAAATATATTAATTTTTTTAATTCATATTTTAGTCAAAAAAATTTATTAAAATAATATATTTCCAAATTAAGCCTAAGTATTATTTGAAAGAGGGAGGTAGTGCTCGTAATTAATTTTAATTTTATGTATGATACATTAGTTATTTTACCAATACTAGCTAACATTTTTTCAGTTTAGCTGTTGTTATTGTTATTACTATCTTGTCACCCAACACAATTACTTATATCAAACAGTTTGGTTTAATTCAAGTACTTCAATTTTAATGCTTTTATCAAACAGTTTTGTTTAATTCAAATACTTCAATTTTAATAAATACCAGGCAGTTTTGGACAACCGATGGGGGTTATAAGTATAATTTTGAAACTTTTTTGACAATAGTCTATTTATTGGGCTAAATGAATGATAACAATTTGAAATATCATATTATTTCTATCTATCTATTTATTGTTCACCATCTATTCATACTACAAGAATTAACACTTTTGCCGACCAAAAAATTGGTCGCTAAAAGCCCATTTTTGGTCTGCAAAAGTTATCCGCGATCAATTTTTTTGGTCGCTACTTTGGTCGCCAATTGAGGGTCGGCAAAAGTAATTCGTGACCAAAATTTTGGTTGGTTGGAAAAAGTTGGATTTACCGACTAAATTTTTGGTCGTTAAATATATCATTACCGTGACTAATTCATTTAGTCGCTAAAACACTTTGGTCGCGAAAAGTGATATTTTCCTGACCAAATATGTTTGTCGCCAAAAGCAAAAAATCGGCGACCAACTGTTTTCGTCGCCAAAAGTTGAGGAATCGCCAACTAATAATTTAGTCGCCAAAAGGTAAGGAATTGCCGACTAATAATTTTAGTCGCAAAAGTGCAGAATTTGGCGACCAATTATTTAGTCGCCAAAAGCCATTAAACAATCAACGACTAATTAGTTAGTCGCCAAATCTTTTTTTTTTCTTTTTTTTTAACAATCAATTTTTGTTTATAAACATTCAATCCAATATTGAACAAAATTCATTCAACCCAACCCAAATATAACATTAAAATTTATCATATTTTCCTGCTCAATCCCAAACTTTACAATCATTCCATTCAAAACATTAATTGAGACAAGTTTTAAACATCCATCCATTGAAAACCAATAAGTAATTGAACAAAAATTAAAAGGAAAATCAATGAAGAAATCCAAAAAAAATTCTAAAACAGGAAGGAATATATATGGTTTTGAAGCATCAGCCTTGTGCTTGATCGTTCTTTTCACCAAGCATCAGCCTTGTGCTTGATCAAGCAAAGAGACCTTTTCCCATACTCCCCATGTCCATTGCAATTACCAGTTGCGAACGCTGTCCAATATCTTCCAATGCTCTGACCATTAATCCATACTTGACCTTTTCCCATACTCCCCATGTCCAAAGCCAGAGGCTCGTCTCCGTCAGGTGCATTGAAATAAGCCTGCAGTGTTGGAAGACAGATTAAACTCATAATGCCAATGAATCATTTCCCTGTACATACTTAAATTGAGTCTTTCTGAAATTTATTTTTAGTTTTATATTCTTTATATACCTTATGCCATGTTAATGGTTGCTGTTTTTGTGCAATCAAAGAACCTTGCATCCAGTCAACAGAGGAAATACCATCAGGAGAGACAAGATTCATGATCTCTCCTTTCAGCCCAACCTGTTTGAAGAGGAATCCATGAGGTGAAATTTCTTTCAATGACCAAAATATAAATGAGAAATCGGGAGGTAAGAATTCACAACCTGGTAAGTCCATTTTGCCCAGGACAAGTCCCATTTTCCCTGGTCAAGACCACGCAGTGCGACTGGACCTAAGACTCCGGTGTTCCATGTCTCGTAATGTCCACCAACATTCTTCAATGATGAATATAAATAATGTCAGAAAAGAAATACTCTAATTACTAAAAGTAATAGGTGTTTACAGCCTATTAAAAAACTCAGGTCACGGTTTGATTGGATAAAATCACTGTGGTACACAATCACTTCAAAATTGGTAATTACTGAAAAGCTCTGATACACAATAATTTTTTAGTGCTACATGTTCTCATCTCACCTAGAGTCCATATACTTGCATAATTCAGTCAATATAGTAGAGTAACCTAAGAAACAATATTAAGATCGGTCGAGAGGCCATATTTAGGGTCATTTTTCCCTTCTCTTATCCCTTTTAATTGTATTTGCCAAATAAACCACTATATTTCTGTAAAAATAATTTTGCTAAAATAACTAAGGGGGCAGACGAAAGTGTTTTCATTTTTGAATTGGTACAGATATCCATCATTCTTCCCAATAAATTAGTGAAGAACCAGTTTAAGAGAGTATTTTTTCCACTTGCTTCCCATGTCACCGTAGATAATTAGGACACAGAAGCATGACAAAAACGACAAAGGTAGGGAGTGGGTACTAAATGCATTCGTGGAATTCAAGCAAAAGAAAAGATGAGTTCTTTTTAAAACCAAATACAGGTTTAAAATAAAAATTCCCAAACCCAAGCAATTTTCAACTACTTTCCCAAAACCCAGGTCACTTCAACAGTTTATTGTAAAAAATTTTGAAGTTGTGTTTTCAAAATATGACTTCACCCCTGAAGTCATGTTTTCATGAAGTCAGCAAACTGACCTTAACAACATCATCCAAGCCCCGGGCCTCCGTGAGTAACTTTGAGCTTCTATCTTTCAAAACACTGGCAACAAGGAAAACAGCAATGGGGAGTGGGGCTTCAGCATCTTTTGCTTTCATATTTTCTCTCTCATATTTCCCACAATGGCGTATTTTAGCTTTTGCTTTAGATGATCCCTCGTTAGCTGAATCTGGGTCCTCATACTCAGAGAATAGGTCAGGATCATATTCCAGAGCCCACATAATCTGTTTAGAAGTTCAAAAAGGTGACATAAGTCATTAAAACGAACAGCAGATTTATTGTTCAAAAGTTGAGTTGGCTAGCCAGCCATGCCATTTCTTCAGTGTCTTTCCGTAAGAATCACTGCAAGCTTGTGACATAGTCCAGTCCTGATGCTCCAGTAAGTTGCGGAACAATTCCACAAGAAAGTCCATGGCCCTGATAAAGTTGTCCACCACAGCATATCTTAGCATACAGGCCAATTTTAATAACGAACATAAATCAATCCAAGCAAGCATGCATGAACCCTAGATAGAGCAGACCTAATTAATATGCAACGAAATGCCCATCCATATGAAAAAGCAAACAGATTAAGTGCACGCTATAAAATATTGCTCACCTTGTTAACCAAAGAAGACCATTGGTGCAGCTAGATGAAGCTTTTGCTGTCTTTGCTTCAATCTCTGCTTGTACTGTCACGACCCAAACCCGCCCTTAAAAGTTTGGCATCGTAACCGGCCAGTAATTCAAGATTACCACAGGCCTTCCTGTACAAAACATAAATAATCGGGGCTCGCGGAAGCGAAAACAAAATACAATAGTCCAAAGAGCTGTGCATTTATATGAACCATAGTTTTAAATCGCGGTATCGGGTAACGTAACGGTATCGGTCGCGGAGTATCGGTATCGGTAGTATCGACCGGTACGTATCGGGAATCGGGTGTCGAGGCCGTGAAATTTTAAAAATCATTAACAATCCTTCTAAAATTCAATTTTATGTATTTTTTAACTCTTTCAGACTTAATTTTTCACATTTTTATCAAAATTTTGATATGTAAGAGCACTTTTAGCCTTGATTTTGATTTCAATATTTATTTTTCTTGTCTTTTTTCCCTTGCTCAACTGAGAAAAAAAATATATATATATTAATATAAACAGAGGTATAGTTGCTGAATGTATTTTTGCCTTTAAAAAAATATATTTTAAATGATAAATTATGCAACTTGCAAGTTCTTCCTATGCACTGTTTGCTGAATGTCTTTTTTCCCTTAAAAATGATAGATTTTTTTAAAGCCAGTGTCTTTTTGCCTTTATATATATGTATATATTATATATATATAATATAATGCCTTTTGCCACGCCTCAAGAATGTCTTTTTTCCCTTGTTTATATTAATATTTTAATAAAAATGGCTTACAACTAAACAATGGCTGAGCTTTCCGAGGGCTGAACTGAAGCAGCTACAAATGAATAAAAAATAAATAAAACTAAACAATGGCTTAAAAAGGTATAACACAGTGGCTTAAAAAAAACTTAGACAGTGGCTTTAAAAAGATCTATCCTCACTCTCTCTCCCTCTTTCTCTATCTCTAAAAAATGCAGAACGGTGGCTTACAAAACGCAATTACGAAACAGAAAAAAAAAAAAAAAAAAAAAAATGAAATGCGAAACACAAACAGAGCATGGAACGAAACTTGCAAGTTGCATAAGTTCTGTGGTTGCCCACTATTGTTAAAGCTCCACCCAAGAATATAGTGGTTGGTTACTAGTAAATGGTCCAGTTGAAGAAGAAAAACCAGCATATAAAGAATCCAAAAGAATTGAAGAAATATTGATATGTGTTGACAAGAGAGGTTGGTCTGGTTTTGGACTTCGAATAGGAGCCAACAACTCAAGGCGAACAACAGAACAACAACAACAAACAGAACCAGAAGCAACAAAACAGAAACAGAGCATGAAACAGAGCACAATTTCATCCGTACCGGCTGTATCGGAACTGCATCGCTCCATGTATCGGATTCAGGCCGATACGTAACGGGAATCGGACGATACGGCTATGAATTTCACTCCCACCGGTATACCGGTCCATATCCGACTCGGCGGTCCATTTTTCCGGTACGAATCGGCCGGTACGGTACGTACCGGCCGATATTTAGAACTTTGATATGAACAGATAATTACATGCCAAAAATGTTAATTTACCCACTAACTTTACATACATGTAACAAAAAGATCATATACAACATGGGCACATGCCACAAATGCAAAACCAAAACAAAGCACACTAAACGGCCTTCTAGGCCTAGCCCCAACTCGGAGGCACACAAAACATCTGGTTGCCTTTAAAACGGCAGCTCGAACAAGACCCCGCCTAGGCTTGACTCACTGAATGCTCACCTATAAATACATATATATAAATAATGAGCTAAAGCTCAGCAAGTAACATTAAAATAAAGGGGTAGTGAACGAATTCCAACATTTCATATAAATCCGTAAAACATAACATTCATATACATAATCATCTCATATCAGAACATACATAATGGCATACTCCATAGAACATAACATATGTCGTCCAACGACTAGAGTAACCGGTCCCGGACACCGATTAAACACATACCGAGATCTCGTAAACTGGTCCACTTAGGACTATCTATGGATGCCATACTAGATTCGCAAACTGGACATTCGTTCACAGAAAACATTTATCATTTCAAAACCATAACATAACGTAGCACTTTTAAACATAGATCATACTAACATATCTTTACAGAAATGTTACTCACAGTGGGTTTCCAAAATCGGTGGCACGGTCTTCAAGGTTTGACCTGCAAACATCAACATTATAACACAAATCCTTAACATATATCATCATCAAATCACGTTCATGCATTCTCTTAATGGTGTTTCAATCTCATAACCTCATTATTATAACTTAATTAAGGCTTAAACATGCTCAAAATGCAATGAGGATGCCAAAACATGCATTAAAACATTTCCTGAAATTTCTGAAAAATAGGTCCCCGCTCGAGCGGCCAAACCCCCGCTCGAGCGAACTGTGAACTGAGGCAGAGATACTGGATGCATAAAATCCCCGCTCGAGCGGCCAAACCCCCGCTCGAGCGGACTGCGAAAATCTGGGTGAAAACCAGTCCCATTTCTGCTCAACCGTGGCCTCCATTTTTTTGCAAAAATCAACTTCCAAAATCAAGAAGACAAGGCCAAAAACATTTGAAACATAACTTGATTAAACATCATAACTTCTCAACAAAACCCAAATGAATCATATACAAGATCAACCCTTGAATCAAGGTGAAAAACCATAAATATGCACTTAAAAGCTTCATTGCTTCAAATCCATGGAGGTTCTCCCTCAAACGTGACCAACATGTAAAGAACCATGATTCAAAACATGAACTTCATACTATTATGCCATATTCTTGAGTTCAACATGCTAGATGCCAAGGATCAACAATTAATTTCAAGACAAATCTTACCTTAGTCACTTAATTTGGAGAAGTTTACTTGATTTCCTCCCCCTTTTCTCTATGTTCTTCCCTTGCTTTCCCTTTTTACCCGAATTTCTCTCTCTCTCTCTCTCTCAGATATTTTCTTCCTTTGCTTTTTGAGTCAACAATGGGTCAATGAGCCTTATCTATAGTCATATATCACATACACCAATTTGTGCCAAACACATGAGCCAAACATGGCCTAACGAATCAGACGAAATTCAGTCCTCAATTTAATTTCATATATATATATTCCCGGTATCACATAGGTGTGCTCAATTTCGTTTTCTGAACCCATTACGGTCGTCAATTTCAGTCCCGAAATTGTAATTCCAACATATATTTTTCTAAATCAAACAGATATTCTTCAATTAAATTATATAAACACATAATTAATTACCGATAATTACGCCATACGTTTTGGGGTCATTACATGTACCATGCTGTAAAAGTGATTGAATTCTGATGGGTTGGACAAATACTTGTTTTCCAACCTCTTCGTAAAAATAGATGTACACATCAGTCAGTTAAACTATCTACTGAAATTTAACATAAAACTGGGAGATTGATTTTAAAACAGCAAACATAGATCAAATAATAGTTAAGTTGGGAGGCCTACCCCAGCCCCAACATATCTATTATTTGGTTTTTGTCAAATAGGAAAAATTCCGAATGGACTCTCTATTGGTTTTGTGCATCTTGGAGAATCTGAGGGGTAGTTTTCCCAAAAATTTTATCATAATGACCTTGCTCACAAAATATCTACAATTTTCGTAGACCTACAAGTGGATAGAATATATTCTCATATTCTAGAGTAAGTTCGTGGTCTTAAACAACAGAAAATAAGCAATAGGGGAACCCATGAATGAAAAATGTCTTACTGTGATATTACCACCAATGTCTGATTTTACAAGTGCCATAGCAGCTCCAAACTTGTCTGGCATCATACATATGAAATAACATTATACATTATTACTAAATCATTGATAGAAATACGACAGCACAAAAAAGTAAAAAGAAAAACAGGAAAAAGGACCCCTGAAATTCATCTTAAGTAACAGAGGCATCAAAGCATAACAGGGGGGAAAGAAAACACAAAAGCAGACCACCAATGCAAGGGAACAAAAGCATAACAAAATCAAACCCCACAAAAATATGTCAAAACACTGCAACAAAGAATGAAGATTGACTTTGATTGAAGAATAATAAATTGGGCCTCATTCTATTAAATCAATTCGGTGAGGTGACATCTGATGGTATCAACAATACGATAAGGCACCAAACCAAACCATAATAATCACCTCTCTTTTGTAGACATATAGTAACACTAATACCTCACAATTGTACAAACCTTAACATCCCAAACAATTATGTCCCACCAAGTAAAATTGCCAAAATTACAAATCAATGGCATACTCAAAAGTCTGAAACAAAGACAAACACAAGAATTTACACAAGCATTAATGTAGAACTCTACCCCCAAAATAATAATAATAATAATAGTAAGAATAACCTAAGAAGCAATGTGAACCTTTAACTTATAAATCAAAGACGCATAAAATTAGGCCATTCTCCAGATAAAGGTTGATATATCATACCTATAACAGGTAATATTTGTTTGCAGACTTCCAAGAAAGGCTTAGTAAGCATTACGTCTTCTTCAGACTTGACATGTTTCATTCCTTCTAAAGCAGGAGTGAACACTGTCACTTCCATTAACAAATACTGCTCCAAACCTCTGGTTGCAACTTCTGAACATCCCGACGGAAAATAAAGACTATCGATCCAACTGTCACATTGTAAACAATCCACACTCAGTACAAAGGTAATAAACTAGGAGGAATAAATAAATAACTTCATAGCATGAATTAAAGAAGGAATACAAAATACACACCCCCGTTGACCATGAAATTGAGAAAATGGAAGACCTTCTGAGTCGTCCAACCATACTCGGGGACTCTCAATTGTATCCATTTTTGACATTTCCATTTTTCACATAGGGGATAGGAAAATTCAGCCTATTAAACATTTTCTTCATTCCTAAAGATCAATATGAGCAAAAAATATAAGACTAACTAACTCATTAAAACATAGAAAGACAACCCAAAAAAAAAAAGCTAATTATGGGTAACCAAAATTATGCTCAGTAACCAAAATTATGCTAATTATTGCCTACCAGACATCTTCCCACTTACAGAGGCTCAGCTAGGTATATCCAACAAAATGAAGAAACATCAACAAAATAACACGATCTCAAAGTCAGAAGTTAACTAAGCTAATTAGGCTTTTTAATTAAAGTATGAGTTTTCCATATTTATCAAAACATAAACCTGGTTTATGTATTTATATGTTTCCTCGTTTTCTCATCAATCAAATTTGAGTAAAACAAAATCCTAAACATTCAATTTGAAACCCTAGAAACCCTAATCGACATGAATCCACAATTCACGTTAAATTCATCTGAATACCAAAAAGAAAGCAATCACAACCAAAGTAAAGAATAACAATACTACTAAATCCTCAAGAAAACTCAGATTATATAGGTGAAATTAGATGGCGAATCAATAAATCCACATTACATCCATCACAACACAGGTTTGCTTTATGACCTCAATCCTCTCTTCTTCCATAGCCGCCAAATTATATATATATATAGAGAGAGACCGAGGGCAAAGGCTAGAGAGGGAGAGAGCGAGAAACAGAGAGAGAGAGAGAGAGACAGACAGACAGACAGACCGAGAGTGAGAGAGAACCAGTGAGGATGCGGCGGCGGCGGTGGCGCTAGCAGTGGCGTACGACGCTGGTCAGCGATGAGGTGAGATTGGGTGAGCTGAGATTGGGTGAGGATCCCACAGAAATGAGGAGTCCATTAGACAGAGGGCGATGGCGATGGCGATGGCGATGGCGATGACGATGGCGATGGCGATGTGCGACGGACGTGAGCAATGGTGGTGAGGGACTTCGGTGAGCTAGAGAGAGTGGGCACCGATTGAGAGAGAGAATACAGAGAGAGGGAGAGGGCGGATCAACATATAGAGAGACACAGAGAGCGAACTGGAAACAGAGAGGAGAGACGGGCCTTTTTTTAATTTTTTTTTTCTGTTTTCCTGGAACAAAACGACGTCGTTTTATAATTGGCGACCAAATTTTTTTTTGTCGCAAAAAAATTTCATTTCCCCCCTCCATGTTTCAAATTTCCCTCCCAAACTTTTCACGACCAAAGACCAGATTAGTCGCAGAAAACGTACCTTCGCCGACAAACTTTTTTTGTCACCAAATCTCAATTAACGGTGACTAAAATATTAGTCGCTAAAAGTACTAATTTGGCGACTAATTTTTTTTGATCGCCAAAATGTAACCTTCCGCGACCAAATTTGTAGTTGGTCGCCAAAAACATACCAATTTCTGTGACTAACTCATTTTTGGTTGCCAAAATGTGACCTTGTGCGACCAACTCATTTTGGTCGCCAAAAATAATGATCATTCGCGACTAATTAATATTTTGGTCGGCAAATGTCATTTTTTTGCGATCAAAATTTTTTTGGTCGGCAAAAGTGATTGGCAAATATGTAAATTCTTGTAGTGTCATCTATTTATTTTCTTGTTATCTATTTCTATTCACATGTCATTCTCATATCTATTCATCTAATTTACTTATCTATTCATATTTTGGATGACCTTTTTGTTGCCTAATAGCAAGAGTCTGGCAGTTGTTATGGACTTATCACCAATACAAAACAATCCTTGGATCTAATGTTATACACTAAAAAAATGAATTATTCACTAATTTTCTTTATAATTTTTCAAGTTAAAAAATTTAATATTCAAATTGGAAAAGTTAATTTTAATTCTTTTAGTTTCAATTTTATGGAACAACATTTATCTTTCTCATACATAATTATATAGTCTGTATTACTATAGTATAAAATTTTTCATTGATTATTAATATTATTATTAATTTATTATTATTATATACTTAATGTTCATTTGTTAAAGGGAGAAATGTGGAGCCCACCAGGTCGACAGATTTTGTGCAGGTAATTGATTTTGGCATGGAAAGATAATATAAAATTGAATGGAAAGCGTAAAAGTGGGCTACTGAATTATAATAAAATAAAATAAAAAGTTCTCTTTTTAAATTTTTCAAAAATAAGATAATAATAACAACGATGCTAGAGACATCTAAAAAGACATTTCTAAACCCACCTCTAATGAGGTGGAAAAGAAAAAAAAAAAAATCAAGACATATGATTGGCTGTGGCAGTGGGGGACCCACTGTCACATCACTAGTGGTACCTCTAAATTAGAGGTCCCAAGCATTTTTCTAATAATAAATATAAACGTTGACCTGCTGACCAAAGACTGACTACCAACGAAAAATGGCAACAATAGCACTTAGGTCCCGTTTGTTTTGGGTTATAGAGAGGGTATTGGGATTACTAATACCTTGGTATTGGTAATGCCTTTGTTTGTTTTGGGAGAAGGCCTTGGGACTATTAGTCCCTTGGTATTACTAATACCCTTGGAGGGGGGATTGGTAAGGAGGAGGTAGAGATGGTATTAGAAAAATAGTGAGGGGATTAGAAATTTTTTTATTTTTTTTATTTTTTATATATTGGATTTTTTTTTAAAATATAACATTTAATTTTTTATATTTTTTTATTTGTTTTATTATTTTATATAAAAATAATTTAACAATTCCTCACTATTAATCTCCTCACTATCAATCCCCTCACTAACAATCCTCTCACTATTAATCCCCTCACTATCAATCCCCTCCATTCTATCTCCCAAAACAAACGGGGCCTTAGGGTGTAACTTGAGCGGGTTCAACTTGAGCAATTCGAGTTCAACCTGAATTTTTAAAGGACTTAGATAAAATATTTTCAAATTTGGTACGGATTTGGGCAAAAATTCAGAAGCCCAAATTAAATTTGGGCGGGCTTGGGCAAAGACGTTAAACAACCCGAGCAACTTGAAATCGAATTATACATATATAGATATATAAAAATATTAAATATACATATAAATTATTAGTCATTACATGATATTAAAATAATTTATATTATTAAATCATATTGAATACATATTATATATACAAAGAGTTTTGCTAGGGAGCTCGAAAGCCCCCTCCCCTGAATCCCCCGAATCTACAAATAAGAAGAAAGAAGAAGAATGAAGAAGAATGAAAGGAGGGGCCAAATCAACCAGAGGGAGGCTTAGGGCTGGGCTGCGACGGCGGGGCTGGGCTGAGACGGGGCTGGGCTGCGACGGAACTGGACTGCGACGATGACCGGGTTGGGCGACGATCGGCGATCGGCGAACCACCTCTCTTCTCTCTCTCTCTCTCTCTCTCTCTTTCTCTTCCCCTCTTCTTCTCTCTTTCTCTCCCCCTCCCTCTTCTGCGTTTCAGACTCGAAAATGGAAGGAAAAAAAAATGCCCAAAACGACGTCGTTTTGGGCATTAGTGGGATTCGGGAGGAAAAGTTTCGGGGGAAAAATCATTTCTCATATACAAATAACATAAAATCTTACTTTTTTTGTTTTTATTTTTACTTATAAATTGTAAAGACTACTATAGTGGTATCTCACTTACATTATATAAATTATTTATTTTGATGGTATTAATGATTTTTTATAAAAAAAAATTAAGAAAAATGTACATAAAGTAAAATTTTAATAATTTAATAATGTAGCTGTAAAAAAAAAAAAAAAAAAATTAATTTACAATTCGGACAACTCGGGCAATTCGGGTTTAACTTGGGTCGGACTTGGACAAACAGCCTCGGGTTACAATTTAGACTTAGGCAGACTTGAATAGGTCTCAGCACAACTTAAATTAAGTTTAGACAACCTCTTAACCTGACCGAATCCGTCTGAATTGTACCCCTATCAGCACTAAAGTCGTCGTCGGTGAAGCCACGTGAACAACTTTGCACTAAGCATCTGGCATTCCTACATAATGGGTACGTTGGGTCTCTGGGAGATTCTTCCGAGTATTTTTTAATAATCTAAATTATATATATGGTAAGATTTATTAAGTAAATTATTTATACAAAAAAATTAAAATAATTAGATATCGATAACCCTATAACCAAAACACATTTATTTTTATAAAAATTAACAATTAACATAATTTTAATAAATTTTTAAAAATAATTAAGACTTAATCATAGAATTATGAACATCTGATTAACTTGATTTTTATATGAATAATATTCTTGATGAACCCTACAGTATGAATAATTCAGATTATTAAAAAAAACTCTAAAAGACCTCCCACAAAAGAGTAAGAATAATTACTATGTCTTAAGATACAGCAGTACCCCTTCTCCTCATGCGGGGACATCTTTGCTTTGCTTTCTTTTTTCTTTTTATCTACAAATTTTTTGTTTTGTTAATTAATAAAAATAAACCGATTAAGTTTTGTATCTTGCACATTCAACAGGTGTGCACATTTTCCAGTATTATTAAAATAAATTTTATTTTAATTTTTTTAAATTTCATTATAGATATATAAATGTAGCCTCTATTACTATTGCTAATATTTTATTCATTTTGTAAAAGTTATTGCCATCACTGCAAATATCAAGAGTATAAGAAAAGATTTTAAAAATCAATAATAAGTTTTTAATTATCAATTATCATTTTTTTTATACGTAGGAATCAATTTGATTTAATTTGGCATTTTTACAAGAATATCACCGCTGCATTCTTTTTGTAAAAAAAAATTTGGTATGAATTTTTGTATACTTTTATTTTATTATATTTCGAATAAAATACTAAATAATTTTTTTGAATATGTTGTCATATTGATTTAGATTATAGAAAATTGAATTGAAAGCATAAAAAGGGCTACTAAAATATAAGGAAAATGCTATGAATCCATCTTAAATATCTTGAATTTACCTCGAATGAGTGTTGTGTGATTGAAATTAAATTTGTGTAGTGTGAGATCCATCTGTAAAATAAATCTAAATTACAATATGACAATTCTGGATAATTTCTAAATAGTTAAGTCTGGATTTATAATATTACAAACAATATAATAAAATAAAAGTTTGTATTTTTTATGATAGATTATAAGGCAAATTACACCGGTAATTCCTATATTTTGGCCTCTTGTATCATTTTGGTCTATACACATTCAATTGGCTCAATTTTAATCATTAATTTTAAATTTTGTATTAATTTGGTCCAATTAATAATATTGTTAGTAATTTTGATGAAAAATTATCACTGAATTGATTGAGATTTAACTCAAAGAATTGAGCAAACTTATATTTTTGCCTTTAAAATTGTGACACGTGTCACTTATGTATGCATTTTTATTAAAAAAATGTTAACAATTATATTCAATTAGATTAAATTGAAATAAAATCATAAATTTGTGATTAAAATCAAAAACCAATTGAAATTATAAAAATCAAAGTGATAAAAAGATTAAATACAAAAATTACAAGTATGATTTGTCTAAGATTATAATAAAACTTGACGTTTTCTCTATATGTGTAGTGTTGTTGGTGGCTTATGTACCTTATGTCTTCCACCAGTCTCCTGGATATTCACTTCGATCAATTAAAACTCAGATTTCAACCGGATACGAAATCATATCTAATGATGTTTTTATGGGGATTTTATCCTTATTCAAGATGGTTGTCATTGCTTTTGGTGGTTAGGGTAGGGTATCTTATTACTAATTGCATGTGGGTTAGGCTTCGAACATATGAGAGTAACAATTATGTTGCAGGGGCGTTGAGATCATAGTATGTTATACAAAAAGTCATTTTTTTTTTGTAGAGTATTGTAAATTGTGACCCATTTTACTTTGAAGAGCCACTTATCTATTATAATAAATTAAGGTTTTAGAGATAAAAATTTAACGACAAAATTACTTTTAGAGATGAAATATTTTTATTGTTAAAAGTGTTTTTATTACATTTTTAGCGATAAATTACACATTTAATGATGAATTACGATTATTTTGAGGCCACAATTTGTCTACATAAATAAACATTTTTGGATCAAATTATTGTCCGTAAAAGTATACTTTTTAGCGACATTTTAAAAAATTTATCGTTAAAAGTTTTTTTTTTTGACTTTTCAGAAGATTTTTTTAGTGACTATTCTCACATTGAAAGAAATTGATCCCTAAATATTTTTTTCAACGACAAAAAAGCTTAGTCCCTAAACTTTTATTTATTATAGTGGCTATAGTGTTATTATACAAGATAAGAATGTCACCACACTTGACAAATGAACTTTATGTTTCTGGGCTTGTGAATTGGATTCAGTCGGTGTCATGACATAATCAAAATGAAGGAGTGATACTTTGGTTATCCGCGAATGCTTCCAAAGGTGACCCTCTAGAATTTCTGGTTCTTTCTACGGACTGTGAAATATTTGTACCAATTGCTTTAATCATATCCAAATGTTAATTTTGTCAATTTTGTTCATAAAATTTGCTATTTGAACTAATTTCAGACAGTCACCTAAAACATTAATGGAATAGTAATAAAATATGCATTTGGTATCACTTTGGTATTTGAATTTTGAATTTTGAATTTTGAATTTTTTCTCTAAGCCCTTCAATACTACATTTCATCTTCTCCATTAGGGCCCTTTTTTTTTTCTTTTTTTTTAGGAGAACTTTGAAAACTTAATTCACATGGAAGCTATTAGCAGATATTTTAATATTATAATGTGTTATAGGTTCGATTTTCTTTTCTTTTCTACCAAGTTTGCTTGCCCACCAAGTTTCCAAGACAAGTCTTTGCCAAGTCAAGTCTTCGCCAAGACTTCCAAGGAAATTGCCCACCAATTTCCTTTCCTATTCTTGTCCATCTAGTCTTATCCTCCAAGCACTTCCAAGGGGCCTCCAAGCAACTTCCAAGAATCCTCCTCCAAGAAACTTGTCCACCAAGTTTCATCTTCTATAAATTGTTCTAACTTCTTATCTTGGTGGAGAGAAGAAGTTTTTGTTGCTTTATTATGTTTTGTGTGAGATTCAGGCAAATAAAAAAGGGTGTATG
The DNA here is from genome assembly GCA_036172215.1 of Camellia granthamiana. Taxonomy (NCBI): domain Eukaryota; kingdom Viridiplantae; phylum Streptophyta; class Magnoliopsida; order Ericales; family Theaceae; genus Camellia; species Camellia granthamiana. The sequence continues at coordinate 113,801,817 of CM069908.1, read as the reverse complement.
TGATAAAGTTTTGGGTTCAACCAATTATCCAGTATTGGTGAACCATACGACTTAGTCGGGCAGTTGTATCATGGGGGGACAAGTCAAGATTTTTTCTGCTGTATCGGTGTGAGGTTTTGCCTAACCGCAGAGGGCTTGAATCTCTTTAAAGATAGCGAATTTCCGCGCCTCAGCCCTTACAATCGTTATTGTAATTTTTATTATTTGTATTTTCTTGTGTTTTATTTGTAATTATCACCAACAATTTTAAGGAGATTCAAATAGCAAAAATTCATGGAGCTAGTACTGGAGAAGCCCAACGAGAATACCAGTGATCTCAACAAGCCCTTCTGGTTCAAGGGAGCCCATTTCAAGAGATGAAAAGGCAATGTGCTTTTCTACCTCAGTCTCCTCAAGGTAGCCTATATCCTGACCGAGAAAAATCCGAACAAAATCCCCACTGAAGAGCTGACCGGCGCAGAGTATGCTGCTTATCTTGAAAAAATCAAGAAATACAACACAGATGAGTATAAATGTCGATATTATCTTTTGAATTGTCTTTCAGGTCAATTTTATGATTATTATGATACAACTTACACCACTACCAAGAAAATTTAGAAAGCTTTGCAGAATAAATATGACACTAAAGAGGCAGGCGCTAAAAAATATACTGCAAGCCGTTTTTTTCGCTATCAAATGATAGATGAAAAATCAGTGGTGGAGCAAGTTCAAGATTTTCATATGTTAGTGATTGAAGTTAGATCCGAAGGTATCAAAATTTGAGACAATCTTGTTGTAGCAGGTATTGTTGACAAACTACCATCATCTTGGAGGGAATTCCAGAAGTCAATGTGTCACAAGCAAAAAGAGACGTCCTTGAAGACTTTAATCACACGGATTCGGGTGGAGGAGGAAGCACGAGGACAAGATGCGCTTATGACACAAAAGCATTCCACTGCAAAGGTAAATTTAACTTCTGGAAATACTTTACCTAAAGGTCGATTTCATAAAAATAGTCACTTGAAGCCAGTTAAGAAAATCTAAAAAAATACTGGAAAGCCACAAAATAAAAATTACCCGAGGCAAAAGAAATGGAACCAAGAACCCCCTTCACAAGATCTGACAAACGTGACATGCTTTGTGTGTGCAAAAGTGGGCATATTGCTCGAACTTGCAATTTCGGAAACAACAATCTCGACCACAGGCTAATGTTACCAAGGAACCATTTGTGACTATGATCACATATATTTTTATGGTTCAATCTGTGGAAGGGTGGTGGGCAGACTCTGGTGCCAATAGACATGTCTGCTATGATAAAGATTGGTTCAAAGATTTCACTCATTTTAATGAGGAGGGGACTGTTATGCTTGGTGACTCGAGTTTAACCAAGGTGCTCGGGTGTGGGGATGTTGAGCTGAATTTTACCTCTGGACGTGTACTTGTTTTAAAAGATGTGTTGTACACACCGTCCATGAGAAAAAATTTGATGTCAAGTTATTTGCTCAACAAAGCTGGTTTCAAACAGACTATTGAATCTGACCAATATATAATCACTAAAAAAGGCATATTTGTGGAGAAAGGATATGCCTGTGATAGAATGGTTAAATTAAATGTTGAGAATAAAAAAGCACATGTTTCTGTTTACATGTTGTCTTCTATGAATTTTTGGCATGCTTGTTTATGTCATATTAATAGCCGATATGTGGGAGTCATGAGTAGTTTAGGATTAATTCCCAGATTAACAAACAAGTTTGAGAAATGTGAAGTTTGCAGTTAAGCAAAAATAACTAAAAGGCCTCATAAAAGTGTGGTGAGAAATACTGAATTATTAGAATTAATTTACACTTATTTATGTGAATTTGAAGAAATTTTAATATGTGGTGGAAATAAATATTTTATCACTTTTATTGATGATTTTTCAAAATACACTTATGTATACTTGTTGAAAAATAAAAATGATGCTTTTGAAAAATTTAAAGAATTCCTTCTTGAAGTTGAAAATCAATTCGGTAAAAAGATTAAAAGATATAGAAGTGATAGAGGCCGGGAGTATGAATCTTTTGGATTCAACTCGTTTGCTCAGTCTTTGGGAATAATCCATGAAACTACTCCACCATATTCACCTGCATCAAATGGTGTAGCAGAAAGGAAAAAAATAGAACTTTAACTGATTTAACAAATGCTATACTAATTGAAGCAAGTGCTCCTTCAAATTTGTGGGGAGAAGCAATTTTAACTGCATGTTATGTTATGAATAGAGTGCCACATAAAAAAACAAAAGTTATACCTTTTGAGTTATGGAAATGGCATAAGCCAAGTTTGAGATATTTGAGGGTTTGGGGCTGTCTAGCTTTTGTTAAATTTGTGGACCCTAAAAGACCCAAATTAGGTGTGAAAGCTGCTACTTGTGTTTTTCTTGGATATGCAATAAATAGTACAGCTGTAGACACCCCATTTTTGACCAACCTTAAGACTCAGACGTCACTGGCTGAGCGCTCGGTGATGTTGCATGTTGTGCTCGTCCAGAAGTTTCAGAGTCGCGGCTGCGCGCCTTGCCTCCGGACTTCCGGGCTTTTCTGTGCCTTGCCTCGGTTTGCGAACCAGACTCGGTTTTTCTCTGTTTTTCTTCCTGGGGGGAGGGAGAGGTCTCGTAGACCATCTCTCAATGGCCGTAGGCTATTTTTCATGGTCGCAGGCCATTTTGCCCATTTCGGAGCCCGGTACCCGGTTTTCGGAGCCGTCAGGCCGTGTGCCTCGGTTCAGGACCGCCTAACCATCTCCGATTGCTCTGATTTTTGGCATACATCTTATTTACTCCCTTTTGAGGGACACTGGGGTCTGGGAGACCCACTTCGTGGCCGAATGCCACTTTCGGTGCCTGGCAGCCTGTTTTCGGGATCCCGAACTGCGCGTTCTAGCCCCCGAGCATTCATTTTGCATCGGTTTTCGTTCATTTTGGCAGGTACCTCTGTTTTATCATTACGAAGGTCACTGCAGGGTGGGAGGACAGTAATTGTCTCAGCAACCAGTTATATCCTTCCGGAGCCCTCCGACGCCCGTTTTTCTCACTTCCGGGCTAATGTTGAACACTCTAGGGTCATTTTCTTCAGCTCCAAACCACATATTTGTGTTGTACACACCTGGGAGGATCCTAAAAACACATGGCCGGCCAGAAATTCTCATTTTCATTTTTGAGCCTCTCCTTCAAGTGGCTTGTTGTCTCTCCTGCTTTAGAGTTGCCAATTTCCAACCATAGGATGTTGTAGAGGAGACCTGGGAGGACCCTAATCTTTGGTGGCCGGCCAGAAATTTTGTTATTCCATTTTTTCCCCTTGGCCGGCCGGCCATGGGGGTAGCCGGCCGGCCACCTCCACCAAAAGTGGGGTGCCGGCCATGATCCTTGGAATGTGTGCATCACAGCTGTATAGCTGTTTCTCCAAAAAATCTTTGAAATCCGGGAATATTTTGGGAGGAAAGCTTGGGTGCATTTCCCTCCTCTTTTACACCCTCTTCTTAGCCTTTATAAGTGGCTGGCCAACTCCTTTGCTAGGGTTAGAAAAACTTCTCTCAAGAGCTCTTATACATTGGCTTACATCTTCCTCTCCAAAAACCTTGAAAATCTTCAAGTCTTGGCACCATTTGTTCATCAACACCAAGCCTCACCATCACCACTTCCATTCCAGAAGCAAGGGAAGGTTTTTCAAAGGCTAAGAAGCAACAAACTTGGTCCAAGAAGCAACCAAAGTGTAGTCTTCAAGGGTAAGTCACTATTTCCCATTTTCTAGCACTTTTTTGTATCATTTTTCTACCCTATTTTCTTGTGGTTTTGGGCTCCGACCCTAACTAATTTTAGGACTATTTTGAGCCCCTCTTCAACATTGAAGAAGGGCTCAACCTTGTTTGGCACTTCTATATACCACTTGTCTCAATATCCATCTTATATACCGTAATCTTGCATGCTATTTTTGGCTTATGTGTATTTATTTTTGGAGCATGTCATCAACTGTGTCTGAGCTTATTTTGAGGCCCTCTAAAACATTGTAGAAGGGCTCAACCTTGTTTGGTGCTTCTATGCATGACCTCTCATTATAGCCCCTATCTGGTCCATATTTTGCATGTTCTTTTAGACTTATCTTAATTCTTTTTCTGGCCTTGATCAGAACTGAAAATAGTCTTAAAATGACCCACTCTTCATGTTTTGTCAAGGGTCTTAGGCTGTTTGGTGAATGCTTGGTATACTTCTCTTTATAGCCCTCTTTTGGCCCATATTTTGCATGCTATGTTTGCCATATTTGTATACTGTTTTGGGGGTTACCATAAGCTGTAAATGTTCATATTTTTGGTCCCTATTCAGTGTTGTAGAACTGTATTTTTCAGTTTGAGCATTGCATATACCACTTGCTTCATTGTTTCCCCTTTTCCCCCCATTTTTGCATGCTGTTTTTTCCCTATCTATGATTGTTGTTTGGCCATGCTTTGTACTGGGAAAATTCTAGTTTAGGGACTGTCTAGCATCTGTCTTTACACTTCGTGTCCATATTGTGCATGTTTGACATAGCTGTAGGCCATTCCATTGCATTTCGGGACTTATTTCGGACATCGGGTGTAATTTTGCTATGATTCGGGGGCTGTTTTGCATCATCTTGGTTGCTGAAATTTGCATTTTCCCTATGCCATATGCCATGTCTCATTTGCATCTCATTTCCATGCCTTCGGGCCATTCCTCGGTTTGCGTGCCCACGGGCACGCATTTCGAGGCATCTCTTTTTTACCTGCCGGCATCCTATGTGAGTGTGGCTGAGGCTCTCTCATGTTGGTATAAGCCCATCATTGCATTTCGCATGCCATTCCGCATTCCTCGATTTGCGTGCCCACAGGCACGCATTTCGAGGCATCTCTTTTTTACCTGCCGGCATCCTATGTGAGTGTGGCTGAGGCTCTCTCATGTTGGTATAAGCCCATCATTGCATTTCGCATGCCATTCTGCATTCCTCAGTTTGCGTGCCCACGGGCACGTATTTCGAGACATTTCTTTTTTACCTGCACGCATCTTATGTGAGTGCGGCTGAGGCTCTCTCATGTTGGTATAAGCCCATCATTGCATTTTGCATGTCATTCCATGCCTTCGGGCCATTTCTCGATTTGCGTGCCCACGGGCACGCATTTCGAGACATATCATTTTCATCCATAGGCATCTTATGTGAGTGCGGCTGAGGCTCTCTCATGTTGGTATAAGCCCATTATTGCATTTCGCATGTCATTCCGTGTTTCTCGGTTTGCGTACCCGTGGGCACGTATTTCGAGGTGTCTCATTTTCATATCATTGTGTATGTTAGGATGTATCTTAGTTGCATTTCATGCATACCATGCATATTGCATAATGTTCGGGATAAGAGTTAGCCCGGGCACGGGAAACGAGGTGCGTTTCGCACTCCGAGTGGCGGAACGTGTCTCAATTCCCCAGTCACCGACACTTCGGATCACCCATGATGGAGTTAGGTTTTGTTATGTCATCATTTGCATTCATTCTATATTGAGTTGTGCAATTCGGCTCCTCGGCCATCATGCATCGATATGCGTGATTGGTGGCACGAGGATCGAGGCATGCAATATTTGTGAAATACATTGCTATGCCCCTTTCCTGCTCTCTGTTGCAGCAAAATCAAGGATCGGCAACTTTTTGGAGTCTGGCACGCATTTCGAGAACATTGCAAACAGAGGCTAATTGGGGCATCCCAGTGGATTTTCGCGCCAGGGCAGCCCAAACAGGCGGCATTCATCCGAAGCAAGGCAGTCCCTGGCTTGCATGCCAGCTTTACAGCTTTCCTAGTTCAACCTGTTAATTAATTAGGAATTTGTATTATTATTTGGACTGTAATATTCTTTCATTTGGGGCTGTATTATTTTTTTGGACCCTCTGCGCGAGGGCAAAACTGTAATAAGTGTGGGTGAGTGTGATGTATGTCTTCCAACCCCACGTCTTTCTCCCTTTTATTTACCTGCTTATGATGGTAGATTAGGGCATATTTCAATTAGCATACAGTATGACAGCATGTTTGCATTCATTCATCTGTATTGCATGCACCGGGCTCGGCGCATCATACAAACTGCATTTGTGTTTCAATTGCAAGTTGAATACATGTTAGCTGTAGCATTTCATATACCATGTTTAGAACAGCCGAGCTTGCTATAGTTGCATTTTTGCATGTGTTGCATTAGGCATTTCAGTATACTTAGGATCATGCATGAATTTCTAATCGGTTTTTGTTTTGGCTTGGAGTACTCGGTGAGCTTTATGCTTTAGCATCCTTGCATGCGTGTGAGTGTTGCCATGATAGCATGCTTGCCATGAGGCTATTTGCTTATGTGATATAACTGCCTTGAATGCCTGTGGGTGAAGGTTGAGTTATTTGGATTGAGACAAATCACTGATTGTTTGTTAAGCCCACTAGAATAGTGGCAAAATCATGTTTTCCTAAGCCCACCCGAGGGTGGCAAATCCACCTTTTAGCCTACCTGCAGGTAGCACCATCACACCATTTTCAAACAAACAAACATCAGATGTTTTGTTCCAATTCAGAAGACCCGGTCTATACTTGTTTGCTGCGAGCATCACATAGTAAACTAGGCTAATAACCGGAATAAAAACACACAATGTCTTCAAAAAATTGATATCATGGTTAGTAGAGGCCGATCTTCGACCGGGCGAGCGGGGGTGCTCACGATGTGACCTTCCCCAATCGTACCCAAGTTCCCGAGCCGAGGCAACTTTGGTGATGACGGACACGTGTCCTTTGGCACCGAGTCAGGGTTTCCTAAATTTCCCATTTTAAAAAAAAACATTTAGGTGGCGACTCTGTATCTGGCAAAGCAGTCCATGTTTGGCACTTTTTTCAAAAAAATCTGTTTTTTCTCAAAACGATTTGCTGGATTTGGACTCTTTGGTTCAAGATTTAGAACCGTGACACGAATCGAGTCCGAACTGTAGCGAGGTCCCTCGCGGACTTGTTACAACAGCCTATAGATTTTTTGATAGTGGAAACAAAATAATTTTTGAATCAGGTGATACAATTTTTGATAGGGGTCAAAATTATCAAGAAAATATTTTATCTGAAACCGGTTCCTCTACTCCTCTTTTACAAAACCAAGATATTGTAGTTTTTGAACCAAGAAGGAGTAAAAGAGCCAAACTAGAAAAAGATTTTGGCCCTGATTATCATGTTTTTAATGTAGAGGAAACTCCATTAACTTTACAAGAAGCTTTGGCATCTCTTGACTCTGTTTTTTGGAACGAGGCTGTAAATGATGAGATGGAATCATTATTAAAAACTTGGGTGTTAGTGGATTTACCACAAGGTTGTAAATCTATTGGCTGTAAATGGGTTTTGAGAAAAAAACTTAAACCGGATGGAACTATTAATAAATATAAAGCAAGGCTTGTTGCAAAAGGTTTTAAACAACAAGTAGATCTTGACTTTTTTTTGATACATTTTCTCCGGTTACTAAAGTTACATCCATTAGATTATTAATTGCAGTGGTTGCAATTCATGATTTAAAAATTCATCAAATGGATGTTAAAACAGCCTTTTTAAATGGAGACCTGGGTGAAGAAATCTATATGGATCAACCTGAGAGTTTTGTGGAACCCGGTCAAGAAAACAAAGTGTGCAAACTAGTTAAATCCATATATGGCTTAAAATAGGCCCCTAAATAGTAGCATGGGAAATTTGGTTCCTGCATTATTGAGAATGGCTATAAAACAAATGAATGTGATAAATGCATCTACTATAAATCTGAAGAAAATTCACATGTCATTATTAGCCTCTATGTAGATGATTTACTTATATTTGGCTCTAATTTGCATATCATCGTGGAAACTAAAAATATGCTTAGTAGCCATTTTGATATGAAAGATCTTGGTGAGGCTAATTATATTTTGGGAATAAAAATTACCAAAACTTGTGATGGTATATTTCTTGATTAGTCGCATTATGTTGAGAAAATTTTGAGAAAATATAATTTTTATAAGTGCAAGCATGTTCTTACTCCTTTTGATTCTCATGTGCGTTTATTTCCTATTGAAAATGATAAGGATGTAATTAATCAAAAGTAATATGCTAGTATGATTGGTAGCTTGCGTTATGTGACTGACTGTACTAGACCTGACATTACCTATGCAGTTGGAGTACTTAGCAGGTTTACTAGCAAGCCTGGTAGTGATCACTGGCTAGCCATTGAGCAGATTATGAAATATTTATCTAGTACCATAAAATATGGCTTGTTTTATAATAAGTATCCTGCAGTACTTGAAGGTTACAGTGATGCCGATTGGAATATCTTGTCAGGTGATTCATTATCAACCACTGGTTACTTATTTACATTGGGAGGTGGTGCTATAAGTTGAAAATCGAAAAAACAAACCATTATTGCTAATTCAACAATGGAGGCTGAGCTTATTGCTTTAGCTGCAGTTAGTGAAGAAGCAAATCGGTTGAGAGATTGGTTAAATGAAATCTCTTGTTAAGAAAAACCGATTCCACATATATTGATTCATTGTGATAGCACCGTAGCAATTGGTTGAGTTAATAACCGTTATTATAACGGTAAATCTAGACCTATCAGAAGAAAACACAGTACTGTGAGATCTTATATGAATAATGACATCATAAATGTGGATTATATTAAATCTGGTGATAATCTTGCAGATCCATTAACTAAGGCCTTAGCAAGAGATAGAGTCTGGAACACATCGAGGGGGATGAGGTTGAAGCCCATTGAATATAGCAGGAGCCATGTATGAAGATACTCAACCCAGGGACCAGAGATCCTGTAACTGGGTTCAATGAGAAAAACGATCATATGATGGCCGTGAGAAATGCACTAAATTAGTATTTACCCATCCCTATGATGTAAGTGCATTTATCCTGTAACGTTGTAGAGGTTGAGTTATTAAAAAACTCTTAATGAATTTCTGTAGCTCTTATTGAGTGGGGTGTCATAGTTACAAGAGCACCCTTGACAGAATTCACATATGTGAGTGTGGTAGTGGGGCCGCTACCTTTAAGATTTGGGCTAATTCTCAAACACACTCATAAATCCTGCTATCACACAAGGCCATAATGTGCTGGCTCTTAAAGCTTATGTGAACACCTAGAATATTATGTGTGTGCAATAATTATTTATTTCCCTTAAGCAGTCATAGTTCAATGCTAAGCATACTATTGGCTCTGGAGTAGATATTATTGTTTCACTAATGGAGGTTCAATGCAGAGCACACCTACCATGATGCATAATATCCTTATTTGCCTAATAATCTCAGTTTTTGTTACCTATAATATTAAAATAGGTGGGGGAATGCTAGCAGATATTTTAATATTATAATGTGTTATAGGTTTGATTTTCTTTTCTTTTCTACCAAGTTTGCTTGCCCACTAAGTTTCCAAGACAAGTCTTCGCCAAGTCTTCCAAGGAAATTGCCCACCAATTTCTTTTCCTATTCTTATCCATCTAGTCTTATCCTCCAAGCACTTCCAAAGGGCCTCCAAGCAACTTCAAAGAATCATCTTCCAAGAAACTTGTCCGCCAGGTTTCATCTTTTATAAATTGTTCTAACTTCTTATCTTGGTGGAGAGAAGAAGTTTTTGTTACTTTATTATGTTTTGTGTGAGATTATCAGGCAAATAAAAAAGGGTGTATGTGATAAAGCTTTGGGTTCAACCAATTGTGCAGTATTGGTGAATCATACAACTTAGTCGGGCTGTTGTATCCTAGGAGGGACAAGTCAAGGTTTTTTCTGCTACACCGGTGTGAGGCTTTGCCTAACCGCAGATGGCTTGAATCTCTTTAAAAAAAGCGAATTTCCCGCGACTCAGCCCTTACAATCGTTATTGTAATTTTTATTATTTATATTTTCTTGTATTTTATTTGTAATTATCACCAACAAAAACTAAAAGCCGAACCATCAGTCTATCCCCTGCTCTTCGATATGCAAACTAATTGCTGTAATGAATTTGGCTGAATCTCAACACATGAATTGAAGATAGATTTTAGTGACACTAGCACTCTGATTGATTCAGGGATTTAGGAAGGGATCGAAAATGGAAAAAGAAAATGTGTGTGAAATTAAGAGAAATATAGGTATATTTTATTCATATTTTATTTTCATTTTTCATTTTCTTTCCAAATCCCTTCTCAAATTCCTCAACTAAATATAGCGTAAGTATTTGTTTGGAATAAACTTTTTTAGTCTGACGTTTTGATTTTTCAACTATTTTAGCCTGACTAAAAAAGTTCTGTTTGGGATGAACTTTTTACTTTCTTTTTTTTTTTTTGTAGTTAATTTGATAGTTGTAAGAGAAAAAATAAAATAATTATGATTTAGATAAGATATTTTGCCCTATTTTGGCCTTTTAGTCTATTTTGTGGACTAAATTAACTCTCTTATTATCTTGACTTGTTAGTAAAGAATGAATTTTTCCAAACCCAAGTGAATTGCAAGTCCTGCAATTTGCTTGTTCTGTCAAATGACTAACCACGGTATGGAACCTCAAGACTCTCATCTGCACTGGAAATTTTTTTTATATTTTTTATCCCCATCTCAAGACTTTTTTCACTACATGATCAGGTCAGACACTCCCATAGAAATTTGACTTAGAATTATGAGAATCTGGACAGATTGAGAGAATTTGATGTTTGATTGATCGTGTTCTAGGACTTGAAATTGCGATTGTGAACTTTGATCCATAAACAACCATCCAAATTAACAAAGAAACTCTGATTGGAAATATGGTTATAACTTGTTAATCATGGAGATATTAGACAAAATCTAAATGAGATACAGAGCACTAGGGATTCCACCTTTGTTAACAATGAAAATGTATTAGTGTAATTATACATTTCCAATATTCACATACCCAATAAAAATACAAGTTAAAAAAAAGCAAAAGCAATATCTATTTTTCCTATTTACATCATCTTCCACTTTAAGTAAGACCATCCTTCATAACTTTAAAAAGCCTATACACATTTAAAAAATTAAGGAACTAAAAAATAGGATTAGGCATGAATGCGGTTCTTCACTTTAGCCCCTCCAAAAATAAGGCCAATCAGCGGATGGAGCAGGCATGTAATGACCAACACTGGTCTCCGACCGTGCCACCCCTTCAATGAGTGATATGTCAGTCTTGTAATCCAATGACTCATCATTGTATATATCCCACCAATTTTTTACTAGCATTTTGATGTCTTCTCTATCCATGTTCTCTTCTTTCCCAGTATACCTCCATGGCTTCGATCCCTGAAAAACACCCAAACAACAAATTCACCCCTTTAGAACATTAATTTCATTTAAATAAAATAATTTGAGATAAAAATTAAAGAATTGGATTATAAATGATCATAATCACTCACCGCAGCACAGTAGTGAACTACTTTCACTTTATCAAGCTCAATGTTCTCTAGGTGACGCCACAACATGGCCAAAACAAGGTTGTAAATTGGTGGGATAGGCTTGTAAACATCCTTAAAAAACATGTTCAAAAAGTCCTGAAAGCACAACCATTAAAGCCCAAATCAAATTAGAGGCGAAACATATATATATACACGTGAAAAAACAAATTCTCAATCCCTGCATCGCAATATGTGAATGAAAATCTATCAGAATAACTGGTTGTGAATTTTAAAGATGGAGATATCTGGATTTTGAATTGACAACAATAGGTCCATTACCTGCTTAGCAAAAGGGGTAGGAGGGACGATTTTGACAGTGTTCAAGAGGTCTTCGTAGACGGAGAGACTAGGCTCATATACAAACATGCCAGCATTGAAATAGAGGGGAGGCTTGGGACCCAATTTAGCAGGCCATTGGACCTTATTAGGACATTGTTGACAGTACCCAATCTTGTACTGCGGGGTGTGAGACCATGTCTTCTCGCAGAAACAATCTTTCACAGCATAAAAATATCCATTTGGATTGTCAAAGAGGTGGTCTATATTTTCAAACACCTGAATGTCTCCGTCTAAATATATCATCTTATGGTACTCCACAAACTGCAATTAAATCACAAACAAATGTATATGACTTTATTATAGCTACAAAGATAATTATTAGTATGAATGACACAAAATTACACAGGCATATACCTCCCAGATGCGAAGCTTGGAGTAGTTGACGACGTAGTAGGCCCTAGCGAACTGCGTTTGGTTCTCAGGTGGGTAAACCGGTTCGATCTCACGGACTATGCAGCCCTGACCCACCAGCATACGGCGGTGCTCCGCCGGCACATCTGGCAGCACTGCCACCACAAGCGGGTACGCAGTCTGGACCTTCCTCAAGCCCTTGGCCAGCCCAACCACGCCCTTCACGTAGTCACCGTTCCCAACCAAGAACGTGACATAAGCTCGGCTCGTCAGGCTCGCCGCCTTGACCAGGCTTGTGGCCTTGGTGGTTCCACTTACAAGTTTAGGAGGAGCCATGTGGTTTTTCACAACAAATCTTAGAATTTGAAAGAAAGTGGTCTAGAGATGAAGAAGTTTTTGATGAAATGTGAGAATGGTTTGGTGAGTTTTGTGGGTTGAATAGGGGAATGCTGCTTTATTTATAGGCGTTGGTGGATATATGGAATAACAGTAATGCTAGGTATCATGAAAAATCTTTTATGAAAATGATCATGAAAGATTTGTGACCTTTGGATTACACTTACAATAAAGCACCACACACTAATCAAGGTAATCTAAGGGTCACAAATTTTTCATGATCATTTTCATGAAAAATTTTTCATAATCCCTAACATTTTTCATGGAATAAATCTGTTTTTTTTTTTTTTGGTGTTTGATGGAGGATAACGGCGTCGTTTGGTGGTTCGAAATGTCAATGAAATGGGGCCCAAACAAATCGGACTGTACGTGTGTCTGTTAGTGTGTAGGCGGTGATCAGATCTGTCGGCTGTGTATTTGTAGTAAATTACTATAGAAATGAATAATGGAAAATGAGTCGGTCGTCTGTGTATCTAGAAGGGTACTTACTACACTAATGCTAAAACAAATAATTTATAAATAGATTTAATAAGAAAATGAATAAAATAAACCAAAAGTTGATTCAGTATAGTTTTACTATATAAACAATTATGATCCATAATGAGGGAGTGGACGGTGGTGCTCCTTTATATTAGGGGTGCAATTTGGACGGGCTCAACTCGAGTTATTTGACTTCAGTTTGAATTTTTTTAGGATTTTTACAAAATATTTTCAACTTCGATACGGGTTTGGGTAAAAATTCAGAAGTCCGAATTAAATTTGGGCGGACTTTGGTAAAGACGTCAAACAACTCGAATAATCCGAAACCCGAATTATATATAGATATAGATATATAAAAATATTAAATATACATATAAATTATTGGCCATTACATGATATTAAAGTAATTTATATTATTAAATTGTATTGAATATATATTATATATACAAATAACATAAAATCTTACCTTCTTTTTTTTTTTTTCACTCATAAATTGTAAGGACTACTATAGTGCACTACAACAATAAAGGCCTTTGGTGACAGACTGATTTTGTCTCCAAATATCAAAATTTCGTCACTAAAGTGATCTATGGCGAAAAAAATTTGTTACCACGTTTGTAGCCTATACGTCGTCACAAAAAGTACCTGGTGACGAAAAACAGTTTCGTCATCTATTTTTCATTTTTGGCGACGAAATGTTTCATCTCCAAATGTTGAATTTTTTGTCCTCAAAACACCAATTTCGTCACCAAAACTAAATAATATTTTATTTAAATTATTTTTTGCAACGAAATATTTCGTCACCAAATATATTTTAGTGACGAAAGTTTTCCTCACCAATGATATGGATTAAGGTGACAAAAAAATTTGTCACTAAAATGAGCAAAAAAGAAAATTATTCAATGACAAAAAATATTTTGTCACTAAATATTTTAATTTAGCGACGAAATATTCAACAAATGTGACGAAATTATTTGTTTCGGACTATATCATTAGTGACAAAATTATTCGTCATGTTTTTTGAAAACTAATAGCGACATTTTTTATTTTGTCACTAATAAAAATTAAAAATTTTGAAAATGGATGTACTATTTTCTTCCGAAATTTTTTCTTTTCAGTAACAATTCCCTGCGCATTTCAATAACCTGTTCAATAAAATATCTATTACAAATCAATACAAAAATCTGTTCATTTTCATAAACATCACAATCGAATTTTAGCACTATCCACAAAAATACAATATAAACTGCATGCGGATTATAAACGTGTCTCCTAATATCCACAAAAAATGTCTACTAATATCCACAAAAATATAATATCAACCGTATGCAGATTACCAAACACATCTCCTAATATCCAACAAAAAACATGTCTACTAATATCAACAAAAATAAAATATCAAGGGCGGAGTACCAAACATGCCCCGTAATACCAACAAAAATATAAAATTTACAACACAACCAAAATACATGTAAGGTAATATGAACAAAAACACAAAATGAGCTACCATCGGCCCTCCAAATTACCAAACACGTCTATATCAAATCTCGAATCTGCAAAAAAATGAAACACAAAAAAAAAGAAAAATGCCAGTTAGACAATTATTATCTTATCCATAACATATACAATTTAACATGTATTTTTGGACTTAGTTTTCAAACCGGGAGTCCCGTGCTAATTCCGTAAGTTTCCACAACTCACATTGGTCCATCCCGAGGTGTTTAAGGTGTTTCCTGGGCCGCCTCGTGACTGTTGCACGGTTTTGGCCCCCAAAGGCCTATTTTCAAGCTTAAGTGTGGAAAAGTGCATTTTTGGACTTAATTTTCAAACCGGGAGTCCCGTGCTAATTCCGTAAGTTTTCACAACTCACATTGGTCCATCCCGAGGTGTTTGAGGTGTTTCCCGGGCCGTCTCGTGACTGTTGCACGATTTTGGCCCCCGAAGGCCTATTTTCAAGTTTAAGTGTGGAAAAGTGCATTTGTGGACTTAGTTTTCAAATTGGGAGTCCCGTGCTAATTCTGTAAGTTTCCACAACTCACATTGGTCCATCCTGAGGTGTTTGAGGTGTTTCCCGGGCCGCCTCATGGCTGTTGCACGATTTTGGCCCCCGAAGGCCTATTTTCAAGCTTAAGTATGGAAAAGTGCATTTTTGGACTTAATTTTCAAACCGGGAGTCCCGTGCTAGTTTCGTAAGTTTCCACAACTCACATTGGTCCATCCCGAGGTGTTTGAGGTGTTTCCCGGGCTGTCTCGTGGCTGTTGCACGATTTTGGCCCCCGAAGGCTTATTGTCAAGCTGAAGTGTAAAAAAGTGCATTTTTGGACTTAGTTTTCAAACCGGGAGTCCCGTGCTAGTTCCGTTACTTTCCAAAACTCACATTGGTCCCTCCTGAGGTGTTTGAGGTGTTCCCCGGGCCGTCTCGTGGCTTTTGCACAATTTTGGCCTCCGGTGGCCTATTTTGAAGTTTAAGTGTGAATAAGTGCAATTTTGGAATTAGTTTTCAAACCGAGAGTCCCGTGCTAGTTCCGTAAGTTTCCACAACTCACATTAGTCCATCCCGAGGTGTTTGAGGTGTTCCCTAGGCCGTCTCGTGGCTGTTGCACAATTTTGGCCCCCGAAGGCCTATTTTCAAGCTTAAGTGTGGAAAAGTGCATTTTTGGCCTTAGTTTTCAAACCGGGAGTCCCGTGCTAGTTCCGTAAGTTTCCACAGCTCACATTGGTCCGTCCCAAGGTGTTTGAGGTGTTTTCCGGGCCGTCTCATGGCTGTTGCACGATTTTGGCTCCCGAAAGCCTATTTTCAAACTTAGGTGTGGAAAAGTGCATTTTTGGACTTAGTTTTCAAATCGGGAGTCCCATGCTAGTTCCGTAAGTTTTCACAACTCACATTGGTCTGTCCCGAGGTGTTTGAAGTGTTTCCCGGGCCGTCTCGTGGCTGTTGCACGATTTTGGCCCCCGAAGGCCTATTTTCAAGCTTAAATGTGGAAAAGTGCATTTTTGGACTTAGTTTTTAAACCGGGAGTCCCATGCTAGTTCCATGTTGTGTCATGTGTCTGCCTTCATAGGCCATATGCTTCCATGTTTTGTATCCTACTTTTTCATTACTTCTTGTGTTGGGTCTTGTGTTAAGCCATTTTGATGCCTTGTATCTGTGTTTGTACTAGTTACTGCATCCATGCTTTCCTAATATAACCCAACCCCATTACTAATAGCCCAAAATGTGGTAACAGAAGGAAGAATGCGTTGATCACAAGTTTTATCCCAACATAAATTGACATTTAGTTCCTTTTTTCTTTTAGGAAAAGTTTAATTTAACTTTCAAAACTAATAAAACAAACATGCATCACATGATGCGTCTATCAATTACTAACTGAACAGACAGAAAGCTATAATATTCTTCACAATAATGATGTCAGTAAGAAATTATATTACCCTGAATGCTATCACAATAATCACACCCAGAAAGAATGCACAAGTCGATGAATTGATCCATGGTAAGATTTAGCTCCTCCAAAACCTGGAAAACAAGATCAGTTGTGGAAATACTAATTCAAAATATTGAGCAGCCACAACTGAGTTCAATGTTCTTATGCACCTTTGAAACTTCAAATTCCATCACTGGGACTCTTTTTGAGCTTGGATCCATTAAATGGCGAAGAAATCTAGGAGCTCCAAAAGTTAGAGAATCCATGTCTTCATAGGCAACTACATAAACCTGACATACACACACAATGTTTACCATAAATTTCTCACATTTCATTTATCAAGGGAACATAAGTGCATCTTGTGCAAATGGAATGCATCAATTCATTTCAATATAATTTGAAATCACAAATCTATCTCATTGTATGAGTTCATTACAGATGATGATGATGATGATGATGATGATGATGAGAAGTAAAAACAATTTAGTTGTACATTTAATTTCTATATGACATAATAAGACACTCCAAAATAACAATTTTTCATAAAAAGTGAGACCTTTACCTTTCCAGATTTGCAAAGAGCAGCACACTATGCTTCTGCTTCTGAAGGAGCCTAAGAAAACCCAACAACAACATGCAAGTAAATTTAACTTTACTCGGTTTCTTTCTTTATTTTTTTATTTAAATTTTTGTTTGTCTGTGTGTGTGTAGAAAAGGAAGTACCTAATCAGTGCAACCCAAAAATACCATTACAGTACTTAGCCAAAAAAATAAAAATAAATAAATAAAATTACCATTACAATAAAAGAGGAAACTATTTCAATACTTGCTGCACCAACTCATACCAGAACTAAATTATTTTCGGATTGTCACCTCAATTACAGGCACTCCTATGAGCCTTAGAAGTTTTTTACAGTCTTCATTGTGTTTCTTTGTCACCTGCAAAACCAAGGAGGACATGGCCTTCAACAGCATGTGCACATTAACATATCCTCTTACTTGCAGGAGATTTTCAAGAAAAGGAAAGGAAAAAAGAAAAAATTATCCCCCAAAAAGAAAAGGTAAAAAAGAACAGCAACCAACCATCATATTGAAATAGAGGGACAATTGCCTTACTTGCAGGAGATTCTCAGGATAACAAAGAAGGCTTTAACCCCTAATCATCAAATATGACCAGAACACTAGACCAAATAACTATCATACATACACCACCATGGTTGAAGGTTCCCACATAAATGAAGGGCATCTACATATATCCCTGACAAGTTTCTCAAAATAGAAAGGAGAAGCTCAAATTTTGCAGTTGACTATAAAAGTACCCACCAAACAAAAGACAAATGTGCTAATACTCTTCAATGTCCCAATCTTTAAAATGCTCTTGACAATAATGACAAGCTTACTGAGTAATATGATGTTGGGGGCCTTAATAATGAACAAACTGTAGAAGCTGATTAAAAAAAAAAAACATTGCAAATGGTGGAAGCGAGGACTCTGCAAAAACCCACCTTTACTGTTCGTTTACTGAATTTCTCAATCTGTTCCTTATTGCCAGTCTACAATGAAAATGGAAGCACATTGCATGACATTTTTCATGTAAAAATAAAGCGAAAAGCAGGTTACAGCAAAATGAAAATAGAAAGGAGAAAAGGGAAATAATAGAAAAGACAGTTAATGAGCAAAATATAGGAGAGGTAAATGAATGAAATTACACTGGCTTCAATCTAGCTTCAAGAAGCCTAATTGTCCAAGCGAACATCCCTTGCAAATGACTACAACACAGAATCACAATAATGATAGCTTAAATCATAGATAAAAACCTAACAAATATGAAATAATCAAATTTTTATCTATTAGAAGAATTTACAGGAACTCTAATAAGAAACTGATTTGGTTCAAAACTGAGGCTATACCTAGTTACTTCACCAGACTCATTGGTAAGCATTTCAGTCCCATTCCGACCCACAACAATCTACATCATAGGCAAGCACCAATTGAACTAAACATACCAGTATGTGCACATAAATGAAAAAAAGGAATAAATTACACCGGTAGTCACTATAACTTAATATATAATTAAAGCATCAATTGCCTATCTATTGATAATCCAGCAGGTACATCATTGTTTGTACCTAGGAGAAATCCAATTCAAAACAGGTTTCCATTAGGTTTTTTTTTTTTTTTTTTTCGGTTTCTAATTGGAACATCGAATTTGTATATAGAGCATTATACAGAGCATATTTTATATGTATATAGAGCATATTTCATATGTATACAGAGCATATATATCAGACAAATACATCAGAGGGAGCATCGAGAGAGAGAGAGAGAGAGACTAACAGCGGTGGTGTTCTCCGATCGGCCCAGCAGCGGCGGTGAGGAAAGGAGGGGCTAATGATCGGCAGCAAGGGTAGGAAAAACCAACATCATTGTCATCCTCACTCTCTGAAGGGTTATACTCAACATCATCATCTACCTCAACCCTAATTCCCTTTTCCCTTGCAGTTGCACATTTGGGCTGAACCGCACTCCCTAAAGAATTTGTAATATTCTTCACTCCAAGATTGTTCATTACCTCACAGTTCTCCTTGATTCGCTTATTTCTTTGTTTCTTGTATTCTGTTAGCTTCTTAGTTCTCAAATCACCTGGTTTCAGCCATTGTTTTTTGCCTCAAACCATTTTCTACAACTATATAACATAATTCAACTTTAATTGAAAAATATAGACAATGTCATCATTCACCATTACATAAAAGAAGAAAAAGAAAGTAACATAATCATATAAAATAAAAATTACATTAATTAATAATATATGTTCGAAAATAAAGTGATATATATCAGGATCCATATCAACATCATGAATGTTATGTTCTTCATCTCCTTCATCATCTCTATAATTATTGATTTTAACATTCTAACACCACCATGAACAACAAATCGTTAAAAATAATAATAATAATAATAATAATGGCACATGATGTATATTATACATTGAGTTATATTCAACAAATCATTAAAAATAAAAAATAATGGCACATGAATCTGTGTGTATACATTGAGTTATCTTTAACTATTGAGTTATATTCAACAAATCATTAAAAAAAAAATAATGGCACATGAATCTGTGTGTATACATTGAGTTATATTCAACTATTGAGTTATATTCAACAAATCAATAAAAAAAAAATAATGACACTTGAATCTGTTTGTATACATTGAGTTATATTCAACTATTGAGTTATATTCAACAAATCATTAAAAAAATAATAATAATGGCACATGATGTATATTATATATACATTGAGTTATATTCAACTATTGAATTATATTCAACAAATCATTAAAAAAAATAAAATAATGGCACATGATGTATATTATATATACATTGAGTTATATTCAACAATCTGAACAACAAATCAACTATTGAGCTATATTCAGAATCTAATTATAAATAAAATATGTATAACAAATTCACCCAAACAGATATATATTATATATAGATAATAGAGCAGGATATATATAT
This sequence comes from Camellia granthamiana, assembly GCA_036172215.1. Classification (NCBI taxonomy): domain Eukaryota; kingdom Viridiplantae; phylum Streptophyta; class Magnoliopsida; order Ericales; family Theaceae; genus Camellia; species Camellia granthamiana. The sequence continues at coordinate 113,781,882 of CM069908.1, read as the reverse complement.
ATATATTATATGTATAACAATATAATGTATACAGAACAGAGAGTAGCAAAAGAAAAGAGAGAGAGAGCATCGAGAGAAAAGAGGAAAGAGAGAGAGAGAGAGAGAGAGACTAACAGATCAGCGGCGGTGAGAAGAGGAGATGAGATCGGCAAAGGAATGAGAGGCTAGATCGGCACAGCAGCGAGGGGCGGTGAGGAGAGGAGAAGCTAACAGATCAGCAGCGGTGAGGAGAGGGTGACGGCGGTGAGGAGAGTGAGCCGATCAGCGATGAATCTGTGTGTCTGAATCGATGAGAAGAGTGAGCAGCGGCGTCGTCTCTCTGTGTGTGTATGAAATAGATTTGAACCGAGAAATTATTGTGTGTGTTTGAGGCGCCAAAACATTTTTATTTTCCCCTAAAATATTTAGTGACTAAATTATTTATTGGTGACAAAATTATTTCTTCACTAAAGATAAAAATATTGGCTACAAAAATCGTTTTGTCACTAAATGATATTAAACTATTAAAAATTATTGGTGACAAAAATATATTCGTCATTAATAATTTTATAATTAGTGACCAATTTTTTCGTCACCAAAAGTTTCAAAATTTTGGCACCCTCCGAAAATATTAGCGGGAAAATATTTGGTGACAAAAAAATATAAATAATGACGAAAAATAATTTCGTCACCTAATTTTTTTATTATGATTTAGATTGGTGACGAAATTTTATTTTTGTCTCCAAAAATGGTATATTTGGAGACGAAATATGATTTTCATCATTAAAAGATACGTATTTCGTGACAAAAAAAATTTTTGTCATTAGTTTTCGTCTCTAAAGACTATTTTTGTTGTAGTGGTGGCATCTCTTTTACATTATATAAATTATTTATTTTGATGGTATTAATGATTTTCTATAAATAAAAAAAAATTGAAAATAGAGTCAAATTTTAATAATTTAATAATGTAACTGCAAAAAAAAAAAAACTAAAATTCATTTACAACTCGGGCAATTCGAGAAACTCGGACAACTCGGGTTTAACTTGGGTCGGGCTTGAGCAGACAACCTCGGGTTACAATTCGGGCTTGGGCAGATCTCAGCACAACTTGGGTTGGGCTTGGATAACCTCCCAACCCGCCCGAACCCGCCCGAGTTGCACCCCTAATTTATATATTAAGATCTCGTTTGTTAATATTACTTTTTAGGCTTGGTTTGGGAAGTGGGTTGGCTTTTTGGCTTTTTGGCTTTTTTGGCTATTTTAGCCTGGGCTTAAAAGCTTGGTTTGGGAAGGGCTTTTTGGCTTTTTGGATTTTTTGAGTTTTTTTGTGAGAGAAGAATGTAATGATTATGGGTTGGATGTGATGTTTTGTTTGTTATGGCTAAAAAAGCCTATTTTGTTTTTTGTGGCTAAAATAGCCAAAAAAGCCTGCAAACCCACTTGCCAAACACAGGCTTAGTTTAAAAATTATAAAATCATTAAAAAAATCAAAAAATCAATAATCTATACCAAAAAGTCAAAAAAAAAAAATTCTCTCTATTTTTTGCACATATTTTTATAAAAAAATTAAAAAATCATCCCAAACATACTAATTTTTTTATCTCATATTTTAGTTAAAAAGTTATTAAAATAGCATGTTTCCAAACTAGGCTTAAGTATTTTTTTTGGTTTACTCTGCTGCTATTTTGCTTCAGTTCTGCTGTTTTGGTTTAGGGTGTGTGGGGTGATTGAAGGTACATTGTTTGGCAGCTGCTGGTGCAGAGTTGGGCTGCTGCTGCTGGTGGTGAATTGGTGGAGGTGGATCTGCTGTTAGTCTGCTGGTGTATGATGTATATAGTGCTGTTTTTCTGATAGATTTTGAGGTGTTTGCTGCTGCTGTGAGAGATGTAGGGTGCATAGTGTTGTAGGGTGTATAGTGCTGGTGTTTGAGTGGCTACTTGGCTGAGAACTCACTCAATTGGGCAAGGGGTGTGTGGGTGATTGAAGGTACATTGTTTGGCAGCTGCTGGTGCAGAGTTGGGCTGCTGATGCTACTGGTGAATTGGAAGAAGTGGATCTGCTATTAGTCTACTGGTGTATGATGTATATAGGGCTGGTGATGAGTTGTGCAGCTATAGGGTGGTTTGTTGTATGCTGGTACATGATGTATGCTGTCTGGTATAGGCTGTATGATGTCTGGTTTAGGCTGCTTCCTTGGGGGTGCAGAGTTGTGGTTTTTCTGATAGATTTTGAGGTGTTTGCTGATATAGGGTGTTTGATGTCTGGTTTAGGTTGTTTCCTTGTTTGTTCTTCTGTCTCTTGGTTCGTTGCTCTCCAACCTTGGGGTGCTAGCAAATGATATGATAGATTTTTTGGTGTCAACATAGTTGGGATGACTTAACTCATTATGATGCTTTTGCACTCTCCTTTCTCTTTTGATGTTTGTTGATTACGTACGTTGTACTTTTCTCTTACATCAATAAAATTCTTTCTTTGCCGATCAAAAAAAACTAAGCTTAAGTATTATTTAAAAGAGGAAGGTAGTGCTCGTAATGAATTTTAAATTTATATATGATACATTAGTTATTTTAATTATACTTGCTAATATTTTACTAGTTTAGCTATTGTTATTGTTATTACTATCTTGTCACCCTACACAACTACTTATATCAAACAGTTTGGTTTAATTCAAATACTTCAATTTTAATAAATACCAAGTAGTTTTGGACAATCAATTGGGTTATAAGTATAATTTTGAAACTTTTTTGATAATAGTCTTAAACTCTATTTGTTGGGCTAACAATTTGAAATATCAGATTATTTCTATCTATCTATTTATCTATTTATTGTTCTTCATCTGTTCATCTATTTGTTTTCATATTATCTATTTCTATTCACATGTCATTATCTTATCTGTTCATCTAATTTGCTTATGTATCCATATTTTTTATGACTTTTTTTATTGCCTATTAGTAATGGCAATGGTTACGTACTTATCACCAAAACAAAACAATTATTGGATCTAATGCTATACACCAAAAAAATGAATTATTCCCCAATTTTCTTTATAATTTTTCAAGTTAAAAAATTTAATATTCAAATTGGAAAAGTTAATTTTAATTCTTAGTTTCAATTTTATTGAACAACATTTATCTTTCTCATACATAATTATATAGTCTGTATTGCTATAATATAAAATTTTTCATTGATTATTAATATTATTAAGCAAATAATAATATTATTAATTTATTATTATTATATACTTGATAGAAAAATAATTTAGACCTCTAAAAAAAAACTTCTAATAGAGCTCTAATTTATCTTTTTCTTCCTCTTTTTTTATCCTTTACTTCACTATTTATTTATTTTTTTTTTATTTATTTATTACTGAACAGCTCATTAGAACTGTACTGCAGAAGCTCTAATTAGAGCTCTGCAGCAGCTCCGCACTTGATATTCATTTGTTAAAGAGAGAAATGTGGAGCCTACCACGTCGACGGATTTTGTACAGGTAATTGATTTTTGCATGGAAAGATACTAATAATATAAAATTGAATGGAAAGCGTAAAAGTGGGCTACTAAAATAAAATAAAAGTTCTATTTTTAAATTTTTTAAAAATAAGATAATAATAAAAATAAACGCTGACCTGCTGACCAAAGACTGACTACCAACGAAAAATGGTAACGGTTAGCACTAAAATCGTCGTCGGTGAAGCCACGTGGACATCTTTGCACTAGGCATCTGGCATTCCTACATGCATGGCCATCTTTGCTTGGCTTTCTGTTTTCTCTTTATCTACAATTTTTTTTTTAATTAATAAAAATAAACCGATTAAGTTTTGCAGGTGTGCACATTTTCTAGTATTATTAAAATAAATTTTATTTTAATTTTAAAAATTTTATTATAGGTAGATAAAGGAAGATTTGTTAGAAAATCTTTTTTTAAGTGTTTGTATTCTAATTAGTTCATAAGATATTTTTATATTTTAATAAATTCTATTATTTAAACATTTGATCTACCAAATCCTAATTCTCATATTTAAAGTATTTTATGGACATTTGCACCCTTACAAATATTTTTTGAACGATTAGTAATTTGGTAATGTGAACATTCATATTTTACAATGTGAATATTCACATTGACAGCTTGAACATTCACATTGACAGCGTGAGCACTCACATTGACATGTTAGCGTTCACATTGACGGTGTGAACGTTCACATCGACGGTGTGAACGTTCACATCACGGAACATTCACACAATAAATATGAATATTATTAGGGATATTTTGATAATTATGTCACTCATAAGACTTATTAAAATATAAAAAAATAGTATAAATTCAATAAAATATAAGTAAATGAAAAGAAATTTATGAAAAAATGCCCCATATCTAAATGTAGCCATTCTATTACTATTGCTAATGTTTTAATTCATTTTGTAAAAGTTATTGCCATCACTCTGACACTTTTACAACTTTCTTAATTAAAAATTAAAATTTATAACATTAAATACTTTATCGACACTTTATGAATACTTTAGCAACATTTTTTAAAACTATCAGTACACGTTCTATATGATGAATAATATTAGTAACAATGTTTTGCATTCTACGAAATTCAACTTGAGCACTCTAAATATAAAATTGTTTTGCATTTTTTTGAATGGAACTGTTATGTAGATGATATTTTTTTTATGTTTAAGTTATGGAATGTATGTTTATTTTTCCCGATTGGTAGCTCGAATATAGGGGCTCGAATTTGGCTCGAAATTAGGGGGAAGAAGAAAGAGGAGGATGAGGAGGAGGAGGAGGAGGGAGGGAGGGAGGGAGGAGGGAGGAGGGAGGAGAAGGACTGGAGGGGGCCCAATTATTAGGCCTGGAGGCGGAGGAGGGGGCGGAGGCACGATCGGGCGGAGCCGACGAGCTGCGAGCTGCGACGGCGGACGGAGGCGACGAACGAGCTGCAAGCTGCGACGAGGACGGCGCGCGGAGGCGACGAGCTCCTCGCGACGAGGACAGCGGGCGGAGGTGGCGGAGGCTCCCTCTCTCCTCTTCCCCTCTGTTCTTCTTCTGGTTTCAACGAAGAAGAAGAAGAAGCAAAGGAAGAAAGAAAAAGAAAAAAAAAAAAAAAAAAAGAATGGCAAAACGACGTCGTTTTGCCATTCGAGCCAAACTCGAGCCACGAGTTTCGAACTACCAGTCATTTTTCTAATTTTAATTAGAGTTATATTGCTTCTTCTTCTTCTTTTTTATCAACAAAAAATCCTTTTTTTATTATATTTAAATAAACTATTCATATATTTAATATATAACAAATTTATACAAATATAAATTTTTAACTTGTCTTGGCATATTACGTTCTACAGTTTTCAAAAATTGTGGTGTCATTGAGTCTATGCTACTTTAGGGGATAGTGTCGGCAACATATAAAAAATCAAAATTGTGTTTGAATTTACATTTAACATGATTTGGACTTGAAATGTTTTACCTATTTTTAACTCTATTATGATTTTCTGCAATAAAAAATTGTTGTTCTATATACGAACATGTTATGACCCGAATTTGTCCTAAAACACGTGTCGATTGATCACTTTTATTTTGAGTTAAAATTGATCAAACTTGATGTATCCAATCCATTTTTCTAACCAAATCAACTCTAATATTTTTATGTAAAATTACAAAATAATTTAATAGAAAGTACAATTTTGTGTAGCATTTTTTTCTTAGTCCATACATAGATGTCCACACTCAACCTCTCCAACAAACTGTATCATGTCTTTATCTATTTATTTTTTTTTCCCTTGCTACTTCTAACCCTTTTTATGGTTCACGACTTCAAGTTTTTTTATATTTACTATATGTGATTTTCTTAGATATTTTCATCATTGTTAATTTTCTTAGAATTCAATTTGATGTCAATTATTAATGTCAATCACTTTCATATTCAATCGATATTTTTGTTATCACAATTATTAATTCCTCCATTAAATTTGATGATATCAATTTTTTTAAAATCAAATTTTATAACTCAAAGAAAGCATGTTCTTTTTCAGATGTCAAAACACTCGTTCTCTTAATAAAAATACTAGCACGTAGTCCATTTTTTACAGTAAAAGTGTAGATGTATAGGTTCGACACTCGGCAGTATCATACAAACAAAATTCTACAACACTATTTTTTGTGAACTTTGCCTCGCACTCGTTTTTTGTATGAAAATTCGTATAAAAATTAATAAAATAATTTTATTGATCTCTTTCAAAATTTGAAAAACGTATAACAAGTCTTTCTTATATAAATATATTAATTAAAGTTAAAGGGAATAAATTTACATTAAATTTTTTGCTACTAAATTAGTATATGAAAATAAAATTGCGTTTGCACACCTCCCTAACCATGTCTACTCTTTCATTTGGCAAGACAGTTGAGATTTATTTAGCCTATTAAAAAAAATTAAAAAGTTAACAAATAATATATCACATTTAAATCATAATAATTTTCTTTTTTATTTCATAAAAACATAAAAAAAATTAAAAATTCATCTCAAACGAAATTTTTTTAATTAGATTAAAATAATTAAAAGATTAGATTAGATTTATTTTTTATTTTTTATTATTTTTTTTTCAAACGAAGTCACATGCCGAATGCAACGGAATAACTGACGCATGTAATTGCTCAGCGTCATGCGTCAGTGCGAAGGTGTCCACCTGACTTAACCGACAACGACTTTCGTGTGAGAAGTAACCTGACAGACGTTACCGTTTTTGGTTCGTAGTCGCGTCTTTGGCCGGTGAAAGTCAAGCAGATTACCGTTTATTATTATTATTATTATTTATTATTATCTTATATTAAAAAAATTAAAACATTTATATTTTTGGATAAATTATATTTACATTATTGAGATTTTGATTTAATACTGTGGGGATATATTTTCTGAATACCAACACGTGGCATGGTGATGCCGACGTGTCAGCTGAGGTACCATGTGTCGTGGTAGTCACGCCGAGGTGATTTCGGAGTTGCCAAGGTTATCTCCGAAGATATCGGAATCCGAGATAAGCGGATAAGGGACAAGAGTCCTAGGATAAAGAAAGACTTCAGGATGGATAAAGGTAATACACTTAGGGAGTTTATCCTTATCTCTTGAGGAATCCAAAGTAAGTACTGAATTGGAGTCCATAGAAGTCAGGCTTCTAGTGGGACTAGGATTGAGTAAACTATAAAAGAGAGGCACCCCGTGGGTCTAAGGTACACAATTTACGCTTTGAGTATTGAGTTTAACACTATTGATTATCTTTGAGAGATATACTGACTTGATCGGCGCAGTGCCCCGGGTGGAAGAACCACCGCCAGAGCCATTTCTTTCTGTGCAGGACAGCAAGGTGCCATCTATTCTGCCAGTATTCTACAGCTGAATTACTAAACGGGCAGTGTGTGCAGGACTAGCATCCACCACCTTCTAGCTTCTTCTTGCAAGGTGAAGGTTGCTAACAGCACTTTATTTGCTTCTGAACACGGAAACACCTCAAATAGCTTTTCAGTTTCAAGTACCCAAGCTTCAGCTTTCAACGGTTCAAGGCCTCCCTGAAAGGATGGTGGTTTCATCTTGCTGAATTTATGAGTCAGTGTAATTATGTCCCCATCATTCACATTTACATTCGGTTTCGGCTGTACCAGAGGAGAAGGAGGTGGAGGCTGTTGATTCTGTTGTTGCTCAAATCTAGCAGTTAACAGTTCCATCATTCTTTCCATTCTGGCCATTCTGGCCTCAGTTGATGAGGATTCAGATTCATTTGCAATGTTTGCATTATCCATTTCACTATAAGCAGTTATAACAGTTCCAATCATAAACAGTTATATACGTAAACAGCTTATCACATAAACAGTCATGTGTTTAAACAGATTACCACATTAACATATATTCAGTTGCCACACACTTATCATGTTCATGAATGTCCTAACTGCTTTTCTAGGACACCCTATAGCTCATTTGGACACGTGTGTGCGGTATAACTCGTGGTTAAGTATCGCTCTGATACCACTCTGTCACGACCCAAACCCGGCCCTATGGGTTTAGCACCGTAACTGGCCAGCAATCCGTGATTACCGAAGGCCTGCTTGACAGTAATACAGTAAAACAGAGTACAGGGCCTGGCGGAAGCCAATACAATAAATAAATAATGTCCAATGAGCTGTGACAGTCTGTATGCCAAAAAGATTTTTCATGCATTTATACATTCGGAACAGTGCAGCCTATACAAATATTTACAGTCATACAGTACAGGGACCTAATCCCTTGATAACAGTCCAGTAAGGTAGATAACAGTTTATACAGTGATCCAAAACAGTACCGAGACAAACGGGGGAAGCAAACACCCCAAGCCATAGCATGGCAACTCGGAACCTCACAGTGAGGCACATAGGCTGGCTTGACAAAACTGGAGTCTAACCCACGCTCCTAGCTCCGGTCTGGTGGCTGAGCACCTACATATATATATAAACAGTGAGCTAAAGCCTAGTGAATAACATAATGTGTAAAGAGGTTAGAATGAATGTCCTTACAGTAATGAAAACAGTTCATTACATCAGTAATTCAGTCTTTTAGTATTTCAGTCAATCAGTCATATGTGGTACATCCATTAGCATAACAGTACAGTCAGCAGTAGGTCATAAAGACCGAACAGTAATGATGGCCATCAATCAGTAAACAGTAGTGGTTCCCCGAGGGAACCAACAGAGATCTCTGTAACAGTAACAGTAAACAGTAGGTGCTAAGGATGCCACAATACAGTTCAGAATATAGGACATACATTCATTCAGTAAACAATATCAATTCAGTAAACAGTTCAGTTCAGTATTCAGAAAATATTCATTTTGAACATATCTTTATACAATTGTTACTCACAGAGTTCTGGGCTAATAGCAGCTAGAGCGCGTCCCCGAGAGCCAACCCTAAACAGTTAACAAGTTGAACACACTCTAATAGTTTTACAGTTGGGGAAAATAATAATTAACTCCCTATTATACCTCGGTGTGTTCTACATCTATATCCTCATTAAGATGTCTTAAACTATGCCTAAGAATGCCTAGAATGGAATGAGGATGCAAAGATGCACTTAGAAAACATTTTGCAAAAATTTGCTGGAAATAGGCGCCTCGCTCGAGCGAGCCTTTCTTCGCTCGAGCGAGCCTTTCTTCGCTCGAGCGAGCTTGCCAAATCAAAGGCCTCGCTCGAGCGAGGAATCCTTTGCTCGAGCGGTCTGTAAAAATGCAAAAGTACTGGATGCTCGAATTTTACGCTCGAGCCACCAATCCTTCGCTCGAGCGTGGCTCAGAGTAAACGTTGGTCGCTCGAGCGAGGAATCCTTCGCTCGAGCGAAGAGGCCAAATCTGGAATTTCCAGATTTGCCTTCCAAGCTCAAACCAAGCATTCTACCACTCTAAACTCGACCTCTTGGGCCCAAATTCTGGAAAACACATCTAAACTTAATATACAACAAGTTTCAAAGCTCAATTTGTGAATTCAAAGCCCAAGGGTGAGTCAATTAAAACCATATTTCAAACCCATTTTCAATAATAAACTTCAAACATGTCATGCATGAATTTAAAACCAAATTCCAGCTTCAAAGCTTGCTCAAATGAGCTCATTCTTCTCAAATCAAGTTGAAAACATGGACTTAAGCTTAAATATGGACATGCATGTGACAATTTGCCATGAAATCAACTCAAAATTCATCAACACACACATGCATGCATGAAATGAGTTCTAATTCAACATGCTAGGACTAATTCATGGCCTAGCTCTCTAATTGGGCATGAATCATGCAAGATTAAGCTTAAACACTAGAATGAGAAGATGAATTTCTACCTTAGACCTTGTAGTTCAAGTGTAGAAGCTTAAATATAAGATCAACCTCCAATTCCTCTTAATTTCCAAGCACAATCAAGCAAAATGTGATGAAAATCAACTCTCTTAGTTTCTCTCTCTCTCTCTCTATATTTCGGTGGGAACAAGCAAATGAGGCTGAAGAAATGTTGGTCTAAGTGTGTACAAGCCTCAAATGACAAGAATAAACAAAGGCCCACTCAATGGCCAAAAGTGTAATTACGACAAACTCTTTAATTGGCTTTATTTAATCTAGTTTAATCACACCTAATCACATTTTAGATAAATATGCCATTAAATCACAAAAATTACGATGATCATAAATCTCTATTCAATTTTGGATTCGGCCGCCGATAAAGCCTTCAATTAACAATTTAAACATGAACATGTAAACAAATAATCAAATAATTAAACAGATAGAATGCAAAACAACATATACTCAATCAGTTCAGTTCCAATTTCATTCGGTCAGTCAATTCAGTATCTTAATCAGTTCAATTATCAATTATGATCAGTCCAGTTTAGCAGTAATCGGTAAACGGTGACGAGAGTTATTACAGTCTCCCCTCCTTATAAAGAGTTTAGTCCTCTAAACTCGAGTTACCTTCATTCTGGAAGAAAACAAGGTCCAGTGGAAACAAATCAGGATATCTCTTAGCCATGTCATCTTCCCTTTCCCAAGTGGCATATACGCCACCATGGTTTTGCCAGTCAACTTTCACTAACGGGATCTCTTTGTTCCTCAGTTTCTTGATCCGTCGGTTTACAATCTATATGGGCCGTTCCTCGTAAGTGTAGTCATCACTCAACCCTACCCGAGTAGGCTCAATCACATGGAAGGGATCCCGGAGATAATCTCTCAACATAGAAATGTGGAAGACGTTGTGCATATGCTCCATTTCAGGAGGAAGCGCAACTTGATACGCCACCGGATTGATTTTCTCAATAATCTGATACGGTCCGACATATCTCGGTGCTAACTTGCCTTTGACTCCAAAACGAGTCTGGCCTTTCATCGGTGTCACTTTCACAAACACGTGATCACCCATTTCATACTCTCTGTCTCGTCTTCTGACATCGGCATAACTCTTCTGTCTACTCTGTGCAGTTTTCAGTCTCTGCTGTATCAGTTTAATCTTTTCAGTTGTTTCAGAAACAATCTCGGGCCCAAGAAAAGGCCCATCTCCAACTTCTGCCCAGCAAATCGGAGATCTACATTTCCTGCCATACAATGCCTCGAAAGGCGCCATACCAATACTCGAATGGTAGCTGTTGTTGTAGGCGAATTCAACCAATGGCAAATGGCTTTCCCAGTTTCCCTGAAAATCAAGGACACACATTCTCAATAGATCCTCTAAAGTCTGGATGGTCCTTTCTGACTGGCCATCTGTCTGGGGATGATAGGCACTACTCAGCCTCAATTCAGTTCCCAATGCAGTCTATAGGCTTTGCCAAAATCTCGATGTAAATTTTGAATCCCTGTCAGAAATAATAGACACAAGCACCCCGTGCAGTCTCACAATTTCATCAATATAAATAACAGCCAATTTGTCCGCATTATAGATTGTCTTGACAGGTAAGAAATGAGCAGATTTGGTCAGTCTATCAACAATAACCCAAATAGAGTCCATACCTTTCCTGGAGCGAGGCAGCCCAACGATAAAATCCATCGTGATATGCTCCCATTTCCACTCCGGTATGGGTAAGGGTTGCAGTAAGCCTGCGGGTCGTTGATGTTCCGCTTTGACTTGTTGGCAATGAAGACATTTTGACATGAAGTCAGCAATTTCTTTCTTCATCCCCGGCCACCAGAAATTCTGTTTCAAATCTTGGTACATTTTCGTATTCCCTGGGTGAATCGAAAACTTCGAATTGTGGCCCTCTTGCAAAACTCTTCTTTTCAGTTCAATATCATTCGGTACACATAGTCTTTCTTGAAACTTTAGCGCATTATTCTCAAACTTGAAACCCGGTCTTGGTTTTGATTCTCTCTCTTCAATGATCTTCTTCAAGAAGTCATCCAGTTGTTGTTTTTCTTTAATTTCTTCAATCAATGCCGGTTGAGCAGAAATAGCAGCTATTGTTCCACCTTGTTCTCTTAAGACAACTTCAATTTCAGATTTTTCAAGGTCACAAAGCAACTCCTTCTGTCCAGTAAGTAAACAAGCTAAATTGCCAATTGATTTCCGGCTCAGTGCATCGGCAACGGTGTTGGCTTTTCCCGGATGATACAGAATCTGTAGGTCATAATCTTTAATCAGTTCTAGCCATCTCCGCTGTCTCATATTCAGTTCTTTTTGTGTGAAGAAATATTTTAAACTCTTGTGGTCGGTGTATACTTCACATGTCGCCCCATATAGATAGTGACGCCAGATTTTCAGTGCAAATACTACTGCAGCAAGTTCCAGATCATGGGTCGGGTAATTCTTTTCATGCGGTCTCAGTTGTCGGGAAGCATAGGCAATTACTCTCCCATTCTGCATTAAAACACACCCCAAACCCTTATGAGAAGCATCACTAAACACAGTATAACCATCCGGACCTGAAGGTAAAGTCAGAACCGGTGCAGTCACAAGCCGAGTTTTCAATTCTTGAAATGCCGATTCTCTTTGGTCAGTCCAGTCAAATGGTGTCCCCTTCTATGTCAGTTGAATTAATGGTAAGGCAATTTTGGAGAAATCTTTGACAAATCTTCTGTAATATCCAGCCAAACCCAAAAAGCTTCGGACTTCAGTCACATTTGTTGGTTTAGGCCAGTTCACTACAGCTTCAATTTTCTGCGGATCAACAGAAATTCCATCTTTGCTAACAGCATGCCCCAAAAACATAACATGATCAAGCCAAAATTCACATTTAGATAGTTTAGCATACAGTTTCTGTTCTCTTAGGGTCTGCAGGGCAAGTCTCAGATGATGTTCATGTTCTTCTACACTTTTGGAATAGATCAGTATGTCATCAATAAATACTACAATAAAGTCATCAAGGTACGGTTTAAAGATTCTATTCATGAGGTCCATAAATGCAGCCGGTGCATTAGTAACTCCGAAAGGCATAACTAAAAATTCATAATGACCATAACTCGTTCTAAAAGCAGTTTTATCAATGTCTTCTGGTTTAACCTTCAGTTGATGATACCCCAATCTGAGATCAATCTTGGAAAACACTTGTGCACCCTGTAACTGATCAAACAGGTCATCAATACGCGGTAATGGATATTTATTCTTTACAGTTACCTTGTTTAGTTCGCGGTAATCAATGCATAGTCTCAGTGAACCATCTTTCTTCTTTACAAACAAAACCGGTGCGCCCCATGGTGAAGTACTGGGCCTGATAAACTTCTTGTCTAACAGTTCTTGCAGTTGCACTTTCAATTCTTTCAATTCAGTTGGAGCCATTCTGTAGGGAGCTTTAGATATCGACTGTGTACCCGGAATCACATCCACGGTGAACTCAATTTCCCTATCAATTAAATCCCCTGGCAGATCATCTGGAAATACATCTGGGAATTCTCTGACTATAGGAATACAGTTCACATCAGTTTTAACATTATTATCAGCAGATACAGTCAGTACAGAACACAGATATCCCTTACACCCCTTTCTAATCAGTTTAACAGCTTTCACAGAAGAAATCAAATATGGAGGAGGTACTACTACAATCCCATCAAATACAAATTCGGGTAAACCCGGTGGACGGAAAACTACTTGTTTCGTTACACAGTCTATGGTGGCATGATATTTTTGTAACCAGTCCATCCCCAATATTACGTCAAAATGATCAATGTTCAATGGCAGTAAATCAATAACAGATGCATATCCCCAACAATAATCTCACAAGCAAGATACATATATGCACATGTCATGGATCCCCCAATAGGTGATGATACAGCTAACAGATAATTCATGGGTTCTAAGGGTCTATTCAATTTCCGTGAAAAAGCATGTGACACATAAGAATGTGTAGACCCCGAATCAATCAGTACATATGCATTTTGAGTACAAATAGAGAGGATACCTGACACAACGGTTTCAGTATTTTGCACGTCTCCCGGTACTAGGGCAAACACTCGGCCCTGCCTCATAGGCTCTTTCCTGGTAGCTTTGGGGTTCGGTTTTGGTGCTACAGTTGATGCTGTGCGCTTGGTGCAGCTTTGCTACTAGCTTGCGGAGCAGAGGGGCAGTCTCTAACCATGTGGCCCACCTTGCCACACAGGTAACAGGCTCCCGTTATGTTGTAACAAACCCATTTGTGCTTTCTGCCACATACAGAGCAGGGTGGAATGAATCCACTCCCTTGGCTGGGGCTAGTTGTCGACCCCGTATTCTGTTTCTTGTTTGCTGGGTTATTGTCACGACCCAAACCCGGCCCTATGGGTTTAGCACCGTAACCGGCCAGTAATCCGTGATTACCGAAGGCCTGCTTAACAGTAATACAGTAGAACAGAGTGCAGGGCTTGGCGGAAGCCACTTCAGTAGATAAATATTGTCCAATGACCTGTGCCAGTCTGTATGCCAAAACTTTTCATTCATATATGCATAAACAGTACAGTAGACAGTACGGAACGAAACAGTACATATACATATCATTTAGGAAACAGGGACCTAAGTCCTATATACAGTACAGTACGATACAAACATTCCGTCGATACAGTATAGCAAAATAGTACAGTAGGGGAACACCAAACACCCCTAGCCTTAGCTTGGCAGGTTTGGAACCTCGCAGTGAGGCACGGTGGTTGGCTTAACAAAACTGGGGTTAACCCTGACGCCTCTAGCTTTGATCCGGTGCTTGATCACCTACATATATATATGAGCAGTGAGCTAAAGCCCAGTGAATAACATAATGCATAAAGGGGTTAAGAATGTAATGTTCTTGCAGTAATGAGAACAGTTCATTGATTCAGGATATCAGTCATTCGATCATATATGGAGCATCCATTAGCATAACAGTACAGTAACAGTAGGTCTTAAAGACCAAGCAGTAATGATGGCCATCATAACAGTAAACAGTAGCGGTTCCAACATGGGAACCGTAGTCAAGTCCACCCGTTCATAGACCGTCGGTGGGGCTATCCATTCATAGACCGTCGATAGCACATTAGACAAATCCACTTGTTCATAGACCGTCGGTGGCAGTAACAGTGAACTGTGATTGCGGAGGATGCTACTTTACAATTCAGGATATCGAACATACATTCATTCAATAAACAGTAAACAGTTCAATGACAGTTCAATTCAGTAGACAGTTCAGAAGATAGTCATTTTTTGAACATATCTTTACGCAATTGTTACTCACAGAGTTCTGGGCTATAAGTGGCTAGAGCGTCTCCTCGGGATGCCAACCCTATACAGTTAACAGATTGAACACACTAAGTTTCACAATTGGGGAAAGATCATAATTTAATCCCTAAATTGGTCTTGGTGTATTCTACATCTATATCCTCATTAAGATGTCCTAAACTAGGCCTAAGAATGCCTAGAATGGGATGAGGATGCAAAAATACACTTAGAAAACATTTTACAAGGTTTGCTGAAAATAGGCTCCTCGCTCGAGCGAGCCTTCCTTCGCTCGAGCGAGCTTTCCTTCGCTCGAGCGAGCTTCCAAAATCAAAGGCTTCGCTTGAGCGTAGGTTTCCCTCGCTCGAGCGTGCGCCTGCGTGCACCAAAACCTGAAAGCTTGCAATCTTCGCTCGAGCCACCCATTTCTACGCTCGAGCGTAGCTTCGAACAAAGATTGGTCGCTCGAGCGAAGAATCCTTCGCTC
Organism: Camellia granthamiana; assembly: GCA_036172215.1. Lineage (NCBI taxonomy): Eukaryota > Viridiplantae > Streptophyta > Magnoliopsida > Ericales > Theaceae > Camellia > Camellia granthamiana. The sequence continues at coordinate 113,766,277 of CM069908.1, read as the reverse complement.
GAGCGAAGAAGCCAAATTCTGGAATTTCTAGATTTGTCTCCTAAGCTCGAACCTAGCATTCTTTCACTCAAAACTCGACCTCTTGGGCCAAATTCTAGAAAATACATCCAAATCCAATGTATAACAAGTTTTAAAGCTCAATTTATGAATTCAAGCCCCAAAGGTGAGTCAATTAAAACCATTTTTCAAACCCATTTTTCATGAACATGGAGAGTATGCAACATACATGGATTCAAACCAAATTCAACCTTCAAAGCTTGTCCAAATGGACTCATTTCTTCAAGAACATGATGAAATCATGGACTCCAGCCTAAATATGAACATGCATGTACAATCTACCATGAATCCAACTCAAAACTCATCAATTCAAACATGCATGCATGAATTATGTTCTAATCCAACATGCTAGAACTAAAACAAGACTCAACTCTACAATTTGGCAAGGATCATGCAAGTAACAACATAACTCAACATTTAGAGGTTATATTTCCTTACCTAAGTCTTGAAATCAAGGTGTGGAAGCTAAAGTTGCCAATTTCCTACAAATTCTTCAAGTCTACAAGCCAATTCTCTAGATGGAACCCAAATTCTCTCCTTCTCCCTCACTTTGGTCGGCTAGGCTCTCAATTGTGGCTGATGAAATGTTCATCTAAGTGTAGGCAAGGTTCAATAAGGAGAATAAACAAGGCCCACTAGCAATGGCAAAAGTGTAAATAAGGTAACTTAGGTGTTTAACTTATTTTAATCTAGTTTAATCACACCTAATCACATTTTAGTTGAATATACCATTAAATCACAAAAATTCTACTGATCATGAAACACTAAACGGTTTCTAATTTGGCCGCCGATAAGGCCTTCAATTTACAGTTTGAACATAAAACACGAACAAATACTCAAATAATCGAAAAGATAAAAAAATGCAATACAATAAACATGCTCAGTCAATTCCGTGTAAATTTTCAATCAGTCCGTTCAGTACTTCAGTTGATTCAATTATCAGTCATAAGCAGTCCAGTTTAGCGGTAATCAGTATGTAATTCAGTAAATTTTCAGTAAACAGTATGGGGTTGTTACAGTCTCCCCTCCTTATAAGGGAGTTTAGTCCTCTAAACTCGAGTTACCTTCATTCTGGAAGAAAACAGGATCCAGGGGAAACAAGTCAGGATACCTCCTAGCCATGTCATCTTCCCTTTCCCAAGTGGCATATATGCCACCATGGTTCTGCCAGTCAACTTTCACTAACGGGATCTCTTTATTCCTTAGTTTCTTGATCCGTCTGTTTACAATCTGTATAGGCCGTTCCTTGTAAGTGTAGTCATCACTTAACACGATACGAGTAGGCTCAATCACATGGAAGGGATCCCGGAGATAATCTCTCAACATCGAGATGTGGAAAACATTATACATATGCTCCATTTCAGGAGGGAGCGCAACTTGATACGCCACCAGGATTAATTTTCTCAATAATTTCATACGGTCCGACATACCGTGGCGCTAACTTGCCTTTGACTCCAAAACGAGTCTGGCCTTTCATCGGTGTCACTTTCACAAAAACGTGATCACCCACTTCATACTCTCTGTCCCGTCTTCTGACATCCGCATAGCTTTTCTGTCTACTCTGTGCAGTTTTCAGCCTCTGCTGTATCAGTTTCACTTTCTCAGTCGTTTCATATACAATCTCGGGCCCAAGCAAAGGCCCATCTCCAACTTCTGCCCAGCAAATCGGAGACCTACATTTTTTGCCATACAATGCCTCGAAAGGCGCCATACCAATACTCGAATGGTAACTGTTGTTGTAGGAGAATTCAGCCAATGGCAAATGACTTTCCCAGTTTCCCTGGAAATCAAGGACACACATTCTCAATAGATCCTCCAAAGTCTGGATGGTTCTTTTTGACTGTCCATCTGTCTGGGGATGATAGGCACTACTCAGCCTCAATTCAGTACCCAATGCAGTCTGTAGGCTTTGCCAAAAACCTCGATGTAAACTTCGAATCCCTGTCAGAAACAATAGACACAGGCACTCCATGCAGTCTCACAATTTCATCAATATAGATAACAGCCAATTTGTCCGCATTATAAATTGTCTTGACAGGTAGGAAGTGTGCAGATTTAGTCAGTCTATCAACAATAACCCAAATAGAGTCCATACCTTTCCTGGAGCGAGGTAATCCAACGATAAAATCCATCGTGATATGCTCCCATTTCCACTCTGGTATGAGTAGGGGGTTGCAGTAAGCCCGCGGGTCATTGATGTTCCGCTTTGACTTGTTGGCAATGAAGACATTTGGATACAAAGTCGGCAATTTCTTTCTTCATTCCCGGCCACCAGAAATTCCGTTTCAAATCTTGGTACATTTTCATATTCCCCGGGTGGATAGACAATTTTGAATTGTGGCCCTCTTGCAGAATTCTTCTTTTCAGTTCAGTGTCATTCGGCACACACAACCTTTCTTGAAATTTTAGTACATTGTTCTCAAATTTGAAACCCGGTCTCGGCTTAGACTCTCTTTCTTCGATGGTCTTTTTCAGAAAGTCATCCAGTTGCTGTTTCTCTTTAACTTCTTCAATCAAGGCTGGTTGGGCAGAAATAGCAGTTACTATTCCACCTTGTTCTCTCAAAACAATTTCAATTTCAGATTTTTCAAGATCATGAAGCAGTTCTTTCTGCCCGGTGAGCAAACAAGCTAAGTTCCCAATGGATTTCCGGCTCAGTGCATCGGCAACGGTGTTGGCTTTTCCCAGGTGATACAGAATCTGTAAGTCATAATCTTTGATCAATTCCAGCCATCTCCACTGTCTCATATTCAGTTCTTTCTGGGTGAAGAAATATTTCAAACTCTTGTGGTCGGTGTACACTTCACATGTCGCCCCGTACAGGTAGTGACGCCAAATTTTCAGTGCAAACACTACTGCAGCAAGTTCCAGATCATGGGTTGGGTAGTTCTTTTCGTGTGGTCTCAACTGTCGGGAAGCATAAGCAATAACTCTCCCATTCTGCATTAAAACACACCCCAAACCCTTATGAGAAGCATCACTCAATACAGTATAACCATCCGTACCTGGAGGTAAAGTCAGAATCGGTGCAGTCACAAGTCGGGTTTTCAATTCTTGAAATGCTGATTCCCTTTGGTCAGTCCAGTCAAATGATGTCCCCTTCTGAGTCAACTGAGTCAATGGTAAGGCAATTTTGGAGAAGTCTTTAACAAATCTTCTGTAGTACCCAGCCAAACCCAAAAAGCTTCGGACTTCAGTCACATTTGTTGGTCTAGGCCAGTTTACTACAACTTCAATTTTCTGCGGATCAACAGAAATTCCATCCTTGCTAACAACATGCCCCAAAAACATAACATGATCAAGCCAGAATTCACATTTAGACAGTTTAGCATACAATTTCTGTTCTCTTAAGGTCTGCAGGGCAAGTCTCAGATGGTGTTCATGTTCTTCCCTACTTTTTGAATAAATCAGTATGTCATCAATAAATACCACAATAAAATCATCAAGGTACGGTTTAAAAATTCTGTTCATAAGGTCCATAAATGCAGCAGGGGCATTCGTGACTCCGAATGGCATAACTAAAAATTCATAATGGCCATACCTCGTTCTAAAAGCAGTTTTATCAATGTCTTCCGGTTTTACTTTCAGTTGATGATACCCCGATTTGAGATCAATCTTAGAAAACACTTGTGCACCCTGTAACTGATCAAATAAATCATCAATACGCGATAAGGGATATTTATTCTTTACAGTTACCATGTTCAGTTCGCGGTAATCAATACACAGTCTCAGTGAGCCATCTTTCTTCTTTACAAACAAAACAGGTGCACCCCACGGTGAAGTACTGGGCCTGATAAACTTCTTGTCTAACAGTTCTTGCAATTGCACTTTCAATTCCTTCAGTTCGGTTGGGGCCATTCTGTAGGGAGCTTTAGATATCGGCTGTGTACCCGAAATCACATCAACGGTAAATTCAATCTCTCTGTCAATCAAATTCCCTGGCAGATCAGCTGGGAATACATCTGGGAATTCTCTGACTATAGGAATACAATTCACATCAGTTTTAACATTATCAATAGGCACAGTCAATACAGAACAGAAATACCCTTTACACCCCTTTCTAATCAGTTTCATGGCTTTCACAGAAGAAATCAAGTACGGGGGAGGTACTACCCCACTTCCATTAAAGACAAATTCAGGCAACCCAGGTGGACGGAAAATAACTTGCTTGGTCACACAATCAATGGTGGCATGATATTTTTGTAACCAATCCATCCCCAATATTACATCAAAATGATCGATATTCAATGGCAGTAAATCAATAAACAGATGTGCATCCCCAACAATAATTTCACAAGCAGGATACATATAAGCACATGTCATGGATCCCCCAATAGGCGATGATACAGCTAACAGGTAATTCATGCGTTCTAAGGGTCTATTCAATTTTCTCGAAAAAGCATGTGATACATATGAATGGGTAGACCCCGAATCAATCAGTACATATGCATTTTGAGTACAAATAGAGAGGATATCTGACACGACGGTCTCGGTATTTTGAACATCTCCCGGCACTAGGGCAAACACTCGGCCCTGCCTCATAGGCTCTTTCCCGATGACTTTGGGGTTGGGCCTTGGTGCCACAGTCGACGCTGCTACGCTTGGTGTAGCTTTACCACTAGCCTGCGGGACAGAGGGGCAGTCTCTAACCATGTGGCCCACCTTGCCACACCTGAAACAAGCTCCCGTTATTTGGTGACAAACCCCTTTGTGCTTCCTGCCACACTCAGAACAGGGTGGAATGAACCCACTCCTTTGACTGGGGCTAGTTGTTGACCCTGTATTCTGTTTCTTGCTTGATGGGTTGTGCTTGCCTTTCTTAAACTTGAACCCATGCCTTTTACCACGCCATTCAGTTGTTGGCGTTTCAGATTGTTTCACTGCCTCGATGTTTGATTCGGCCATCAAAGCTCGGTCAAGAACATTTACATAGCTCGGTAATTTCAAAACACTGATTCGATCTAGTATAGCAACATTAAGGCCGCCTTCAAACCTCCTGGCCTTCTTATAGTCGGTGTCCACCCTGTGTGGTGCATACCTAGCAAGTTCGGTAAATTTCTTCTCATACTCGGCAACAGACATTTGGCCCTGTCTCAGTTGTTCAAACTCAGTTACTTTTCTGTCCCTGATGCACTGGGGAAAATACTTTTCAAAGAAGGACTCTTTAAACTGAGCCCAAGTCACCACAGCATTGGTGTCACGGACCAGCATCCACCACCTTCTAGCCTCTTCCTGCAAGGTGAAGGTGGCTAGCAAAACTTTGTGCGCTTCCGAGCACGGAAACACTTCGAATAATTTTTCTGTTTCAAGTACCCAAGCTTCAGCCTTCAACGGTTCAAGGCCCCCCCTGAAAGGATGGCGGTTTCAGTTTGCTGAACTTCTGGGTAAGAGCAATGATATCCCCATCATTTTCATTCACATTTGGCTCCGGCTGTACCGGAGGAGGAGGAGGTGGGGGCTGTTGGTTCTGTTGTTGCTCAAGTCTAGCAGTTATCAGTTCCATCATTCTTTCCATCCTGGCCATTCTAGCCTCAATGGAGGAGGATTCAGGTTCATTTGCATTGTCCATTTCACTATAAGCAATTATAACAGTTATAGCAATTATAACATAAACAGTTGCATATTTGGACAGTTATCACATTATCATATATTCAGTCATATCATAACCACACACTTTTCATGCTTATGCAATGTCCTAATCGCTTTTCTAAGACACCCTATAGCTCATTCGGACACGTGTGTGCGGTATAACTCGTGGTTAAGTATCACTCTGATACCACTCTGTCACGACCCAAACCCGGCCCTATGGGTTTAGCACCGTAACTGGCCAGTAATCCGTGATTACCGAAGGCCTGCTTAACAGTAATACAGTAGAACAGAGTTCAGGGCCTGGTGGAAGCCATTTCAGTAGATAAATATTGTCCAATGAACTGTGCCAGTCTGTATGCCAAAACTTTTCATTCATATATGCATAAACAGTACAGTAGACAGTACGGAACGAAACAGTACATATACATATCATTCAGGAAACAGGGACCTAAGTCCTATATACAGTACAGTACGGTACAAACATTCCGTCGATACAGTATAGCAAAACAGTACAGTAAGGGAACACCAAACACCCCTAGCCTTAGCTTGGCAGGTTTGGAACCTCGCAGTGAGGCATGGTGGTTGGCTTGACAAAACTGGGGTTAACCCTTACACCTCTAGCTTTGATCCGGTGCTTGATCACCTACATATATATATGAGCAGTGAGCTAAAGCCCAGTGAATAACATAATGCATAAAGGGGTTAAGAATGTAATGTTCTTGCAGTAATGAGAACAGTTCATTGATTCAGGATATCAGTCATTCGATCATATATGGAGCATCCATTAGCATAACAGTACAGTAACAGTAGGTCTTAAAGACCAAGCAGTAATGATGGCCATCATAACAGTAAACAGTAGCGGTTCCAACATGGGAACCGTAGTCAAGTCCACCCGTTCATAGACCGTCAGTGGGGCTATCCGTTCATAGACCGTCGATAGCACATTAGACAAATCCACCCGTTCATAGACCGTCGGTGGCAGTAACAGTGAACTGTGATTGCGGAGGACGCTACTTTACAATTCAGGATATCGAACATACATTCATTCAGTAAACAGTAAACAGTTCAGTAAACAGTTCAATGACAGTTCAATTCAGTAGACAGTTCAGAAGATAGTCCTTTTTTGAACATATCTCTACGCAATTGTTACTCACAGAGTTCTGGGCTATAAGTGGCTAGAGCGTCTCCTCGGGATGCCAACCCTATACAGTTAACAGATTGAACACACTAAGTTTCACAATTGGGGAAAGATCATAATTTAATCCCTAAATTGGCCTTGGTGTGTTCTACATCTATATCCTCATTAAGATGTCCTAAACTAGGCCTAAGAATGCCTAGAATGGGATGAGGATGCAAAAAAAACACTTAGAAAACATTTTACAAGGTTTGCTGAAAATAGGCTCCTCGCTCGAGCGAGCCTTCCTTTGCTCGAGCGAGCTTCCAAAATCAAAGGCTTCGCTCGAGCGTAGGTTTCCCTCGCTCGAGCGTGCGTCTGCGTGCACCAAAACCTGAAAGCTTGCAATCTTCGCTCGAGCCACCCATTTCTACGCTCGAGCGTAGCTTCGAACAAAGATTGGTCGCTCGAGCGAAGAATCCTTCGCTCGAGCGAAGAAGCCAAATTCTGGAATTTCCAGATTTGTCTCCTAAGCTCGAACCAAGCATTCTTTCACTCAAAACTCGACCTCTTGGGCCCAAATTCTGGAAAATACATCCAAATCCAATGTATAACAAGTTTTAAAGCTCAATTTATGAATTCAAGCCCCAAAGGTGAGTCAATTAAAACCATTTTTCAAACCCATTTTTCATGAACATGGAGAGTATGCAACATGCATGGATTCAAACCAAATTCAACCTTCAAAGCTTGTCCAAATGGACTCATTTCTTCAAGAACATGATGAAATCATGGACTCAAGCCTAAATATGAACATGCATGTACAATCTACCATGAATCCAACTCAAAACTCATCAATTCAAACATGCATGCATGAATTATGTTCTAATCCAACATGCTAGAACTAAAACAAGACTCAACTCTACAATTTGGCAAGGATCATGCAAGTAACAACATAACTCAACATTTAGAGGTTATATTTCCTTACCTAAGTCTTGAAATCAAGGTGTGGAAGCTAAAGTTGCCAATTTCCTACAAATTCTTCAAGTCTACAAGCCAATTCTCTAGATGGAACCCAAATTCTCTCCTTCTCCCTCACTTTGGTCGGCTAGGCTCTCAATTGTGGCTGATGAAATGTTCATCTAAGTGTAGGCAAGGTTCAATAAGGAGAATAAACAAGGCCCACTAGCAATGGCAAAAGTGTAAATAAGGTAACTTAGGTGTTTAACTTATTTTAATCTAGTTTAATCACACATAATCACATTTTAGTTGAATATACCATTAAATCACAAAAATTCTACTGATCATGAAACACTAAACGGTTTCTAATTTGGCCGCCGATAAGGCCTTCAATTTACAGTTTGAACATAAAACACGAACAAATACTCAAATAATCGAAAAGATAAAAAAATGCAATACAATAAACATGCTCAGTCAATTCCGTGTAAATTTTCAATCAGTCCGTTCAGTACTTCAGTTGATTCAATTATCAGTCATAAGCAGTCCAGTTTAGCGGTAATCAGTATGTAATTCAGTAAATTTTCAGTAAACAGTACGGGGTTGTTACAGTTATGCTGGCCTTTCTTGAATTTGAAACCCTGCCTTTTCCCATACCATTCAGTTGTTGGTGTTTCAGATTGTTTTACCGCTTCGATGTTCGACTCGGCCATCAATGCCCGATCAAGAACACCTACAAAAGTCGGTAGCTTCAAAACACTTATTCGGTCAAGTATTGCAACATTAAGGCCACCTTCAAATTTTCTGGCCTTCTTGTAGTCGGTGTCCACCATATGTGGTGCATATCTGGCAAGCTCGGTGAACTTTGCCTCATATTCGGCAACAGACATTGTGCCCTATCTCAGTTGTTCAAATTCAGTCACTTTCCTGTCCCTGACACACTGTGGGAAGTACTTTTCAAAGAAGGACTCCTTAAACTGAGCCCAAGTCACTACTGTGTTGGTGTCGCGGACTAGCATCCACCACCTTCTAGCTTCTTCTTGCAAGGTGAAGGTTGCTAACAGCACTTTATTTGCTTCTGAACATGGAAACACCTCAAATAGCTTTTCAGTTTCAAGTACCCAAGCTTCAGCTTTCAACGGTTCAAGGCCTCCTTGAAAGGATGGCGGTTTCATCTTGCTGAATTTATGAGTCAATGCAATTATGTCCCCATCATTCACATTTACATTCGGTTCCGACTGTACCGAGGAGGAGGAGGTGGGGGCTGTTGATTCTGTTGTTGCTCAAGTCTAGCAGTTAACAATTCCATCATTCTTTCCATTCTGGCCATTCTGGCCTCAGTTGATGAGGATTCAGATTCATTTGCAGTGTTTGCATTATCCATTTCACTATAAGCAGTTATAACAGTTCCAATCATAAGCAGTTATATACGTAAACAGTTTATCACATAAACAGTCATGTGTTTAAACAAATTACCACATTAACATATATTCAGTCGCCACACACTTATCATGTTCATGAATGTCCTAACTGCTTTTCTAGGACACCCTATAGCTCATTTGGACACGTGCGTGCGGTATAACTCGTGGTTAAGTATCGCTCTGATACCACTCTGTCACGACCCAAACCCGGCCCTATGGGTTTAGCACCGTAACTGGCCAGTAATCCGTGATTACCGAAGGCCTGCTTGACAGTAATACAGTAAAACAGAGTACATGGCCTGGCGGAAGCCAATACAGTAAATAAATAATGTCCAATGAGCTGTGACAGTCTGTATGCCAAAAAGATTTTTCATGCATTTATACATTCAGAACTGTGCAGCCTATACAAATATTTACAGTCATACAGTACAGGGACCTAATCCCTTGATAACAGTACAGTAAGGTAGATAACAGTTTATACAGTGATCCAAAACAGTACGGAGACAAACGGGGGAAGCAAACACCCCAAGCCATAGCATGGCAACTCGGAACCTTACAGTGAGGCACACAGGCTGGCTTGACAAAACTGGAGTCTAACCCACATTCCTAGCTCCGGTCTGGTGGCTGAGCACCTACATATATATATATATATATATACGGTGAGCTAAAGCCCAGTGAATAACATAATGCGTAAAGAGGTTAGAATGAATGTCCTTACAGTAATGAAAACAGTTCATTAAATCAGTAATTCAGTCTTTCAGTATTTCAGTCAATCAGTCATATGTGGTACATCCATTAGCATAACAGTACAGTCAGCAGTAGGTCATAAAGACCGAACAGTAATGATGGCCATCAATCAGTAAACAGTAGTGGTTCCCCGAGGGAACCAACAGAGATCTATGTAACAGTAACAGTAAACAGTAGGTGCTAAGGATGCCACAATACAGTTCAGAATATAGGACATACATTCATTCAGTAAACAATATCAGTTCAGTAAATAGTTCAGTTCAGTATTCAGAAAATATTCATTTTGAACATATCTTTACACAATTGTTACTCACAAAGTTCTGGGCTAATAGCAGCTAGAGCGCGTCCCCGAGAGCCAACCCTAAACAGTTAACAAGTTAAACACACTCTAAGTTTTACAGTTGGGGAAAATAATAATTAACTCCCTAATATACCTCGGTGTGTTCTACATCTATATCCTCATTAAGATGTCTTAAACTATGCCTAAGAATGCCTAGAATGGAATGAGGATGCAAAGATGCACTTAGAAAACATTTTGCAAAAAATTTGCTGGAAATAGGCGCCTCGCTCGAGCGAGCCTTTCTTCGCTCGAGCGAGCTTGCCAAATCAAAGGCCTCGCTCGAGCGAGGAATCCTTCGCTCGAGCGGTCTGTAAAAATGCAAAAGTACTGGATGCTCGAATTTTACGCTCGAGCCACCAATCCTTCGCTCGAGCGTGGCTCAGAGTAAACGTTGGTCGCTCGAGCGAGGAATCCTTCGCTCGAGCGAAGAGGCCAAATCTGGAATTTCTAGATTTGCCTTCCAAGCTCAAACCAAGCATTCTACCACTCTAAACTCGACCTCTTGGGCCCAAATTCTGGAAAACACATCTAAACTTAATATACAACAAGTTTCAAAGCTCAATTTGTGAATTCAAAGCCCAAGGGTGAGTCAATTAAAACCATATTTCAAACCCATTTTCAAGAATAAACTTCAAACATGTCATATATGAATTTAAAACCAAATTCCAGCTTCAAAGCTTGCTCAAATGAGCTCATTCTTCTCAAATCAAGTTGAAAACATGGACTTAAGCTTAAATATGGACATGCATGTGACAATTTGCCATGAAATCAACTCAAAATTCATCAACACACACATGCATGCATGAAATGAGTTCTAATTCAACATGCTAGGACTAATTCATGGCCTAGCTCTCTAATTGGGCATGAATCATGCAAGATTAAGCTTAAACACTAGAATGAGAAGATGAATTTCTACCTTAGACCTTGTAGTTCAAGTGTAGAAGCTTAAATATAAGATCAACCTCCAATTCCTCTTAATTTCCAAGCACAATCAAGCAAAATGTGATGAAAATCAACTCTCTTAGTTTCTCTCTCTCTCTCTCTCTATATTTCGGTGGGAACAAGCAAATGAGGCTGAAGAAATGTTGGTCTAAGTGTGTACAAGCCTCAAATGACAAGAATAAACAAAGGCCCACTCAATGGCCAAAAGTGTAATTACGACAAACTCTTTAATTGGCTTTATTTAATCTAGTTTAATCACACCTAATCACATTTTAGATAAATATGCCATTAAATCACAAAAATTACGATGATCATAAATCTCTATTCAATTTTGGATTCGGCCGCCGATAAGGCCTTCAATTAACAATTCAAACATGAACATGTAAACAAATAATCAAATAATTAAACAGATAGAATGCAAAACAACATATACTCAATCAGTTCAGTTCCAATTTCATTCGGTCAGTCAATTCAGTATCTTAATCAGTTCAATTATCAGTTATGATCAGTCCAGTTTAGCAGTAATCGGTAAACGGTGACGAGGGTTATTACAGTCTCCCCTCCTTATAAAGAGTTTAGTCCTCTAAACTCGAGTTACCTTCATTCTGGAAGAAAACACGGTCCAGTGAAAACAAATCAGGATATCTCTTAGCCATGTCATCTTCCCTTTCCCAAGTGGCATATACGTCACCATGGTTTTGCCAGTCAACTTTCACTAACGGGATCTCTTCGTTCCTCAGTTTCTTGATCCGTCGGTTTACAATCTGTATGGGCCATTCCTCGTAAGTGTAGTCATCACTCAACACTACCCGAGTAGGCTCAATCACATGGAAGGGATCCCGGAGATAATCTCTCAACATAGAAATGTGGAAGACGTTGTGCATATGCTCCATTTCAGGAGGAAGCGCAACTTGATACGCCACCGGATTGATTTTCTCAATAATCTGATACGGTCCGACATATCTCGGTGCTAACTTGCCTTTGACTCCAAAACGAGTCTGGCCTTTCATCGATGTCACTTTCACAAACACGAGATCACCCACTTCATACTCTCTGTCTCGTCTTCTGACATCGGCATAACTCTTCTGTCTACTCTGTGCAGTTTTCAGTCTTTGCTGTATCAGTTTAATCTTTTCAGTTGTTTCAGAAACAATCTCGGGCCCAAGCAAAGGCCCATCTCCAACTTCTGCCCAGCAAATCGGAGATCTACATTTCCTGCCATACAATGCCTCGAAAGGCGCCATACCAATACTCGAATGGTAGCTGTTGTTGTAGGCAAATTCAGCCAATGGCAAATGGTTTTCCCAGTTTCCCTGAAAATCAAGGACACACATTCTCAATAGATCCTCTAAAGTCTGGATGGTCCTTTCTGACTGGCCATCTGTCTGGGGATGATAGGCACTACTCAGCCTCAATTTAGTTCCCAATGCAGTCTGTAGGCTTTGCCAAAATCTCGATGTAAATTTCGAATCCCTGTCAGAAACAATAGACACAGGCACCTCGTGCAGTCTCACAATTTCATCAATATAAATAACAGCCAATTTGTCCGCATTATAGATTGTCTTGACAGGTAAGAAGTGAGCAGATTTGGTCAGTCTATCAACAATAACCCAAATAGAGTCCATACCTTTCCTGGAGCGAGGCAGCCCAACGATAAAATCCATCGTGATATGCTCCCATTTCCACTCCGGTATGGGTAAAGGTTGCAGTAAGCCTGCGGGTCGTTGATGTTCCGCTTTGACTTGTTGGCAATGAAGACATTTTGACACGAAGTCGGCAATTTCTTTCTTCATCCCCGGCCACCAGAAATTCTGTTTCAAATCTTGGTACATTTTCGTATTCCCCGGGTGAATCGAAAACTTCGAATTGTGGCCCTCTTGCAAAACTCTTCTTTTCAGTTCAATATCATTCGGTACACATAGTCTTTCTTGAAACTTTAGCGCATTATTCTCAAACTTGAAACCCGGTCTTGGTTTTGATTCTCTCTCTTCAATGATCTTCTTTAAGAAGTCATCCAGTTGTTGTTTCTCTTTAATTTCTTCAATCAATGCCGGTTGAGCAGAAATAGCAGCTATTGTTCCACCTTGTTCTCTTAAGACAACTTCAATTTCAGATTTTTCAAGGTCACAAAGCAACTCCTTCTGTCCAGTAAGTAAACAAGCTAAATTGCCAATTGATTTCCGACTCAGTGCATCGGCAACGGTGTTGGCTTTTCCCGGATGATACAGAATCTGTAGGTCATAATCTTTAATCAGTTCTAGCCATCTCCGCTGTCTCATATTCAGTTCTTTTTGTGTGAAGAAATATTTTAAACTCTTGTGGTCGGTGTATACTTCACATGTCGCCCCATATAGATAGTGACACCAGATTTTCAGTGCAAATACTACTGCAGCAAGTTCCAGATCATGGGTCGGGTAGTTCTTTTCATGCGGTCTCAGTTGTCGGGAAGCATAGGCAATTACTCTCCCATTCTGCATTAAAACACACCCCAAACCCTTATGAGAAGCATCACTAAACACAGTATAACCATCCGTACCTGAAGGTAAAGTCAGAACCGGTGCAGTCACAAGCCGAGTTTTCAATTCTTGAAATGCCGATTCTCTTTAGTCAGTCCAGTCAAATGGTGTCCCCTTCTGTGTCAGTTGAGTTAATGGTAAGGCAATTTTGGAGAAATCTTTAACAAATCTTCTGTAATATCCAGCCAAACCCAAAAAGCTTCGGACTTCAGTCACATTTGTTGGTCTAGGCCAGTTCACTACAGCTTCAATTTTCTGCGGATCAACAGAAATTCCATCTTTGCTAACAACATGCCCCAAAAACATAACATGATCAAGCCAAAATTCACATTTAGACAGTTTAGCATACAGTTTCTGTTCTCTTAGGGTCTGCAGGGAAAGTCTCAGATGATGTTCATGTTCTTCTACACTTTTGGAATAGATCAGTATGTCATCAATAAATACTACAATAAAGTCATCAAGGTACGGTTTAAAGATTCTATTCATGAGGTCCATAAATGTAGCCGGTGCATTGGTAAATCCGAAAGGCATAACTAAAAATTCATAATGACCATACCTCGTTCTAAAAGCAGTTTTATCAATGTCTTCTGGTTTAACCTTCAGTTGATGATACCCCGATCTGAGATCAATCTTGGAAAACACTTGTGCACCCTGTAACTGATCAAACAGGTCATCAATACGCGGTAATAGATATTTATTCTTTACAGTTACCTTGTTCAGTTCGCGGTAATCAATGCACAGTCTCAGTGAACCATCTTTCTTCTTTACAAACAAAACCGGTGTGCCCCATGGTGAAGTACTAGGCCTGATAAACTTCTTGTCTAACAGTTCTTACAGTTGCACTTTCAATTCTTTCAATTCAGTTGGAGCCATTCTGTAGGGAGCTTTAGATATCGGCTGTGTACCCGGAATCACATCCACGGTGAACTCAATTTCCCTATCAATTAAATCTCCTGGCAGATCATCTGGAAATACATCTGGGAATTCTCTGACTATAGGAATACAGTTCACATCAGTTTTAACATTATTATCAGCAGATACAGTTAGTACAGAACACAGATATCCCTTACACCCCTTTCTAATCAGTTTAACAGCTTTCACAGAAGAAATCAAATACGGAGGAGGTACTACTCCAATCCCATCAAATACAAATTCGGGTAAACCCGGTGGACGGAAAACTACTTGTTTCGTTACACAGTCTATGGTGGCATGATATTTTTGTAACCAGTCCATCCCCAATATTACGTCAAAATGATCAATGTTCAATGGCAGTAAATCAATAACAGATGCATATCCCCAACAATAATCTCACAAGCAGGATACATATATGCACATGTCATGGATCCCCCAATAGGTGATGATACAGCTAACAGATAATTCATGGGTTCTAAAGGTCTATTCAATTTCCGTGAAAAAGCATGTGACACATAAGAATGTGTAGACCCCGAATCAATCAGTACATATGCATTTTGAGTACAAATAGAGAGGATACCTGACACAACGGTTTTAGTATTTTGCACGTCTCCCGGTACTAGGGCAAACACTCGGCCCTGCCTCATAGGCTCTTTCCCAGTAGCTTTGGGGTTCGGTTTTGGTGCTACAGTTGATGCTGCTGCGCTTGGTGCAGCTTTGCTACTAGCTTGCGGAGCAAAGGGGCAGTCTCTAACCATGTGGCCCACCTTGCCACACCGGTAGCAGGCTTCCGTTATGTTGTAACAAACCCCTTTGTGCTTTCTGCCACATACAGAGCAGGGTGGAATGAATCCACTCCCTTGGCTGGGGCTAGTTGTCGACCCCGTATTCTGTTTCTTGTTTGCTGGGTTATGCTGGCCTTTCTTGAATTTGAAACCCTGCCTTTTCCCATGCCATTCAGTTGTTGGTGTTTCAGATTGTTTTACCGCTTCGATGTTCGACTCGGCCATCAATGCCCGATCAAGAACACCCACAAAAGTCGGTAGCTTCAAAACACTTATTCAGTCAAGTATTGCAACATTAAGGCCACCTTCAAATTTTCTGGCCTTCTTGTAGTCGGTGTCCACCATATGTGGTGCATATCTGGCAAGCTCGGTGAACTTTGCCTCATATTCGGCAACAGACATTGTGCCCTGTCTCAGTTGTTCAAATTCAGTCACTTTCCTGTCCCTGACACACTGTGGGAAGTACTTTTCAAAGAAAGACTCCTTAAACTGAGCCCAAGTCACTACTGTGTTGGTGTCGCGGACTAGCATCCACCACCTTCTAGCTTTTTCTTACAAGGTGAAGGTTGCTAACAGCACTTTATTTGCTTCTGAACACGGAAACACCTCAAATAGCTTTTCAGTTTCAAGTACCCAAGCTTCAGCTTTCAACGGTTCAAGGCCTCCCTGAAAGGATGGCGGTTTCATCTTGCTGAATTTATGAGTCAGTGCAATTATGTCCCCATCATTCACATTTACATTCGGTTCCGACCGTACCGAGGAGGAGGAGGTGGGGGCTGTTGATTCTGTTGTTGCTCAAGTCTAGCAGTTAACAGTTCCATCATTCTTTCCATTCTGGCCATTCTGGCCTCAGTTGATGAGGATTCAGATTCATTTGCAGTGTTTGCATTATCCATTTCACTATAAGCAGTTATAACAGTTCCAATCATAAGCAGTTATATACGTAAACAGTTTATCACATAAACAGTCATGTGTTTAAACAAATTACCACATTAACATATATTCAGTCGCCACACACTTATCATGTTCATGAATGTCCTAACTGTTTTTCTAGGACACCCTATAGCTCATTTGGACACGTGTGTGCGGTATAACTCATGGTTAAGTATCGCTCTGATACCACTCTGTCACGACCCAAACCCGGCCCTATGGGTTTAGCACCGTAACTGGCCAGTAATCCGTGATTACTGAAGGCCTGCTTGACAGTAATACAGTAAAACAGAGTACAGGGCCTGGCGGAAGCCAATACAGTAAATAAATAATGTCCAATGAGCTGTGACAGTCTGTATGCCAAAAAGATTTTTCATACATTTATACATTCGGAACTGTGCAGCCTATACAAATATTTACAGTCATACAGTACAGGGACCTAATCCCTTGATAACAGTACAGTAAGGTAGATAACAGTTTATACAGTGATCTAAAACAGTACGGAGACAAACGGGGGAAGCAAACACCCCAAGCCATAGCATGGCAACTCGGAACCTCACAGTGAGGCACATAGGCTGGCTTGACAAAACTAGAGTCTAACCCACGCTCCTAGCTCCGGTCTGGTGGCTGAGCACCTACATATATATATATATACAGTGAGCTAAAGCCCAGTGAATAACATAATGCGTAAAGAGGTTAGAATGAATGTCCTTACAGTAATGAAAACAGTTCATTAAATCAGTAATTCAGTCTTTCAGTATTTCACTCAATCAGTCATATGTGGTACATCCATTAGCATAACAGTACAGTCAGCAGTAGGTCATAAAGACCAAACAGTAATGATGGCCATCAATCAGTAAACAGTAGTGGTTCCCCGAGGGAACCGACAGAGATCTCTGTAACAGTAACAGTAAACAGTAGGTGCTAAGGATGCCACAATACAGTTCAGAATATAGGACATACATTCATTCAGTAAACAATATCAGTTTAGTAAACAGTTCAGTTCAGTATTCAGAAAATATTCATTTTGAACATATCTTTACACAATTGTTACTCATAGAGTTCTGGGCTAATAGCAGCCAGAGCGCGTCCCCGAGAGCCAACCCTAAACAGTTAACAAGTTGAACACACTCTAAGTTTTACAGTTGGGGAAAATAATAATTAACTCCCTAATATACCTCGGTGTGTTCTACATCTATATCCTTATTAAGATGTCTTAAACTAGGCCTAAGAATGCCTAGAATGGAATGAGGATGCAAAGATGCACTTAGAAAACATTTTGCAAAAAATTTGCTGGAAGTAGGCGCCTCGCTCGAGCGAGCCTTTCTTCGCTCGAGCGAGCTTGCCAAATCAAAGGCCTCGCTCGAGCGAGGAATCCTTCGCTCGAGCGGTCTGTAAAACTGCAAAAGTACTGGATGCTCGAATTTTACGCTCGAGCCACCAATCCTTCGCTCGAGCGTGGCTCAGAGTAAACATTGGTCGCTCGAGCGAGGAATCCTTCGCTCGAGCGAAGAGGTCAAATCTGGAATATCCAGATTTGCCTTCCAAGCTCAAACCAAGCATTCTACCACTCTAAACTCGACCTCTTGGGCCCAAATTCTGGAAAACACATCTAAACTTAATATACAACAAGTTTCAAAGCTCAATTTGTGAATTCAAAGCCCAAGGGTGAGTCAATTAAAACCATATTTCAAACCCATTTTCAATAATAAACTTCAAACATGTCATGCATGAATTTAAAACCAAATTCCAGCTTCAAAGCTAGCTCAAATGAGCTCATTCTTCTCAAATCAAGTTGAAAACATGGACTTAAGCTTAAATATGGACATGCATGTGACAATTTGCCATGAAATCAACTCAAAATTCATCAACACACACATACATGCATGAAATGAGTTCTAATTCAACATGCTAGGACTAATTCATGGCCTAGCTCTCTAATTGGGCATGAATCATGCAAGATTAAGCTTAAACACTAGAATGAGAAGATGAATTTCTACCTTAGACCTTGTAGTTCAAGTGTAGAAGCTTAAATATAAGATCAACCTCCAATTCCTCTTAATTTCCAAGCACAATCAAGCAAAATGTGATGAAAATCAACTCTCTTAGTTTCTCTCTCTCTCTCTCTATATTTCGGTGGGAACAAGCAAATGAGGCTGAAGAAATGTTGGTCTAAGTGTGTACAAGCCTCAAATGACAAGAATAAACAAAGGCCCACTCAATGGCCAAAAGTGTAATTACGACAAACTCTTTAATTGGCTTTATTTAATCTAGTTTAATCACACCTAATCACATTTTAGATAAATATGCCATTAAATCACAAAAATTACGATGATCATAAATCTCTATTCAATTTTGGATTCGGCCGCCGATAAGGCCTTCAATTAACAATTTAAACATGAACATGTAAACAAATAATCAAATAATTAAACAGATAGAATGCAAAACAACATATACTCAATCAGTTCAGTTCCAATTTCATTCGGTCAGTCAATTCAGTATCTTAATCAGTTCAATTATCAGTTATGATCAGTCCAGTTTAGCAGTAATCGGTAAACGGTGACGAGGGTTATTACAGAAGTAGCGGTCGTTTCTTTCAAAAACGGCCTGAAAGATGATTGTCCACTTCGGAAATCTTTGGCAAAGACATTGCCGAAAAGCATGGAAAAGCTCATGGCAAGAATCGAAAAGTATGCCAGAGCCGAGGAGGATACATCGGGGAATAAGGAGGTAAAGCAGGAAAAAGGGAACGGCTCGCCGAAGCGAGGCCGAAGTAACAACGGATTTAACAAATCGGAGATAGAATTGAGGGGCAAGCAAGCAGTAACGACTGTATTCCGAATTCCTATCCACAAAGTCCTGGATCAAATCCGAAATCAACCCTATTTCAGAACACCAGCAAAGGCCCCAAGAGAATACATGGGAAGGAACGTTGGTAGGCGTTGTGCTTACCACAATGAAGAGGGGCACCTAACTCAGGGCTGCAGAGCCCTAAAAGCACACTTAGAGGACTTAGTGACACAAGGCCATTTAAGAGACCTTGTCGATGAAACCAGGACAAGATAGGAACAGGCAAGATTGCCTCAAGCACCAGCAACCCCGCCTCCCCCAGCACAGCAACCACAGGCAGGGAGACCACGGGTGGTTAATGTAATCCATTCAAGGGTCAACGAGAACAATGTCAAAGGAGAGACCCAGAGGGTAAGGCATTTACAGCATGTCTACCAAGTTGGGGAAAAGAGACATCGGCCAGAAGAGTGCCAAGGACCGATGATAGCTTTTACCGAAGCTGACCTGGAGATGGTCCAACATCCGCATAATGATGCCTTGGTAGTATCCCTCCAGGTTGGGGAGTACCAAGTGAAATGCATCTTGATTGATCAAGGCAGCTATTGTGACATCATGTACGTTAGATGTTACAAGGAACTGGGCCTTCACCCAGATGACATGGAATGATCCAATGGCCCGATGGTCGGCTTCAATGGAACGCCGACGTGGCCACTCGGCGCAACAAGCTTGGAAGTACAAGCCGGCACAAAGAAAATCAAGACAGAATTCACTGTGATTGACACGCCCTTGCCATACAACATCATCTTGGGAAGGCCATGGTTGCATCCAATGGGGGCAGTTCCCTAAACATTGCATCAACTATTGCGAATCCCAACAGAGCTTGGGATTGAAGAAATCAGAGGAGATCAACTGCAGGCAAAAACTTGCTCCATGGCAGCAATGAAGTCAACCTGCAACATCTGAGAACCAGAGATGGCTGAAAATTGAAGACGAGGACATAGCAAAGAGCCGACCGAAAAAAGTGAAGAAGCACTGAAGAAGATCCTCGTGCAGGAGGGCGATGAAGAACACTTCTTTCTTCTTGGCTCGGGCTTAGCCGAAGAAGAGGAAAGAAAGTTGGAAACTTTTTTGAGGACAAACATTGAGGTGTTCGCTTAAACACCTTATGAGATGCCTGACATTGACCCCAAGGTCAATGCCATAAACTGAACGTCGACAGGTCGGCCAAGCCTGTAATACAGTGAGCCAGAAGACCGACGTTGGTGCACGTCGAAGCAGTGGAGAAGGAAGTAGATAGACTTCTGGAGGCCAGGGCCATCAGAGAAGTCAATTATCCAACATGGCTATCGAACACTGTGGTTGTAAAGAAGAAGAATGGTAAATGGAGGGTCTGCGTAGATTTTACAAGCCTAAACAAAGCCTGTCCCAAAGACAGCTTTCCTCTACCCAAGATTGACCAGTTGGTGGACGCTACATCTGGACATGGAAGAATGAGCTTCCTAGATGCTTATAGGGGGTACCACCAGATAGCCATGTACCCCCCAGATGAAGAGAAGACAGCGTTTATCACCCCAAAAGGCCTATACTGTTACAGAGTAATGCCTTTTGGGTTGAAAAACGCAGGGGCAACTTACCAAAGCTTGGTAACAAAGATGTTCAGACACTTGATTGGCCAAATAATAGAAGTCTACATTGATGACATGGTCGTGAAGACCAAGGAGCCCAGGGGCCATCTTTCTGACCTAGAAGAGGTCTTTAAAATCCTCAAAACATATTGGCTCCGACTTAACGCATCAAAGTGCGCGTTTGGAGTTGGATCTGGTAAGTTCTTGGGGTACCTGGTGACAAGGAGGGGCATTGAGGCCAGCCCAGATCAAATCAAGGCCATCCTAGATTTACAGAGCCCGACATCGGCAAAACAGGTACAGATGCTTACCGGAAGGGCCGCAGCCCTAAACAGGTTCATCAGCCGAAGCTCAGACAAATGTAAACCTTTTTTCAACCTGGTGAAGAGAGCCATAGATTTCCTTTGGACAGAAGAGTGTGAGGCTGCGTTGGCCGACCTAAAGAAATATCTGACTACGGCTCCAGTCCTCTCAACACCTGAACTTGGGAAAGAGCTGTTTTTGTACTTAGCAGTTTCGGAACACGCAGTAAGTGCAGTGTTAATCCGAGAAGAAAAAGGGGAGCAAAAGGCTGTCTACTATGTAAGCAAAACATTTTCCAATGCAGAAACAAAGTACATACCACTAGAGAAATTAATGCTGGCCTTGGTAATGGCTTCAAAGAAGCTGAACCATTACTTTCAGGCCCACAAAATTGTGGTGTTAACAGAACACCCACTGAAGTCCTTATTGCAATAAGGAGACTTAACTGGAAGAATAGCAAGATGGGTAGTGGCCTTAGGCCAGTACGACCTGGAGTTCAGGCCGAGAACAGCAATTAAGGGCCAAGTTTTAGCCGACTTCATGGCCGAGTTCACCCCGGAATCCAACGAACATCGGCTCCGTTGAGCCGAGATGAACGTTGTCCAAGCAAGCAGGGAGAAGCCCAGCTAAAGACAAAAGAACAAAGGAAGGAAAAGCTCAGACCCTACAGCATTTACATCGGAGACTCTTTCAGACTGTTTGTCGATGGAAGTTCAAACCGGCAATGGGCGGGGGCAGGAGTACTGCTGATATCTCCAGACGGAGAAATAGTGGAACAGTTCATCCGTTTGGGGTTCAAGACCTCAAACAATGAAGCAGAATACGAAGCATTAATTGTAGGGCTAAAGCTGGCAGCAGCAGCAGAAGCAGATGAGGTAATAGTTTTTTGTGATTCACAACTAATTGTTAATCAGTCAACAGGAGAATTTGCAGCCAGAGACGAGAGGATGTCGGCATATGCAAAAGAGGTCATCAGATTGGCAGCCTTATTTCAGAATTGCCGACTACTCCAAGTAAGCCAAGATGATAACAGCCACGCCGACGCGTTGGCCAACCTGGCAAGTTCAATACAGACTGGAAAAACAAGGACAATAATGATTGACTATATGTCGGGCCCGAGCATAGAACCACCGAACACAGAGCAAGAAGCAATGTATGTGGACATGGGGCCAAGCTGGATGGATGCAATTGTTGCATTCTTGAAAGAAGGAAAGCTGCCAGAAGACCGCAAGGAGGCACACAAAGTCAGATTGAAGTCGGCAAGATTCAGTCTGACAGCAGACGGACATCTCTACAGAAGGTCCTTCACTGGACCCCTTTTAAGGTGCGTACATCCTTTGCAGGTTGAGGATTTCTTGTATGAAATTCATGAAGGAATTTGCGGAAGCCATGCTGGGGGCAGATCATTAGCTCATAGGGCCATTACCCAGGGATATTGGTGGCCCTACATGCAAAAAGATGCAGAAGCATACGTGAAGAAGTGCGGACAATGCCAAAGGTTTGCACCTTTGATTCATCAGCCAGCTGCTGACCTGAACCCAGTATCCAGCCCCTGGCCGTTTGCCTAGTGGGGCATGGATCTTGTCGGGCAACTTCCCCAGGCAACTGGGCAGAGGAAGTATTTGCTGGTAGCAACGGATTACTTCACAAAGTGGATAGAAGCAGAACCTCTTGCCAAAATCCGAGATGTGGATGTCAAGAACTTTATATGGAGAAACATCATCACCAGATTTGGGATTCCAAGAGCAATAGTTGCCGACAACGGAACGCAGTTTGATAGCAAACTCATCAAGAACTTCTGTGCGAAATTCAAGATCAAGAATTACTTTTCAACGCCAAGTTTTCCTCAAAGCAGTGGGCAAGCAGAAGCATCCAACAAAGTAATTCTGGATGGAATAAAGAAGAGGCTGCAGGCAGCAAAAGGAAAGTGGGTAGACGAATTACCCAATGTACTCTGGGCATATCGGACTACGCCGAGAAGATCAACAGGGGAATCCCCCTTTGCCATGGCTTATGGCACAGAAGCAGTCATTCCACTGGAAGTCGGCATCCCAGGGAGTTGAGAACGGAACTAATGATGTACTGTTAGCCCGAGATCTTGATCTATTAGAAGAAAAAAGAGAGAAGGCTGCAATACAGCTTGCAGCATACCAGCAGCAGCTTGCCAGAGCTTAGAACAAGAAGGTCAATCCAAGGGATTTTCAGATTGGCGACTTAGTCCTGAGAAAAGTCGTCGACAACAAGAAGGATCCCAGAGAGGGCAAGCTTGGCCCAAACTGGGAAGGACCCTACAAAATTACTTCAGTATTGGGCAATGGAGCATACCGTCTAGAAGATAGTGAGGGCAAAGCATTACCAAGACCCTGGAACACTTGTAATCTGAAATTTTTCTATCACTAGATGTTCCTTGTTTATTTTGACCGATGTCATCAATAAAATCTCAGCAGACTTTTTTTCAACACTTATGATTGTGAAAGATGCATAGTGATTATTTTTTAGCAATGAGAACCCAAGTGGAACTCAGGTTCACATTGGGGGTAGAGAGAAGACAAAGATGCTTAACACTTGTTGAAATTTGTAGCAATTTACAAGTCGAAGTTAAGCCGAGATTATTCCTTATCTTCACTTGTTGAAATTTGTAGCAATTTACAAGTCGAAGTTAAGCCGAGATTATTCCTTATCTTCACTTGTTGAAATTTGTAGCAATTTACAAGTCGAAGTTAAGCTGAGAGTGTTCCTTATCTTCACTTGTTGAAATTTGTAGCAATTTACAAGTCGAAGTTAAGTTGAGAGTGTTCCTTATCTTCACTTGTTGAAATTTGTAGCAATTTACAAGTCGGAGTTAAGCTGAGATGATTCCTTATCTTCACTTGTTGAAATTTGTAATAATTTACAAGTCGAAGTTAAGCTGAGAGTGTTCCTTATCTTCACTTGTTGAAATTTGTAGCAATTTACAAGTCGAAATTAAGCTGAGAGTGTTCCTTATCTTCACTTGTTGAAATTTGTAGCAATTTACAAGTTAAAGTTAAGCTGAGATTGTTCCTTATCTTCGCTTGTTGAAATTTGTAGCAATTTACAAGTTGAAGTTAAGCCGATATCATTGTCTAAACTTGTTCAAATTTGTAGCAATTTACAAGGTAAAGGTAAGCTGACATATGATATTTAATCATCTGTTGAAATTTACAGCAATTTACAGGTTGAAGTAAAAGCTAAGATTATTGTTTTACGCTTGTTATAACTTGAGAAACGTTTACAGTATATGTTAATCCTTGTTGAAATTTGTAGCAATTTACAAGTAGGTTAGACCGAGATCACTGTTTAAACACTTGTTGAAACTTGAGAAAAGTTTACAAAGTTAATATTGAATAATATATGTTTTACACTTGTTAAAGTTTATGAAAAGTTTGCAGGACAGTATCTTGCCGGAGTAAAGCTTGCAGTTATTATACCCGAGGTATGTTACCCCGAGAATATTGTACAAAGGAGGCAAAGTATGAAAGACATGCAAAATATTCTAAGTATAGAATCGTACGGAAACAGTCAAGAGAAGACAAAGGTACAAGCATTTAAAAGAAAGTTGTACTGAGCATTCAACAGGAAACAGAGGCACATCGGTCATACAAAGAGCTTGCATTGTTTTAAAACGAGAAGTACAGAAGAGACAAAAAAGTACAGAAAAGAAAAGACATCAAAGTTATGGTTCTTCAGCCTCAGGAGCAACTTGGGTTTGGACATCGGCAGACTCCTGAAGAGCTACTTCAGCCGCTTTCTCCGTTGCTATTTCTGCATCAATCTTGGCAAGGGTCTCGTCAACACTCTTGTCGACTTGAGGAACGTCGGACAAAGCCTGCTGAGGGGTAGTCTCCTTGACATCCTCATCACCCTCTTCATCTTGAGTTAAGTCCATAACTGGCTCATTCAACAAAGGAGATTTGGCCTTTTCCGCATCTCTGGGCTTCCTCACCAAGGGCTCATCTTCATTCTCGGCCTCCTCTTCAGATTCAGAATCATCCTCAGATTGAGCTGGAGGAGGAGGTGGAGGGAAAAGAAGAGGCATGGCGTCAGGATTTCTCAGAGGTGAGTCAGAAGGAAGATCAAGTTTTTTTATCAGGGCCATCCAACCAAGGGAGAAGCCCCTGTTGCATGCCTGCTTGACTTGTACTTTATAAGATTCTGTGACGTCAGCCATGCCCCGGGCATAAGCCTTCTCATCAGCTTCTCTGATTTCGGCCTCCTTAGTGGCCAAGGCCTCCTGAAGCTCCTTCTCGGCCTGTGCCGCTTTTTCCTCGGCCTCTTTCTTTTGGGATTCAGCAACCGTCTTGATGGCCTCGGCAGATTCAGCCTTTTCTTCGGCTAAGGTTTGGGCTTTGGTGGCAGCCTCAGCCTGGTCTTCCAACTTTTTCATTTTTGTAAGAAGAGTTTTGTTCTCCTTTTTAAGAGCAGAAACCTCCCTCCTCATATCGGACAACTTTTCCCTATTCTGAAAAGATTGCATGGAGAAGGAATGGGCATGCTGAACAGCCTGAAAGAGCATAAAACGAAAGTTATTACAAAGTTCACAGGTATGAAAAAGATGAAGAAAGACGGGTTACCAAGCAAAGAAACTTACTTCAACACAGTGTTGAAGCATCAGAGCATAATTTTCGTACTCGCTCATCTCGGCGTTCTTCTCCAGATCGCCTGGGAGAAGTAGAGCTGTACTAAGGGCCACGCCGACGTTTATATCATCGGCACTGTCATTGGCAAAAACAGGCTTATCTTCTAAGGTAATTTCAGGCCTCCAGGGGACTTTTGATATTTTGGAACCCGAGGTCGTCGCAGACGATGACCTCAGCTTCTTTGACTACGTAGATTCTGAAGGCTGGGTTTCTGCACGCCTCTTCCCAGCAGAGGGTTGAGACTTGTCACTCTCAGCCAGTTTGGAGATAGGCAAAGTATCCTCAGATTCAACCTGAGTTACTTTAGCCTTTGGCTGAGCCTTCTTGGTTCTTTTCAGCTTTGGTGGGGGCATGGTTTGCGATGGTTGAGCGTCAACATCAGTTGGGAGGTCGGCTAGGAGATCTTTGGCAACAGGCTTAGGGCAACCCATCTCAGCAGTTTTGATAAGTCTTCGCCGACGCTTTCGTTCAGGTATTGGGATCAAGAATAGAGCCGAAGTTGATGGCAAATCCGCTGGGTCAGACGTTGATCCTTGGTCTGTTCGTGATGTGGAAACAGTCGGTAGAGTTGTGGCAGAAGGTGGAGAAAGGCTTTTATTCTTTCTTTTAGGGACGTCGGGCAAAATCGACTTGTATGTTGGGATGAAGTTGAGTAGCAAAGGCGCTTTCCTTTGGTGGACTGGCAAGTCCAACAGTTTCTTCAAATCCTTGCCAGGAGCATAGGATTGACGAAAGCTTTTCGGTGGCTTACGAACATCTGCAAGAAGAACAGACATTAGAAACAAACAAAGTATTGGAGACTTGGAAAGAAACAACTAAGTATTGACACTGGGCTCTTACCCTTGCCCTCTTTAACTGATCGAGAAAGAGGGTAGAGATTGGCATCCTCGTCTGGGGCAAATTCCCAATTTCTAGAAGCAATGACGTAGTCATCTCCAGCCCCCTTGTTGGAGTCTGGAAGGTCGACTACGATTTTGAATTCTGTAGACCTCGGCTTGAGGTAATAGACGTAGCCTTTTTCTTTCAAGTTAAGCGCACGCATAGTATAACAGTATTGGATGTCGGCAAGGGTGATCCTCACATTCTCCTGCCTAGCTAAGGCTATAATACCATTAATCACTCGGTAGGAGTTGATGGTAAGTTGGATAGGGTTTAGCTTGTAATAGTGAAGAACTTCGCGGAAAAGGGGATTGAGTGGAAGCCGGAGTCCACATTCGGTGAAAGCAACAATGGGAAAGGGCATCGAATCGTCTGTGGGCATAATGGAGTCGTCATCCCCAGCCAGTCTCAGATGGACATCGACAGGAATGAAGAATTCTCGCCTAAAGTACTCAAGTTTGGTTGGGGTATCTACCCTATGTCTCCACATACCTATGATATCGGCGTAGAGGTATTCGATCTCAGAAAGAGGATGTTCTTAAAGGGTTTTTGGGACCTCGGCTCTAACCTAGGTGAGTGCTGGAAGGGATTGTTTCAGTTTTTTCCTAAAAATTGGTAGGTTCTACAGACAAATCCCAAACCTAAATCTATGAAAGTAAAGATTGGGGGCACAGATCTGGAAAGAAACATAGAAAACAAGAAACAAAGGATGAAGTTTCAGAATCAAGAACAGAGGTGGGGTTCTCAAAAACATAAAGAATACAAGAGATATAGGGTCAAGTACAGTGGCAAAAAAGTGGTGAAATAGTGCAAGTGTTCAAGACATGGGCAAAAACAGAATCGAAGCATTCAGATATGTGGTTCGCAGGATGAATGATTAAACAAAACAATACTGACAGCAAGAAAATAGAAGAGCATCAATGAACTGAAAACGAGAAGAATAATGGCTTACCAGAAAGGTTGAAGCCGGTATGGAGCTCGCCGAGGTCAGGCGACGGTTGCAGATATAACGGAACGGCGAAAGCTTCGTTGGAATGGAAGAATGAAAGCAGTTGCAGAGCTTGGAGCTTGAGCAATGACGGATTCAGGAGGGAGTTTAGAGAGAGGGAAAGCAAGTAAAACGAATGCAAAAGTGAAGAGACGAAGGAAAGAGGCAAGAGTTTTTAGCAAAAACTTGAAACGGCGGCAAAAGCAGAGCATTTAATGCGCCTAGAATAACACAGACGTCAGACGGCGCAGACAGATGAAAGACGGCTTACAAGCGCGTCACAGGCACGAGCCAATGAAGACGAAACGCGTAAGTGGAACGGTTGAGAAGTGATGCATGACAGCTCATGCACGTGGGAGAGTTCATTTGAATTCTTGTTCTTGAAAGAAGACATGTCGGCCTAAAGTGAATGATCTCGGCTGAGGAGTTCATAGCCAATGTACAGAAAGCAAGTACCGATATAGGTTCCATCACCTCAGGATGCCGAGGTAATAGAACCTAGAGAGCAGTTGTGGGGATATATTTTCTGAGTACCAACACGTGGCATGGTGATGCCAACGTGTCAGCCGAGGTACCACATGTCGTGGTAGTCACGCCGAGGTGATTTCGGAGTTGCCAAGGTTATCTCCGAAGATATCGGAATCTGAGATAAGCGGATAAGGGACAAGAGTCCTAGGATAAACAAAGACTTCATGATGGATAAAGGTAATACTCTTAGGGAGTTTATCCTTATCTCTTGAGGAATCCAAAGTAAGCACTGAATTGGAGTCCATAGAAGTCAGGCTTCTACTGGGACTAGGATTGAGTAAACTATAAAAGAAAGGCACCCCCGTGGGTCTAAGGTACGCAATTTACGCTTTGAGTATTGAGTTTAGCACTATTGATTATCTTTGAGTGATATACTGACTTGATCGTCGGAGTGCCCCCGGGTGGAAGAACCACCGCTAGAGCCTTTTCTTTCTGTGCAGGACAGCAAGGTGCCATCTATTCTGCCAGTGTTCTACAGCTGAATTACTAAACGGGCAGTGTGGTCGGAAAATCACTCACACAAATACATATCATCTTCCGATGTTTGAAAAATTACACTAACCTCTTGTTATTATAACTATTTAGACGGAATGAAAACATTAAACTCATATGCTTTCTCTTTTTTTACTTTGTTTTTTTTCTTTTTTTTTTTCTTTTACTTTTAATATAATTTTTTCTATTTTTTTAATTAAAAGTTGATATCTTTTATATAAGTAAAGAAATTTGTGAAATGAAATTATTAATCATAAAAATAAAAATCTAATTTTTAAAATATTAAAAAATAAAATATAATTGAATCAAATCTCAAAAAATATCAATATAATTTGTTCTGTATTTTATTAGTATATATTTTGGTAGCCCACTTTTACGCTTTCCATTCAATTTTATATTCTCCAAAATCAAGGCATTCCGCACCCCAAAAACAAAATTAGGTGCACAAAATCTGTCCGCGGGATATGCGGTAGGGACAAAAATTCAATACAACGGTTATATTATGTTATCAGTAATCAATTAATAATAAATTTAGGAAAAAGGTTGAGTCCTTTTTTTCTGAACTCCCTCATTCCTAATTTATTGAGATTGATTAATTTTTTATTTTTTATTTTTTATTATTTTTTTATCATTTATTGACATGTATTTATGGAGATTGTGGAGGTCAAAAAAAAATAGAATCTTTATCATTTCTGATAAATTTATACCAAAATGATGACTCTACTAACTATCGTACCATATATATAAAAAAATAATAAATAATTATTGAATGGTGATACAGTATCATTGATATCATTGCCATGGTAAATTTTTTTTTTACATTTTCTACATCCACAAATAAATATTACGGGTGAATTTGGCATACAACTAATAACATTATATATATATATATTATTTTTGATGATTTTTTTTTTTTTTGTTAAAAAAAAGTTATTCATAGGTAAGTCTTGCATAAATGAATCCATTAAAGTTAAAAATAATAAAAAACTTAATTTAAAAAAATTCATTAAAAAAATCAATTTTTTTGGCTTATTTATTTATTTGTCATTCTTGCATCTTTTTTCACATTTTTTACATTACTTTTATTTTTCTAATCCATCTAGTAGAGGGAAATCCAAAAATATAAAGTTCTATAAAATTTTATTAAAAAAAATAAAAATACTAAAGATACAAAAAAAGCTAAAAAAAAAAAGTCAACCCCAAACACCCTCTAAGCATAATAATAATATTATGTAATGACTAGAGATAACCCGTGCCTGAAGGCACTGCGAGCAATATAGATACTAATAATCAATAAAAAGTTTATATTGTGATAATAGAAAATAATATTTTTTTGATACAAAACTATTTACAAATTATTTATTTATTTTTCTTTTAAAAATCTACAATTTTTTTTTTGACAAATATTATAAATTTATAAAAAAAAAAATTAGAGGAATGCACATCACTTTCAGTCTTTAGTATTTTGAATTTAAATAATACTATATACAGAGTGGGTAGCAGATCTTCCGACCTGTTCCCCCGGCCTAGCCCAAAGAGTTTTGGACAGTTGTGTGGTAGTGAGCGGGCGGATGCAGATCAAAAAGTATGAATTTCACGGGTGGTGAATGAACCACTCCTGAACAGCCTATACCTGACGCATCGGCATATATATACATATTTTTTTTTCCGTCTCCATCGGTGAGCAGTGACCATGGCAGCAAGCCTTATAGATCTTGATCTTCAAACACTGAGGCTTTTGAACTAGTTTGTCGAATTGGGTTTTGTTGAGATTGAAAGAAATTGCTGGAAAATAAGGGATCTGATCTTCGAGTTGTGAATTAGAAGGATTGAAGTGATTTGGGAACCCAAGCTCTTGAGCTTGATTTTGCAAAAACATGGTGATGATAAACTAATAAAATAAATATTAAATAAATAAAATAAAAGGATAAACTAATAAAATAAATATTAAATAAATAAAAATTAAAATGAATCACGACATTGAATGTAATACCGAAAGCGCCTCATTAATGCTAGTTTATTGAACGGTGGTATTAAAATAAGGAAAATTATTGGAAACTCCCATTTTGGAGAGTTCTAGTCTATCAAGTCCTTTTTTAAAATTAATACACGTCCAAGTCCTATTTTTTTGGTAATATGAACCGAAAGATCCCATTATGTAATTATGGAATGGTGTTTGTGACTAATGTACCCTTTTCTGTGTGGTTAGGTAGAACCGTTTCCGACAGCATTCATGTTCACATTGCGATCTACACTAGCACAGCACCCTTTACAAATTTGCCAACAAGATTGCCTCATCTATCAGTCCCAACTCGATGTCGTCCACCGACAAACACCCCCTAACCCAAAAAGAAGGGATTCTCCAAACAATTTTCCTAAATTACATGGTTGTCGCAACTGGTTTGGCCTCAGGACACCAATCACGACGACCGTGGAGGTTGATTCCTGCCCATAGCATGGAAGGTGGACAGTTTCCGAGCAACGTCGGCGACTGATAGTTTTCCGAAACTTCTACCACATCACAAGGTTGATCAAATGGTGTGGACTACGTATTACCCCCAGACATCACCAACCACAACCCCCCCCTCCCACACACACCCACATCATCACAACGGCCCCAACACACACCCACATATTTAAAGATGCTAGTCGGAATCCTCAATCTCTTTGGGAGCTAAACTGTTTGATAGAATCCCCAAATGAGAATGACAAAAACGTTGCTCCGATGAAAACCCAATCGACAAACGCACAAAATCAGTGGTATGTGCTCAGAATCTGAAATTTTGGGGGTTCAAACGTTTGGGTTGGATCCGAATGTGGTTTGATCGAAATCCTCAATTTTGGGAGGTTGAAACGTTTGGGTTGGTTCCGAATGTGGGCTACCATATCGAATGTTGAAATCCTCAATTTTGGGAGGCTGAAACGTTGTGGTTGGTTCCGATGTGGTTCGCGAAATTGAAGTGAGCCATCAATTTCTATTTGATCAACTTGATATGGTCCACCAAGTTGTGTTTTCTACAAAATAATGGGTTGTCTTCAAATGTGGGCTTCAAGAAATGATATGGGTCACCACAGTGTGGGTCATCAAAAACGTGGACAAATACTAAACCCTTAAAAAGCTATAGTAAGCTTTTCCCAAACGTTACATACACCTACATCAATCAAACATAATATCACTAAACCAAAAACAATTCATTCATGGGCAAAATTGTCCACCCCCAAATAATGGGACCTTTGGGTGTACAAAATTAAATATGAGACTTATTAGATTACAATTCCACCTTTTCGGATTTATGGGTCAATTCCCCAAAAAAATATGGTGGCGTTATATTTATTAATTGGTATCATATAGTATTATTTAATTATAAATATTTAAAAATTTTAAAATAATGTTACATCATCTGTTAGTATACAAATTGGTGCATATATCATTATTCATCTAAATATCTAAATATAGTGGTGCTACATGTACCAATTGATATACTAATTAGTGTACCAACATATGTTATGACATTACTATTTCAAAATTATGACCCCGCCCATGATACAAATTATAAAGACCCAAAACCTCTAAAATTATGTCACATCATCAGTTAATATACTGATTGATATACAAATTGGTACATATAGTATTATTCATCTAAATATAAGATAGTGTATGATCATTTAAAAATAATTATAATTTGTTTATTGTCTTATAAGTAAATTTTATATTGATTTAATAAGTGTTTTTACTCACATTTATATTAACAGTAATGATAGAAATACAAAAATCAAATACCTTACTCTTATATTAATGTAAACAGAACATTAGGTTTGGTGTGCTTGTGCAGTACTAGTTTGTAGTGTGAGATTTCGTGTTCAAATCCTATGATCTTTGTGGTTCTCCTTTTTCCCAACTAACAACTAACATCTAACCTCACTAATGTATGTTAACATATTAAATAAAAAACAAAATATGATAAGAAAAATAATATTATGTCACTTTTGAAAAGAAGATGCATGAGTAATAGATATGACTAATTATTGTTAGGCTACAAAATATTCAGAAATAATTTTATATTAATAATTAAATTTTAAGAAGCGTAGTGTGTTGTTAAAGAGTTCACAAGAGTATTCGGCTACAAGCATAATCAACATTTGGTATCTAACAAAAGAAACCTATTGTCCTAAGTAACTTGACACACTTGGTATATATGATCCAATTTGCCCATTTCAACTATTCAAACCTATCTAGGCTTGGTTCAATTAGCACTAGCTCAAATAACATGAGCTCAACCAACAATATAAAGCCCAAGACCTCTTAAAATGGCTTGGTATCTAGCCAAGGCAAAAAAAACCTCCCCGCATCCTAACCCATTTCAAATGTTGAAGGGTACATTTTGAATTGAATATACTATTATGAAGTTTTGAACTAATTTAAGAAAAGTAATAAAAAGAATTGGACTTGATGGTAATTTGGAGGAAAAAATGATCCTTATTGTAGTTTTTTTAGCTTATGTACTACACGGGCTTGCTAGAATGCCTCATTGGTTTGGGACAAAGCCAAGCCTGTACATACAACAGGCGAGGGAAAGACTCACATTTCATAGTGCTTGGGAAATGCAAGTTTGATCAGGATTGGAGAGGAGAGGTGCAAGAAAAATCTCTAAATGGTTTTAGTTAGTTGTCTTTGTGCAAGTCGTATGTATGAGCACATATAGTAATTAGGAGGTTCGTGTCTATGTGTAGTGTGGTGGGTGGCTTATGTATCTTATTTCTTCCATCATCTATGAGTCTACTGGAGCTACTCACTTCGATCCATTAACTAAGATTTCAACCGTATATGAAATCATATCTAATGATACTTTTATGGGGATTTTATCCTTATTCAAGATGATTGTCATTCCTTTTGGTGGTTAGGATAGGGTATCTTATATTCCTAATTGCTTGTGGTTGGGCTTCAAACATGTGTGACTTACAACTATGTCGTAGGAGCATTCAGACCATAGCATGTTACATGAAAAGTCATTTTTTGTAGAGTATTGTAA
This sequence comes from Camellia granthamiana, assembly GCA_036172215.1. Taxonomy (NCBI): domain Eukaryota; kingdom Viridiplantae; phylum Streptophyta; class Magnoliopsida; order Ericales; family Theaceae; genus Camellia; species Camellia granthamiana. The sequence goes on along the minus strand of CM069908.1, from coordinate 113,732,677 downwards.
GTTGTGACACAACTTACTTTGGAGAGCCATTTACCCACTATAATAAATTAAGGTTTTAGAGATAAAAATTTAACGACAAAATTACTTTTAGGGATGAAATATTTTTATTGTTAAAAGTGTTGTTATTGCATTTTTAGCGACAAATTGGATATTTAATGATGAATTACGATTATTTTGAGGCCACAATTTGTCTAAATAAATAAACATTTTTTGGACCAAATTATTGTCCGTAAAAGTATACTTTTTAGCGAGATTTTTAAAATTTTATCGTTAAAAGTCCATTTTTTGTCTTTTCAAAAAGATTTTTTTGGTGACTATTCTCACATTGACAGAAATTGATTCCTAAATATTTTTTTCAACAAATTTTCACTTTTAGAGACAAAAAAACTTGGTCCCTAAACTTTTATTTATTATAGTGCCTATAGTGTTGTTACACAAGAATGTCACCACACTTGACAGGTGAACTTTAATGGGCTTGTTTGGTTAGTGTTTCAGAAAAAAATTTCAGAAATTTTCTCTACAAACAAATTTCAGAAATTTTTTCTACCAAACAAATTTTCCCAAAAAAATTTCCCAAAACACACAAACCAAACAAATTTTCCAAACAAATCTCTCTCACACACACATCAAATCAATCACTTTTTCCAAAACTCTCTCTCAAAATAATTTTCCAAAACAAATTTCCCAAAACACCAAACCAAACATGTTTTCGTACTTTTTTTTTCCAAAACATGTTTTGCATTTGTGAATTGGATTCAGTCGGTGTCATGACATAATCAAAATGAAGGAGTGACACTTTGGTTATCCACGAATGATTCCAAAGGTGACCCTCTAGAATTTCTGGTTCTTTTTATAGTATGTGAAATATTTGTATCAATCGCTTTAATCATATCCAAATGTTAATTTTGTCAATTTTGTTCATAAAATTTGCTATTTGAAGTAATTTCAGACAGTCACCTAAACATTAATGGAATAGCAATAAAATATGCATTTGGTATCACTTTGGTATTTAAATTTTGAATTTTGTCTCTAAGCCCTCCAATACTATATTTCATCTTCTTCATTAGTTTTTTTTTTTCTATTTCTTTTCAAGAGAACTTTGAAAACGTAATTCACATGGAAACTAAAAGCCGAACCATCAGGCCATCCCCTGCGCTTCGATATGCAAACTAATTGCTTTAATTTGGCAAAATCTCAACACATGAATTGAAGATAGATTTCGGTGACATTAGTGTTTGATTGGAATAAACTTTTTTAGTCTGAGTTTTTGATTTTTCAGCTAGTTTAGCTTGACTAAAAAAATTCTGTTTGGGATGAAGGTGGGACTTTTTTTTTTTTGGTAGTTGATTTGATAGTTGTAAGAGAAAAAATGAAACGATTATGATTTAGATAAGATATTTTGTCTTATTTTGGCCTTTTAGTCCATTTTATATTCTTGTGGACTAAATTAACTCTTATTATCTTGACTTGTTAGTGAAAAATGAATTTTTCCAAACCCAGGTGAATTGCAAGTCCTGCAATTTGCTTGTTCTGTCAAATGACTAAACCACGATATAGAACTCAAGACTCTTATATATCTTCAATGGGATTTTTGTTTTTTTATCCCCATCTCACACTACACGATCAGGTCAGACACTCCCATAGAAATTTGACTTAGAATTATGAAAATCTAGACAGATTGAGAGAATTTGATGTTTGATTGATCGTGTTCTAGGACTTGAAATTGCGATTGTGAACTTTGATCCATAAACAACCATCCAAATTAACAAAGAAACTCTGATTGGAAATATGGTTATAACTTGTTAATCATGGAGATATTAGACAAAATCTAAATGAGATACAGAGCACTAGGGATTCCACCTTTGTTAACAATGAAAATGTATTAGTGTAATTATACATTTCCAATATTCACATACCCAATAAAATACAAGTTAAACAAAAACAAAAGCAATATCTATTTTTCCTAATTACAGCATCTTCCACTTTAAGTAAGACCATCCTTTGTAACTTTAAAAAGCCTATACACATTTAAAAAATTAAAGAACTAAAAAACAGGATTAGGCATGAATGCGGTTCTTCACTTTAGCCCCTCCAAAAATAAGTCTAAGCAGCGGATGGAGCGGGCATGTAATGACCAACACTGGTCTCCGATCGTGCCACCCCTTCAATGAGTGATATGTTGGTCTTGTGATGTCCCACCACTTCTTTACTAGCATTATGATGTCTTCCCAATCCATGTTTTCCTTATAATTTTTCAAGTTAAAAAATTTAATATTCAAATTGGAAAAGTTAATTTTAATTCTTAGTTTCAATTTTATTGAACAACATTTATCTTTCTCATACATAATTATATAAGAATTATTTGAAATATTCTAAATAAGTATACTTTTTTACTTTTTATAAAATATAGGTTGGGTTTGAAGTGATATGGTAGAGAGATAATGTGACTTAAATAAGATGATGTGACTTAAATAAGATAGTGACTTTTTAATTTTTTAACTTTTTTAAGACACTCCAAACAAAGTCATAGGCTGAATTACTATAATATAAAATTTTTCATCGATTATTAATTTATTATTATATACTTAATATTCATTTGTTAAAAAAAGAAATGTGGAGCTCACCACGTCGACAGATTTTGTGCAGGTAATTGATTTTGGCATGGAAAGATACTAATATAAAATTGAATGGAAAGCTACTGAAATATAATAGAATAAAATAAAATAAGTTTCATTTTTAAATTTTTTAAAAATAAGATAATAATAAAAACAAACGTTGACCTGCTGGCCAAAGACTGACTACCAACGAAAAATGGCAGCGGTTAACATTAACGGGTGTTTTGAGAAATTAATAAAAAGTTGATTTTTAATTTTTTTTAACTAAAAAAATTAACTTTTTAAATAGCGATTTGAGTAAAAAAATTAGGAAAAATTACCCATAAATCTTATATGGAGGAAAGTTAAACCATTTGGTCCTAAGAATTTTCTTGTACACCAATTAGTCTTATTTTTACATCAAAACATCATCATCAAAACAACATCAATATTCAAAAGAATCAGATCAGAAAGTTCTTTTTGTTTCGGCAGTTAAAGATCAAACATCACAACCAAACAACATCGACAGTAAAAAAGAAAATTCAACAATGTATTCCAGAACTCCATTAGAAATTAAAAATTAGAACTTTGTGTGTGGTTTTTTAATTGTTACCTTGAGGATAAATCACCAGATGAAGATCCTGATCTCCAATCTTGATCATTGGGCTCTGAACAGCGAGACCCTCCTCGATATTCCACATCTTCAGACGATCTTTCAACCTTGTGAAATTCTCAATCTTCCAAACATACCGATTCGGATACAAATCAGGTTTGTGAGGAAGAAGACACTTTTTCGGATCCTCAATCGATTCTTTAATCACTAGGAAAGATACACTGAACACAGCAGTATTATCATCATCATCATCATCATCATCATGAACAAGAAAACCCTTGTTTGGTTCAATAAATCTTGAAAATTCCATGAAATCAATCCAACCAATACATTCAGTTTCCCCAATTCGGCCATGTGAGTCTCTATGAATGCTTTCATGACTTGAATTCTGATTGACCGCTGAAATTCTGAACATGTACCAATTTGATTTCTTTGTTTTTTGTTCACTCTCTAAAAACAGGGATAGATAATCAACATCATCAAAACAAGGGGGTGGTGGTGGTGGATGGGGCGGTTGGGGTTTCTCTTCGTTCTCTGTTTTGTCAGATCTCCAGCCGAAGAGATCTCCCACAAACATCAATGATTGTGATGTTAGATTAATTAATCTGATGTTTGAATCTGATGTTTAAATGGATCTAATGTTTTGATGATGATTTGATGATTTTTTTAAATAAATTTGATGTTTATAATACTCACAAATATTAAAAACATCGGATGTTTGATGATGTTTTGTTAATATTTGATGTTGTTGATGTTTTTTATGATGTTTTGTTGATGTTTGATGTTGTTGGTTTTTGTTGATGTTTGATGATGTTTTTTAGTGATGTTGGTGATGTAGTTGACGATGTTTGTGTGATGTTTGATGTTGTTTTGATGATGATATTTGATGTTGTTTTGATAATGATGTTGTGATGTTTGATGATGTTGTAATGTTTGATGTTGTTTTGATGATGATGATATTTTGACGATGATGATGTTTGATGTTTAATGGTCATTAACATTGGGATAGGACCTAACGGTTCATAAGAATTCATAGGACCAAATGGACTACAAGATACAAATTTAAAATTTATTGGTGCATCCTCCAAAAAATTAATTTTTTTTACTAAAAAAAATTAAAAATTAACTTTTTATTAACTTAGTCGTCGTCGGTGAAGCCACGTGAACATCCTTGCACTAAGCATCTGGCATTCCTACATAAGGGGTACGTTGTGTATCTCGTGGGAGACGAGTGTTTTTTTGATAATGTGAATTTTACCTATTATAAGATTTATTAAGTAGATTATTTATATAAAAAAAAAAATTGAGTGGAATATGTGTGATTTTCAAAGAGTCACTTATCCATTATAATAAATTAAGGTCTTAGATTATTCATATAAAAAAATAAGTTGATCGGATATGTGTAATCTTCAAAGAGCCACTTATAAATTAAGGTTTTAGAGATAAAAATTTAACGACAAAATTATTTTTAGGGATGAAATATTTTCGTTGCTAAAAGTGTTATTATGGCATTTTTAGCGACAAATTGGACATTTAATGATGAATTATGATTATTTTGAGACCACAGTTTGTCTAAAAAAATAAACATTTTTTGGACCAAATCATTGTCCGTAAAAGTATACTTTTTAGCGGACATTTTTTAAATTTTATCGTTAAAAGTCTTTTTTTGACTTTTTAGGAAGATTTTTTAGTGACTATTCTCATATTGACAGAAATTGATCTCTAAATATATATTTTTAGCAAATTTTTACTTTTAGAGATAAAAAAGTTTGGTCCTTAAAACTTTTATTTATTATAGTGGCTATAGTGTTGTCACACAAGATAAGAATGTCACCACACTTTTTTTTTTTTTTGAACAAAAAAGAAATATTTATTAATTAGTAAAAGAAACATCCAGGTGAGCCAAACAACTCAAATCCTGGAGGTGTATAGCAACCCAATTTACAAGTAACTGTGACTTTACACTGGCATGGGCAACCCAGTGTGCAACTTTGTTAAAGGTTCGCCTGGTTCAACAAAAAAACAGGGGCCAAGCCTAGGAGATACATCTAATGTCAGAGAAAACTACCATGATGTCCCAAGGGGGCACATTTTCAGAAACACAGAGCTTGATAGCTAGCAAATTGTCATTCTTGACGACCACATTCCTTTAGTTTTGCAGTTTTCCCATGAGGCAAGCCAACCTAATCGCTTGGGCCTCAGCTTGGAAGGCAGAGGCAATATGGGTATGGATAGTGTGTCCATCAATAATTTGCCTTGTCGAGTCACGAAAGACGATGGCTAAGGAAGCTTTATTGGACTGCTTGCAAAAGGTCGCATCACAGTTGGCTTTCAGAGAGCCAGGAGGAGGAGGTTGCTAGCTGGTAGGCCTAACCTATGGAAGAGGAGAACCATTTTGCTCAGGTACAATGTTCTGCTGAAACTGGCTATGTTCCTGCCAAGCATGGGCAGCACAAGCTATGGTTTCCACTGGATTAACTGGAGTATGAGAAAATAAATGCATTCCTAGTCTTCCAGATTTGCCAAGCGGTCATGATGAACTAACTTAAAAAAGGTGCCAACTGGGTGTGGATTTAAATAATTCCAACTGTTGACTCATCCAAACTGTTAGATTGCTAACCGTACCCCTTCCAATATGCAGGCTAAGTGGGCTCCCAAACCATACCATTTGGGTCCAAGGACAGTCAAAAAACAAATGCTCCACTATTTTTAAATCTAAACGACAGATTGGGCACATCCCAGAGGCAGAGCATTGTTAGATAATGTCTCAATGGGACCACATAATTAAATGTGGTGTTATCATTTATAAGAAGCCTACAATTTAAGTGATTCAATTTAGTTAATAGGCTTAAGGGTATATGTGTTATGGACCTAATGTGTAGATACTAGTTGAACAATTTCTATTTCTATGAGGGGCAGAAATAGAAATTAAAACATATTGGTTAAAGTTGGTTTTCATTCCTTTTGAACTTCCACAACCTTTCAGTTTTGAAAACCAATAAATAGAAATTAAAACCAATAATGGTTAAAGTTGGTTTTCATTCCTTTTGAACTTCCACAACCTTTCAGTTTTGAAAACCAATTACAACCTTTAAAAGGTTATGGTCCCTATTCCTTCCCAAGTGGAAAAGAACACTGCCATTTTTCTAAATCCTCTCAAGGAGAAACATAAGGCACCAAAGGGGAAAGGATTAGAAGGCAATAACAAAGTCAATAACAAAGGTTTTATTGACAATCAGACGCTTCCATTTAACCGTTCATCAATGGATTCAAGTATGTCATTTTGTCTTGATTTCTTGATAATACACATGGTAAATGATCCGAAGTGTAAAGTTTATGTTTTGAAATTTATGCTTACAATTGGTATCAGAGCAGCATATCATGTGTCTTATCAGAATTGATATGCTTTATTCATTCTATTTAGTTTCCTGGAATCAGATTCTGAATTTTCTTATGGATGTAAATTCTGTTTTTTTCCTGTTTTGTTCTGTGAAATTGGCAATCTGTTTTCTGGAATTGTAAAATGATTCGGTGGGCAGTTTTTTTTATTTCTCTCAAATGGATGAACATCATGTATTTATATATATATAGATATATCTTGCGATTTGATCGGTTTGATTTTGAACATCATAAAAAAAAAAAAAAAAACTATTTGTTTTTGGACCCATCAATTATATATATATGTATGTATATAATTGGGATTGCTGCAGATTATATAACATATACGGGGTCACAAATTAAGAAATCTTTAAATTTAATGTAATTTCATACAACGTCTACAGAAATTTAATTTTCTAATGTTCTAAATATAAGTCAATTCAAACAAGATGTCACAAAAGTGATCTCTCTTGTCTAGATTGTTTTATATGGAATGTTTTGATGTTCATGTATGTGTATCTCATGCGGGTATTTATCGGTCCAAAGACATGATTAATACTTGGCAGAATTACACACACATTTTGTGGTGATAAACATGTGCCAATTGTCAAGAAAACCTAATGTGAATAATAAATCCATCAAAAGATAGATTTGTTATTTGACATAACTTATTGTCAATGTTTGATCATTACAACAAGAATACCACTTACAGTTAATATCACTACCCAAAGGCTTGGTATTAATGTTGTGCTAGGTATCTTGAGATGTTGTCATTAAATTAATTTATTTAGAGATTATCTGTTTGGTAATTTAATGTGAGCATAAGTGTTTTCTAAATCCTCTCTGGGGTGAGGCTCTAAAGACAGCAACTTATATCTTAAATCGGGTGCCAACTAAAGCAGTTGTAAAAACACCTTATGAGCTTTGGGTTGGGCGAAAGCCTAGTCTAAAACATTTGCATGTGTGGGGGTGTCCTGCTGAGGCGAGGCCTTATAAACCTCATGAACGAAAATTGGACTCTAAAACCATTAGCAGCTACTTTATTGGCTATGCCGAACGATCACGGGGTTACAAGTTTTATGATCCCACAAATAGGTCAATATTTGAGACGGGAATTGCAACATTTTTTGAGGATGTTGAGTTTGGGGGGAGAAATCCAGTTAGAGACATTGTTTTTGAGGAGGAAGCAGGAGTAATCTCACTTCCTACTACTACTTTTGACCAATCACAGGTTCCTATACCTGTCATTGCTCGAGAAGTAATTTCGGATCCTCAACCAGACAATGTTGTTCAAGATAATATAGTTCAAACCCCCATTCAAGATGAGGTAATTGTTCCTGAGGAACAAACTCTACAACCTCAATCTCAAGAATCTGTGCCATTAAGGCGATCCACAAGAGAAAGGAGATTTGCACTTTCAGATGATTATATTGTATATCTCCAGGAACATAAGGTAGAAAATGGAATGTCGAAAGATGATCCAATCAACTTTCGTCAAGCCATGGAAAGTTCCAACTCTCATAAGTGGATAGAAGCCATGAATGAAGAATATAAGTCTATGCAAGACAATAAAGTTTGGGAACTTGTCTCATTACCAGTTGGTGCGAAGCCCGTAGGTTGTAAATGGATATTTAAAACCAAAAGGGATTCAAATGGTAATGTGGAGAGGTATAAAGCACGTCTTGTAGCCAAAGGCTTTACTCAAAAAGAAGGAATTGACTTTAAAGAAACTTTCTCTCCAGTTTCTTCGAAAGATTCTTTTAGGACAATTATGGCGCTTGTTGCATATTTTGATCTTGAGTTGCATCAGATGGATGTCAAAACAGCTTTTCTTAATGGTGACATTAAAGAAACAATTTATATGGTGCAGCCAGAAAACTTTGTGTCAGGAGACCCAAAGAATATGGTTTGCAAATTGACTAAATCCATCTATGGACTCAAACAAGCTTCTCGTCAGTGGTACTTCAAATTTCATCAAGTTCTCACTTCGTATGGTTTTGAAACTAATGTTGTTGATGAATGTGTGTATCACAAGTTCAGTGGGAGTAAACACATATTTTTGGTTTTATATGTTGACGACATATTGCTTGCCACAAACGATATAAACTTATTGCATGACACCAAGAGATTTCTATCTAAGAATTTTGAAATGAAAGATCTTGGTGATGTTTCCTTTGTATTAGGAATCGAAATACACCGAGATCGTTCTCGGGGTATTCTGGGATTATCACAAAGAAGCTATATCGAAAAAGTACTCAATAGATTTGGCATGCAAAATTGTAAATCAGATGAAACCCCAGTTGCTAAGGGAGACAAGTTTAGTCTCAGCCAATGCCCAAAGAACAGTCTTGAAATTCAAGAAATGCAGAAGATTCCTTATGCCTCGGCTGTAGGGAGTCTAATGTATGCTCAAGTATGTACGCGTCCGGATATTGCGTTTATAGTTGGCATGTTAGGCAGATATTTAAGTAATCCTGGCATATATGCTCACATATAGGAGATCGGATAAGTTAGAAATCATTGGATATTCCGACTCCGATTTTGCTGGATGCCAAGACAGTAGGAAATCCACATCAGGCTATATTTATCTGTTAGCTGGCGGAGCAATTTCTTGGAGGTCTGCAAAGCAGACGCTCATAGCTTCATCCACCATGGCCGCAGAGTTTGTAGCATGTTATGAGGCATCAAACCAAGGGATATGGCTGCGGAATTTTGTCACTGGGTTGCGTATTTTGGAAAGCACTGAGAGACCACTTAAGTTATATTGTGACAATAAGTCTGCAGTTTTATATTCCAATAACAACAGGAGCTCGACAAAATCAAAGCATATTGATATCAAGTTCCTAGTTGTAAAAGAGAGAGTGCAGAGTGGACAGATTTCCATAGAGCACATTGGGACAAACTCCATGATAGCGGATCCACTTACGAATGGACTACCACCCAAGGTCTTTCATGAGCACACTGCTCAGATGGGTGTTGTTCTATTTGAGAACATTCTGGTTTAGTGGGAGTTTGTATTTATATTACTGCTTTATGTCAGCCTTGAGTTTTATCTATGTAATTAGATTAATTTCTGCAGAAATGAAATATTCAGTTTATTACGCTCTGTTACGTATTGTGAAGTATTGATCTCAATAATTTTAAGTAGGACCAGTTAGAAATAGGCATGTATGGATCATATCACATGTAATTTCCATGCTACGCATCCATGATTGATCTATGTCATTTAGTTGTATTAGTATACGTGACCATTGGTGGGTCGAGTTACGATTGATGTAACGAAGACTGCTTTGATCCTATATTAATATAGTTAATGGACAAGATTGTTTGGATACCCTCAAGTTATGATAACAAATTTCTGAGCTCACTAAAGTTAAGCACATTTTTCAGGATACATATGTGGTCCAGTGGGAGATTGTTAGATAATGTCTCAATGGGACCACATAATTAAATGTGGTGTTATCATTTATAAGAAGCCTACAATTTAAGTGATTCAATTTAGTTAATAAGCTTAAGGGTATATGTGTTATGGACCTAATGTGTAGATACTAGTTGAACAATTTCTATTTCTATGAGGGGCAGAAATAGAAATTAAAACATATTGGTTAAAGTTGGTTTTCATTCCTTTTGAACTTCCACAACCTTTCAGTTTTGAAAACCAATAAATAGAAATTAAAACCAATAATGGTTAAAGTTGGTTTTCATTCCTTTTGAACTTCCACAACCTTTCAGTTTTGAAAACCAATTACAACCTTTAAAAGGTTATGGTCCCTATTCCTTCCCAAGTGGAAAAGAACACTGCCATTTTTCTAAATCCTCTCAAGGAGAAACATAAGGCACCAAAGGGGAAAGGATTAGAAGGCAATAACAAAGTCAATAACAAAGGTTTTATTGACAATCAGACGCTTCCGTTTAACCGTTCATCAATGGATTCAGGTATGTTATTTTGTCTTGATTTCTTGATAATACACATGGTAAATGATCCGAAGTGTAAAGTTTATGTTCTGGAATTTTTGCTAACAAGCATTTCATTTGAGGAGGTTGGCCTGGGTAGCTAAAAAATTGTTGCAAGCTTTCCACCAAAAATGTTTAAGCTTGGGAGGTACATCAAGGTGCCAAATTTGTTTCCAGAAGTTGGGTGGGAGTTGGAAGGAAGTTGAAGGACGAGTCTGTTGTTGTGGGTCCACGAGCCATAACATACCCCGATTTGACTGAAAAAATTCCAGATTTGGATGGATGCCACACCACCACGTCCTGTTTGTTTTCCATTGAAATAAAGATAAGACTAATAGCCTATAGTTCCTCCGAGGTAACAACCCGTTGCAGAACCTCCATCTTCCAACACTTATGATTTAGATCAATAGCATCTGCCACAACATGGATGGATATATAAAGTGGTTTGATAGTTAATATCTTGAAACAAAGGGCCGACGGTATCCACTTATCCTCCCAAAAGTTAACAGATTGCCCATTATGAATTTGTCATCTAGTGCCCCTCAGAAGTAAGTCTCTGCCTTTTAACAGACTTGTCCATGCCCATGATGGCCAAATGCCTCTAGTGGCAGTCATGAAATTTGATTGAGGAAAATATAAACCCTTGAAAATTCTGGCCCAAGAGGAGGAAGGGTTCTGAAGCAGTCGCCATCCTTGGCGAGCCAACATAGCTTGGTTGAAAGCCTTAAAGTCTCGAAAACCCATACCCCTAGCAACTTTTGAAGTCATCATGGAGTCCTAGCGAGCCCAGTGAATACCTCTACTCTCCAGGTCTCTTTTCCACCAAAAATTGTTGAGAAAAAAAGAAACAGGCCATGACATATGAAGGGATGGCCTGTGCCACTGCCCTAATCAAAGTTTCACGCCCGGTAGGGGAAAAAAGCTTGCTCTTCCACCCTTGCAATTTAGAGAGCACCCTCCCAATCAAAAACCTAAACACAATAACCTTGGATCTGCCCCAGAGAGTAGGTAGACCTAAGTATTTTGCTATTTGGTCCGCCTCAAAAATCCCCAAAGTCAAACAAATAGCCCCCTCACTTCCATGCTAGCATTAGCCGATAAGATAAGACCAGATTTATCAAAATTCAAGACTTGTCCCGATGCCTTACTGTAGATTCTCAGAACTTCCAGCAAAGCTTGGCATTTCCTTTGCTCACCCTGAAGAAAAAGAATAGCATCATCAATAAAGAATAAATGCGATAAGATGGGACAAGTACCCCTCATCTGTAGGCCTGAGATACCTCTCCTGTGGAGGCTCTGAAGCAATAATTTAAACAAAACATTAGCCACAAGAAGAAAGAGGTATGGGGAAAGAGGGTCTCCATGGCGGAGACCAAAAGAATGAGAGATAGATGCACACTTTGCCCCATTCGCAAAAATGGAGAATTGAACTGTAGTGACACATTGCATGACCCACTGAATCTTTCGCCGGTCAAACCCCAATTTATGAAGGACTGCTTCTAGGAAATCCCACTGCATTCGATCATAAACCTTGTTAAAGTAAGTTTCAAAGCAATATCACCTTGTGCCTGAAGAAATGGAAAGCTTCGTGAGCCACTAAGATATTGTCCTGGATCAACCGTTCCAACACAAATGCCAATTGATTAGGGGTGATAATATTGCGAAGAACATGTTTTAGACGATTAGCCAACACTTTGGTGATAATTTTGATAGAAAAGTTACATACACTTATGGGTCGGTACTGTGTAAGTTTTGCTGGGGTAGTAGCTTTAGGGATTACACTAGATTGGTATGATTCAATTCTCGGAGCACAAAGCCGCCATTGAAAAAGCTTTTAACTGCTGCACACACATCTTTCCCTACCACTTCCCAATGCTTATGATAGAAAATCCCAAAAAAATCATTGGGTCCGAGGGCTTTTAATGCCCCCAGCTGAAAGGTTGCCGCCTTAATTTCATCATCAGCCACAGATCTAGTGAGAGCTCCATTCATATCCACAGTAACTGTAGGGTGAACCACCTCTAGGGGAGCACTCAAATCCCTACTTGGTAAGGCTTGATAGAGAGTTTGGAAGTAGTCTTGTAAATGCCCATTTATAGCCTCATCTGACTCTAGCCATTCCCCAGTTGCTGTTTGAAGTTTAACTAACTGATTCCTTTGCCTATGTTGGGTGACTGTAGCATGGAAAAAAAACAGAATTTTGTCCCCGTATGTCAACCAATTAATCCTTGACCATTGGTGTTGAAACATCTCTTCTCTCAATAAAACTTCCTCAATATCAGTTTGCAAAGATTGGATAAGACCCAAATTTTCATCGAAAAAAGGAAGCATTTGGACTTCCAAGAGTATAACTTTAAGGTTTGCGAGCGTGATACGATTATCCCCGAACTCAGTCTTGCTCCAAGAAGAGAGACCATGTTGACATGATTTGAGTTTGTGGTATAAGTTGTACATAGCAGAACCTATTGTAGAATGCAACCAATTGGACTTGATAACTTTAACACGGTTCAAATTTGTGGTCCACATTGACTCAAACTTGAACAAGCATGGTGTTTTCTTGGGAGGAACATGACACTAAAGGAGTAAGGGGCAATGGTCGAAACCAATTAAGACTTCATGAAGAACTTATGCATAAGGAAATTTTTGACTCCATTTTACAGAAGCTAAGGCTTTGTCAAGTCTTTCTCAAACATTGTAAATACCAGCTTGATTGTTTGTCCAAGTATACGGATGACCCTTAAAGTCTAGGTCCATGAGCTCGCACTTGGAAAGTAAATCCTGAAAGTGCTGAATTCTAGAAAAGTTGCAGCCCATTGCTCCTTGCTTCTCTTGCATGCTTCTAACCTCATTAAAGTCCCCTAAACAGACCCAAGGATAACAATTTGTAGCAGCTAAAGATTTGAGGTATTGCTAGGAAATTTTCCTATCAGGCCATCTAGGAGGGTCATAGACAAAGGCGGCCATCCACCCATCAAGAATTGTTCCTAGAGTAACAAAACACTTGAAGAGATTTGCAAACTTGTAACGGACTTGCAAATTCACTTCATCTCTCCACCACAGCGCTAAGCCCCCAGAAACACCCACAGGATCCACATAGCTAGTATTAGGAAAGCCCAAACTTCTTCTAATTCTTTCTAGCATGGGCTGTTTATTTTTAGTCTCCATTAAGAAGATTATTGCAGGACGATGGGTATAGCACAACCCTCGGAGGATCTGGATTGTCAGGGGTCGTCCTCATCCCCTGACAATTCCAGCTCAAAATCAACATGGAATGTGTGGCTGCTTAAGGCCAGCCACAAACTCCCTTGTAACAAAGCTATTATCAACATCAGGGTAGGTACTTGGAACTTGGGACTCGAACTCATCAACAACATTAGGTAAAGGGCTTACAGTTGCTGGATATATACTCGTATTTATTCCTTGGGCAGCAGACTACTGAATAAGAACATCAACCAGAGTAAAGCTGGTGCTAGGAGGTCGTCAAGGGTCTGTGAGAGTCTTAGTGGTTAAGGGTTTACCTTTTTTTCGAATATATTTGCGCTTACCTCGGGTCTTCAAAAAGAGAAAATGAGTGTTAGTGAGCAGCTGAGTGCCTTGGTCTGCATCTCTTCCTAATTTCAGAAGATTCGGATAGCGAGTGGGTAGGTTAGCGTCCTCTAGAGATTTCATTTTCAAAGTTAAATGTTGAAGGGCCTTAGATAAACCGACATCCATAAGTTGGGTGTGATAGGCAAGTGAGAGGGTGGAAAGTGGGCTGTAACGCCCTCAAAATCATACATAAAACCCATCATTATAGACATGCAATGATATAAGAGAAATAAACACTTTTCTATTCATCAAAGTAGTTCTTACAAAAGTATTACATGTTAACAACAAAAGCAAATGCCCAACGGGTTTACAGCTTTCCAAGTCAACACTTGGTTACAAAAAGAAGAGTACTAACTCAATACATATTAAGCCCTTGGCTTGAATTTACATGTAATACATCAAAGAAAGCAAAATAACAACACTGTCTGTCTGTCTCTAGCCTCCCAAGCTATGTCGTTGGAGGTGGCATGCTACTTGTACCTGAAAATGATGTTCTATATAGGGTGAGCCAACGCCCAGTAGAGATATGCTAAACACAATATGAGTAGTAACTAAAACATTAGCAATTGATAAATGTTTAACTCACATAAATCAATTCATAAACCATTTCCATTACATAACAACTGTGTCCATGTTTCATTTCATTTTCCATTTCTTATCCAGTTTTCAATTCACAACTATGGCTCAGAACCTAGCCAAATAGCTTAAATGAGGTAGTAACCCGTATTAAACATTTCCCACTTCATATTAGATAAGCATACTAGTTGTATCAACATTTCAACAGATAAGCATATAAGCTATATCAACACTTCAACAGATAAGCATATGAGTTATATCAACACTTCAACAGATAAGCATATGAGCTGTATCAACATTTCAACAGATACACATTTTAGTGCTGTATCAGCAGAATCCATCCCCTATCTCCTCCCAAACAACATTCGGTTTAGAGGTCCATCCCCTATCTTCCCCTAAACCGTGGAGTACATCCCATATCTTCTCTCACACACACAACGTATATAAACATAGGTCATATACACAATCAATCAATACATAAAATTAATGTATTGTTTCAACCATCATATTCGATGGCACATCCAATTGATTAGTTTTAGTTTGCCTAATCATCATGCATTGTCTACAACAATCAAGACTACCCTCCACCGGTAGCCAAAAGCAATTATTTCTAAACAGATAATAAAAGCCCCAACAAATAAATTATCCGCATTTTCAAAAGTGAACGATTTATTAATCTGACTCCACTATTCCAACTCATAATGAACCAATATCATTATATCCAACTCAATTTCACAAATCCATAACTTTCCCAAATTAATTATATCAATTAATTTATACACAATTTAGGGTTTTCTCCCTCATCTCTCAATATTAACCCAAAGGTTCAAATATCAACAGCCAACAACTATAACATCATTTTGAGACCCAAAATACATATTATAAGCCAAAATCACAAAACCCTCTTTTATACATTTTGAAACCGTAAGTCCCAAAATCAAAACACTTAAACCACATGCTCAATATCTAGGTCAAAACCCATAAGAGTGAGTAAGAATCCCTACCTCAAATTCGGAGCTCAAAGGAAGAAGATGAAGAAACTCAACGTGCTCTAAAACCCAATATTCTCGGATCAAAATGTAGCCCTCGACGATCAACACACTTTTTGTAAAGGCCAAAGGGTTAAGGATCACTCCTACTAGATCAATACCTAGAGGGAAGGTAAGTTTTTAAAGAGAGAAGCTCTCAAATGGCTGTTTTCGAAAAGTAAGAGAGAGAATGGAAAGTAAAAAGTGATTTAAAATCACCCAGCGGATAACTCATATACGCATAACCCGCTCGAGCGGAGAATAGAACGCTCGAGCGTCAAGCACAAAAATCTAGACCCGCTCGAGTGCAAGAAGGCCCGCTCGAGCTCCAAGAAACAAAAGCAAAACACATCCGCTCGAGCGCAAAAAACCAGTCCGCTCGAGCGTAGATTTTCATCTCCCAGAACTTTTCAGAAAAAGAACTACCCGCTCGAGCGCCAACAAGCCCGCTCGAGCGCGACCCGCTCGAGCGCAAGAAACCCGCTCGAGCATAGAAAACACACCTGCAGAAGTTTTGCAGGGACACGAAATACTGGAAGGGTGTAAACCCCGCTCGAGTGTAGGAAGACCCGCTCGAGCGGACCATTCAAAAACTAGGCAACAACAATGGGAGCCAAAGCTCTACCAACCTGTAACAACTAAGTCCAACACATCCTAAAACTCAAACAAATGGATTTAAAGGATGACAACAAGACAAATACAACCACCAACTCCATGGAACCGAGTCCGGAATACAACTGAACAGTAAAAGGACAACCGGAATCGCTATAACCTCCCCCCCTTAAAGAATTTCGTCCCCGAAATTAAATACAAGTTTTCAAAAACAAGTTTTCTCCATTCTCAACAATCTTACAACACAATATTAGACATCTCGACCCATTACCGGTCAATCTCATCTCTTTTCAAGAGGCAATTCATATTGTATATAACAACCTGCATTTTCAACATGCTTTCCTTTGAAATTTACCAATTTCAATACATTCTCCACAATTCTATAACATTTGCAACATTAATATCATGCTTGCATTTCCACAAAATATTTAACATACACAATGTTAAAACAAACTTCCATTTTAAGGCAAGTTCTACAACATTTCCATAAACCAAAACATTTACCATGCTTTACAACTTAAGACATATACAATGCTTTTAAAGTTCAATAATATTACAAAATCTCTATACATGATTATACATCAACAAACATATCCGGATATTTCTCGCGGACTTCCAACTCACGTTCCCAAGTGGCTTCCTCCACTCCGTGATATCTCCACAAAACTTTCACCAAGGGAATGGTCTTGCCTCGCAAGACTTGATCTCGCCTATCCAGGACCCGAATCGGTCTCTCCTCATACGAGGCATCCTCACCTATCTCTAAGTCGGTCCAATCCAACACGTGCGATGGATCCGGCTCATACTTCCGAAGCATACTAATATGAAACACGTCATGTACCCCGGATAACTGCGGTGGCAAAGCCAAACGATAAGCAACCTCCCCAATCCTCTCAAGGATCTCAAAGGGACCGATAAACTGAGGGGATAACTTCCCACTCTTCCCAAACCTCACCAAACCTCGCCTCGGTGATATTTTTAAGAAAACATGATCACCCGTTTCAAATGCCAAAGGCCTCCTCCTACGGTCGGCATAACTTTTTTGGCGACTCTGGGCTGTAACAAGCCTCCTACGGATAAACTCAACTTTTTCCGTCGTTTCTCTAAACAACTCCGGGCCCAACAAAGGTGCATCACCCACCTCGGCCCAACAAACTGGAGACCTACACGGTCGGCCATACAAGGCCTCAAACGGTGCCATACCGATACTAGACTGAAAACTATTGTTGTAGGCAAACTCCACCAAGGGTAAGTGCCTCTCTCACGTCCTGCTAAAATCAAGGACATAACCTCGAAGCATATCTTCAAGGATCTGAATAGTACGCTCGGACTGCCCGTCAGTCTGAGGATGATAAGCCGTACTAAAGGTCAACTTAGTGCCCAAGGCACTCTGCAAACTCTGCCACAACCTGGCAGTAAAACGAGGGTCTCTATCTGAAACGATCATCACTGGAACCCCGTGCAACCTCACTATGTCCCGAACATACAAGTCGGCCAGATGATCTACCGAATCTCTCACGCGCATAGGGATAAAGTGCGCCGACTTAGTCAACCGGTCTACAACCACCCAAATAGCATCACTACCCCGCTGAGTCCTCGGAAGACCTACAACAAAGTCTATAGTGACATGCTCCCACTTCCAGTCGGCAATAGGCAAGGGTTGCAACAAACCCGCTGGCCTCTGATGCTCGGCCTTCACTTGCTGACAAGTAAGGCACTTAGACACAAACACTGCCACATCCTTCTTCATACCTCGCCATCAAAACTGGCGACCTAAATCTCGATACATCTTGGTGCCTCCCGAGTGCACCGCAAGACGTAAATAGTGAAACTCTCGGAGTACCTTCTCTCGGCAAGACTCCGGCACAAACAAACGGTCTCGATATCTCACACTCTGGTTGGGATACACAGACAAACCCTTCTCAACCTTCCCACTGGAGATCTTCTCTCGGAGGGATTCTACCTCAAGGTCACCTCCCTGTGCCTCTAACACCCGACTCACTAGCGTAGACTGCGCAATAACAGAAAACAAGGCCGCCGCCTCAACGGATTCGCCCAGAAACAAATCAAATTCGCCAAGTGCCCCGAACATCTCCCACTCCCGGATGGCTATACAAGCTACATCACTGATGGATTTCCTACTAAGGGCATCGGCCACAACGTTGGCCTTTCCCGGGTGATAGTGCAACTCAAAATCATAGTTCTCAATGAACTCCATCCACCTTCTCTGCCTCAAATTCAAGTCCCTCTGTGTAAACAGGTACTTCAAACTCTTATGGTCTGAGAATACCTCGAACCTCTCACCATAAAGGTAGTGCCTCCAAATTTTCAAGGCAAAGATCACTGCTGCTAACTCTAGGTCATGTGTAGGGTAATTCTTCTCGTGAATTTTCAACTGACGTGAGCCATAAGCTACCACTTTCCCCTCTTGCATCAACACACAACCCAAACCTTCTCGTGAGGCATCACAATAAACAGCATAACCTAAACCTCTCTTCGGAATAATCAAAATCGGAGCGGTGTTCAACCTAACTTTCAACTTCTGGAATGACTTTTCACAAGTCTCACTCCGTACAAACTTGACCCATTTCCGCGTCAATCTAGTCAACGGCAAAGCTAACCTGGAGAAATCCTTCACAAACCGGCGGTAATACCCAGCTAATTCCAAAAAACTGCGGATCTCAAAAACGCTCTTAGACTGTGCCCAATCCTGCACTGCCTCAATCTTGGATGTATCAACAGACACCCCTTCCCCAGATACCACATGGCCTAAGAATTTGACCTCTCCTAGCCAGAACTAACACTTCCCAAACTTGGCATACAGCCTATGGGCTCTAAGCAACTCAAGCACCACTCTCAAGTGTTCCTCGTGCTCCTCCTCCAAAGGTGAATAGATAAGAATGTCGTCCACGAAAACGACCACAAAGCGATCTAAGAATTCCCAGAAGATCCGGTTCATCAAGTCTATAAAGACTGCCGGTGCATTGGTAAGCCCAAATGGCATCACCAAAAACTCATAATGGCCATACCGCGTACGGAATGCCGTCTTCGGAATATCCTCCTCCCTGACCCTCAACTAGTGGTAACCCGATCTTAAGTCTACCTTAGAGAAACAATGGGAACCCTTCAACTGATCAAACAAATCATCAATACGGGGCATAGGGTACTTGTTCTTGACTGTAGCCCGATTCAACTTCCGGTAGTCGATACAAAGTCTCAAGGCACTATCTTTCTTTTTAGCAAAGAGGGCCGGTGTTCCCCACAGCGAAACACTAGGGCGAACAAAACCCTTATCTAACAATTCCTGGAGCTGAATCTTCAACTCACTCAACTCGGCTGGGGCAAAACGATAAGGTGCCATAGAAATCGGTGCCGTGCCGGGCACTAAATCAATAGAGAACTCTATCTCTCGGTGAGGTGGCAAACTAACGAGATCCTCGGGAAAGACATCCGAATACTCACAAACCACTCTTGGTAATACAATCTGGGTCTCATCACACTCACTACTCAAAAGGCTAGCAAGAAGACCTCTAAGCTCACTCCGCCCTCGCAGATCATACACCAGTGGTAACACACTACCAACCCGATCCCCCAAGAAATGAAAACACTCCCCGCTCAAGGTACATACTGTGACCCTCTGGCGGTAGCAATCAATAACAGCCCGGTATGACGATAGCCAGTCCATACCCAAAATAACATCAAATCCCGACATGGGTATAACTACAAAAGGAAACGGAAGCCGACGATCGGCGACCTCTATATCACAACCTCTACATCCTTGTTTCAAAATCAATTCACCCCCAACAGGTGATACAACACATATAGGAGATGCTAATTGTGCCAACTCCAACCCCAAAACAGATGCAAATGTAGTAGATACAAAGGAATGAGGCACACCCGTATCAATCAATACACTAGCAACCGAGTTGCAAAACAGAAAGGTACCTCTCACAACTGATGGAGCCGGTACTAGGTCCTGCGCGGTAACAGCATACACGCGCCCTGTAGGCCCCTGATCCACCTGCTCACCTCTATGAGCAAAAGACTGCTGCACAAACTGGGACGACGAAGCTCCTGGATTGGCCCTCGAGGCTTGCACAGACTGAGCTGGCTGATAACTCTGCGTCTGCCTAGAACCAAACACCCCTGAAGTGGCACTCAACTGTGGGCAAAACCTCTTCAGGTGCCCAGGCTGACCACACTGATAACAAGACAAAGGCTGGCCTCTTCCCTGACTCTGGGCTTGAGGTCGAGCTGAAGAAGAAGCTGCTCGCTGACCTCCTCCCTTCTGTGGGTAAACCAAAGACTTGTGGCCCAGCTGACCACACTTGTAACAGGTGATATCTCCCTGGTTACCTCTTCCCGAGCTTGCACTCGGCATTGGAAAAGTCGATCTAGTAAAACCTCCCTGAGACTGCTGAGGGTTAGAACCCCTCTGTCTCCTACCATCACCATGACCATCCTGGCTCCTTTTGGAGCCTCTCTGTCCTTCCTCCTCCTCCTGCATCATAATCTCCATATGAGCTGCAGCATCAACCAAACGCCCAAAATCCCGGGGCATTGGACCCCCAACTCTCATCTTAAGTCCATATCTCATCTTCTTCTCAAACTCGAGGCAACGACGTTCCTTGGACGCCACAAGTTCAGGTGCAAACCTGGACAAGCTAGTAAAAGCAGCCTCAAACTCGGCCATTGACAAACCCATCAGCCTAAGCTGACAAAACTGGTCTCTCAGCTTCTCTCTAATAGCTGGAGATAAATACTTCTCCTGGAAATCATCCACAAAAGCCTCCTACGTGCCACCAATACGACCCTTCGTGTACTTCCACCACTGACCCGCATCCCCCTTAAGCTGGAAAGATACCAAGGTCACTTTCAATGCTCCGTCCTCGATGCCAAGCATCTCGAACGTCTTTGTTATCTGTTCTAACCACTCATTCGCCTTAAGTGGCTCCTTCGAGTCCCCAATAAACTCGTCCGGATTAGACCAGAAGAACTCCCTCTTCAAGAAGGAAGGCCCTGCCTCAACAACCAGGGCCTACACTTGAGACTGAACCGGATTCTCAGCTCTGAGAATACCCATAGACTCCCTCAAAGCATCGGCTATTCCACGGGCCGAAAGCGCCCATAGCCTCCTGCCCTGCTGGCTCGGCCACATTGGCCTGGCCAACCCCCTCCTGCTGTGCCGGAATATCATCCGATAAAGGCATCTCCTACTACCACGCCTACCACGTCTACCTCCTCGTCCTCGTCCTGACATCCTAATAAAGGTAACGAAGAACGTTATCACATTCACCAATGTGCCGAAGCTATAACACTCGCGTCCTAATGCACGGACAACTGTCATTCACTCCACGTAAGTACATAAATACATAAGCACTTACGAATTTCGTTTCCGGATAATGATAGTCCCAAGGTGTTGCTAGAGTTCCGGTTAGAAACAGCATTGATCAAGTGCTTTTCCAACAAGACTCACAGAAACCCAAGGATCCAATCAACATCCTAGAAACTAAATCCCATACCCAAGTAGTCACATAAACATGTTATCACATAAGCACATAACATTACATCTAAGTCTCTGACAAGCGAGACAAACCCATTGTGATACTAATCACTTCCCACGTACCCAAAGTATTCAAACCCGGTACGCTCTGATACCAAGTTGTAACACCCTCAAAATCATACATAAAACCCATCATTGTAGACATGCAATGATATAAGAGAAATAAACACTTTTCTATTCATCAGAGTAGTTCTTACAAAAGTATTATATGTTAACAACAAAAGCAAATGCTCTACGGGCTTACAACTTTCCAAGTCAACACTTGGTTACAAAAAGAAGAGTACTACCTCAATACATATTAAGCCCTTGGCTTGAATTTACATGTAATACATCAAAGAAAGCAAAATAACAACACAGTCTGTCTGTCTCTAGCCTCCCAAGCTATGTCCTTGGAGGTAGCATGCTACTTGTACCTGAAAATGATGTCCCATATAGGGTGAGCCAACGCCCAGTAGAGATATGCTAAACACAATATGAGCAGTAACTAAGACATTAGCAATTGATAAATGTTTAACTCATATAAATCAATTCATAAACTATTTCCATTACATGACAACTGTGTCCATGTTTCATTTCATTTTTCATTTCTTATCCAGTTTTCAATTCACAACTACGGCTCAAAACCTGGCCAAACAGCTTAAATGAGGTAGTAACCCGTATTAAACATTTCCCACTTCATATTAGATAAGCATACTAATTGTATCAACATTTCAACAGATAAGTATATGAGCTATATCAACACTTCAACAGATAAGCATATAAGCTATATCAACACTTCAACAGATAAGCATATGAGCTGTATCAACATTTCAACAGATACACATTTTAGTGCTGTATCAACGGAGTCCATCTCCTATCTCCTCCCAAACAACATCCGGTTTAAAGGTCCATCCCCTATCTTCCCCTAAACCGTGGAGTACATCCCCTATCTTCTCCCACACACACAAAGTATATAAACATAGGTTATATACACAATCAATTAATACATAAAATTCATGTAATCTTTCAACCGTCATATTCGATGACACATCCAATTGATTAGTTTTAGTTTGCCTAATCATCATGCATTGTCTACAACAATCAAGACTACCTTCCACCGGTAGCCCAAAGCAATTATTTCTAAACAGATAATAAAAGCCCCAACAGATAAATTATCTGCATTTTCAAAAGTAAACGATTTATTAATCCGACTCCACTATTCCAACTCATAATGAACCAATATCATTATATCCAACTCAATTTCACAAATCCATAACTTTTCCAAATTAATTACATCAATTAATTTATACACAATTTAGGGTTTTCTCCCACATCTCTCAATATTAATCCAAAAGTTCAAATATCAACAACCAACAACTATAACATCATTTTGAGACCTAAAATACATATTATGAGCCAAAAATCACAAAACCCTCTTTTATACATTTTGAAACCCTAAGTCCCAAAATCAAAACACTTAAACCACATGCTCAATATCAAGGTCAAAACCCATAAGAGTGAGTAGGAATCCCTACCTCAAATTTGGAGCTCAAAAGAAGAAGATGAAGAAACTCAACGTGCTCTAAAACCCAATATTCTTGGATCAAAATGTAGCCCTCGACGATCAACACACTTTTTGTAAAGGCCAAAGGGTTAAGGATCACTTATACTAGATCAATACCTAAAGAGAATGTAAGTTTTTAGAGAGAGAAGCTCTCAAATGGCTATTTTCGAAAAGTAAGAGAGAGAATGGAAAGTAAAAAGTGATTTAAAATCACTCAGTGGATAACTCATATACGCATGACCCGCTCGAGCGGAGAATAGAACGCTCGAGCGTCAAGCACAAAAATCTGGACCCGCTCGAGCTCCAAGAAACAAAAGCAAAACACATCCGCTTGAGCGCGAAGAACCAGTCAGCTCGAGTGTAGATTTTCATCTCCCAAAACTTTTCAGAAAAAGAACTACCCGCTCGAGCGCCAACAAGCCCGCTCGAGCACAAGAAACCCGCTCGAGCGTAGAAAACACACCTGCAGAAGTTTTGCAGGGACACGAAATACTGGAAGGGTGTAAACCCCGCTCGAGCGCAGGAAGACCCGCTCAAGCGGACCATTCAAAAACTGGGCAACAACAATGGGAGCCAAAGCTCTACCAACCTGTAACAACCAAGTCCAACACATCCTAAAACTCAAACAAATGGATTTAAAGGATGACAACAAGACGAATACAACCACCAACTGCATGGAACCGAGTCCGAAATACAACTGAACAGTAAAAGGACAACCGGGATCGCTATAACCCCAGCATGTCAGCCAAGGGTAGCCCACTGGGAAGTTCATCAGCTGCACAAAGAAGGCCTCCCTTAGAGCTATCTGGAGGCTCGGTAACAAAGTAAATGGGCCCAATCTGGGATAAGGCAAGGGCAATTTCAGTATGGGTATGGCTAGAGAGTGGGTTGATGCAGGTAAGGGAAACCACAGGGCCCGGTGTGGAGTGAATGGGTTGGTCAGAGAATGGGCCGGGGGGGTTAAGCAAAAGGTTAACTGCATTAGGTCCATAGTAAGTGGTGGTCTGTAGTGGGTATTAGGCCACCTCTAGTTGTGGAGCTGGGTGCATAGTTGGGGTTCCACGTGTTGAGTGATCATACGATCCAGTGGTAGCAGAAGTTTCAGAGGGACATGGGGGTGCTACCTCGTCTGAACAAGTGAGTGGAGTGTGCGATCTCGTATTTGATTGGTTTAGTACCACGGCTATAGAAGGATCACGTGACAGTGGTACTATTGGGTATGGTTCAAAGGGTGTTGGCTGGCGACGAAGCAAACCCTGAAGTCTGTTCTTTGCCTAATTAACTTGCCGACAGTAGTGCTTGACGGGGAGGCCTGTAGGTCCAGCGGTTCCTATTCTCAAGTCTGGACCATACCCAGATTGCTCCCCTACCTCTTTAGATACAAACTTACACCCATTGCGGTCATTGCCTAATCTCCCACATGCATAACAGATGTTCGATAGTTTTTCGAACTTGTAGGATATCCAGATATATGTGCCCTCTGATGGGCGTTTGAGCCAAAAACCTCGAGGTAAGGGCTTAGTTGTGTCAATCTCCACTCAGATACGCAAAAAACTACAATACAATAATAACCCCTCTGTATGAGCTTCTACCCGAACCAATCGCCCCACATGGTTACCAATGATCTCACCATTTTGCTTAGTGAGCTTGTTAAAGGGTAGCTGTAGACATCCCATTTTTGATCGCCCACAAGACTTGGGCGCCACAGGTTGATCACTCGATGATGAAAGTTATGCTGTGTAAAGGTTCGATTTCTTCGGCAAGAGGAGCTTCAAATCCCAACCTTACACCTCATTTTTGGGCCAAAACTATTTTGAACAAAATGATTTTAGACCTTAAAACTCTCTCTCTCTCAAAATATTTTTGAAAAAAATTTCTACGATGTTCCGAGGCTCACATTTCATTAAAAATTATACTTTTCGGTAAACCGAGCAAGGATAAAGTCGAAATAAATGAAAGAGAGCTGAAATCATTGAAAAATATTTGAAAACACCTTATTTAGAGGTTTGGAGTTGAAGAAAATAGGAAGGGAGGGAGGAAAACTAGTTGAGGAGAAGTTAGGCATGAATTCGGTTAGGACCAAAATTGAGCAGCTTTCACTAAAATAGACATATCTCTTATCACACTTAGAATTTTTATGTAAGGCTGACATCATTGGAAAGAAGACTTCTGGGGCTTCAATTTAGACTCAAGAATGACTTGCAAAAGAGTCCGGATGAAGGAGATATGCCCATTTGAAGTTGGACCTAGAGAGTAGATTTTTCTAGCCGGCCACTGGTGGAGTTTGCTGGCTATAGATGGGCATTGACGGCCATATGTCAGCCATGAATGGGATTTTTCGGCCATGTGTCAGCTAGGGGTGAATTTTTTTGGCCACCAGTGATAGCCGGTCGGCCATTGGTGCAAAAAAGGCAGTTTTCTATAGATATTTTCCTCCAGCTGTTTTCACAATGTTCCAGTTGTCCTATATGGATATTTTTGACCTGAAGCCACATTTTTCTATATATAGAAGACCTTCTCTATTGTTTTTAAGGTTGGAAAAATTTTGGGAGTCTCTCTCTCTAGATTTCTCTCTCTTTCTTGAACTTTTGTGCATACAAGTGTAGATATACTTCAAGTTTGCCTATCAACCCTTAACCAAAGTTGCTTATCTTTGGGCTGAGGTTACTTGGGACCCTTTTTGAGCTCTAGAAGGTGGTCTTGGCTTGATTTATTGCCTCAATTGTGTCTTGGCTTCAAGAGGCATAACACTCTCCTTTTAAGCTTGTTTTGCACAATTGTTTTCCTATCTCTTTCCAATATTTTGGGACTGTTTTTAGCCTGTGTTTGGACTGTAAAAAACTCTATTTGTGTAGCCTAAAAGTGGTGGCTTGAGGCTATTTTCAGTTAAGGGGTGGTTCATCCATCTTGCTTCTTTGCTTGTAAAGTTTTTGTGCCTTTGTTCATCACTTTCAAATCAAATTTTTTGGGCCTTTTTACTACTGCTTTTCAGAGGTTTTCAGAGGCTAAAAATGTTATTTTGAGGTCCCAAAAATAAAGGGGTTAGCCACCCCTCTTTATTCTTGTTTACTAGCTCAAAAACTCCAGGTTTTAGCTTATTATTTTAGCTACTTTTGTCTTCATTCCAGCATGTTTTCTAACTAATTTTGGGCTATAAAAACTCTGTGTTTTTAGGCTGAAGCTTGGGTCCTAAAGCCATTAAAGATTGAGGGGTTGATAGCCCTTCTTTGTACCTTATTTTGGAGGCCTTTGCCCTTGTGTTTCCTACCCTTGCATCATCTTTTTCAGATCTTTTAAACACTATTTTTCAAAGCTATTTTAGTGGCTAAAATCATGTTTTGAAGTCCAAAATCGGAGGAGTTAGCCTCATCTCATTGTGGCTTGTTTGCATGCTTAGTTAGCTTCATATGTTAGCATATTTTTCTAGCTTAATTTAGCTTAATTTCAACATGTTTTTGCTTCTGAAATAGCCTACTTTAGCTCTGTTTTGGGCTGTTTGGGTCAGTTAAGTCTCATTTTGCATGGTTGTAGCGTAATAGTTCTCACAAGCTTGGTGTTTTAGGCTCTAGACACCTTCTTGTTTGAGTTGATAGCACTCGTTTATGCTTTTATCACTCATTTCAGCACTTAACGATCTCTGCAACCTCCCTCCATTCTTAGTTTTATTTTGCTTTGAAAGTGGTTTCAAACCATTTGTTTGCCTAAGTGTGAAATGAAGGTGCTACACCTAATAGTTTAATCCCTTAGGGGGTTCATTACCAATAGTGTAATGCCTCTTTCATGCCCAAAGCAACTTGGGGTTTGAGCCCTCTTTCCATTAGAGGACACTCACTAATGGACTTAATGAATTAATGAATGGTTTGGTAATTAAAATGAGTAAACAAAATTGGCAAGTAAAAGAGGCAAGATAAACATTCTTTGTGTTTCATTGCTTGTGTTCAAATCGGACGTTAATTTGAACACAAGGAAAATGAGACATTTCATACTCAAAAGTGATGAAATATGCCACTTTCTTTGGTCTCCATTGCCCTTGATCATGCATGATAGGGTGATGGTCCTTTTGGTCTTGTCTTTGCATTCAATTAATCTTGCACAATTGGTTTCACAAGCCATCATGCAATGATATTGCTTGATTGATGGTTTGTGAACCAAAGCTTGTCATTCCTTTGATTTTCCCATGAAAAGGAGAGGTAAGGTGTGCAAACAACTCTTGAGAAATGTTCTGTTTTGCTCTCTATTGCAACAAGGAAGCTCAGACCATCAGTGGCCGACAACCATCACCAGTAGCTAACCAGCCACCATTGGTAGCCGACCAGCCCCCCTGTTGCCCACCAATGAAATTTGCACAGTGTGTTCCTAAGATGGAGCAGAGGTGTTCTGGAAGTGGACAGTTTTTTTTGGTGTTCAAATATGCAAACAGAGACATGCAGTAGCAAGACAGTCCCTTTTTGGGTGAAAACCGAGCAGGTGCATGAGCCTCCATTGCATTCCAAGTTTATTTATCGCTTAAATACCTAGCTTAGGTACATGTTATAATTAATTAGTTGTAGCTAATTAAGTGTTGTAAATAATTGGTTAGTTTAACTAGTTATTTGATTTCGGTTTGTAATAATTTGTTAACTAGAATAGTTAATTAATTTAGTTTGTAATAATTAGTTAACTTAATTAGCGTAGCTAGTTTGGTTAGCTTATTCATTCGGACCCTTCTTCACGAGGGCGTAATGTTATAACAAGTGTACATGCGTGTGTGTATGTCTTCCAACCCCACGTCTTTCTCCTTTTTATTTAATCGCTTTTGATGGTTAGATTAGGGATCATATTTTAATTAGCATATTGCTTGCATCCATTCATTTGTATTGCATGCACCGAGGCTCGGCGCATCATTCAAACTGCATCGTCATTTTAAATACTTATTTGAATACGTGTTTAACCGTATGTTATCAAATTGATCCATATGCCATATTAGTAGCTGAGCCTATTAATTGCATTCTTTACATGTGTTGTATTAGACATCTTGTATAGTTAGGATCATGCATCTTTCTAACTAGTTTCTGTTTTGGCTTGGAGTACTTGGTGAGTTTTTACGCTTTAGCATACTTGCATAAGTGTAAATGTTGCCATATTTAGCATACTTGCCATGAGGTTATGTGCTTAAATGCTAAACTGCATGAATACCTGTGGATGAAGGCTTGTTGTTTGAATTGGAATGATTCAACAAATGTGCGTTTTAAGCCCACTTTGTTGAGTGGCAAATCATGTTTTAAGCCCACTATGTTTGGTGGCAAATCCGCATTTTTTAAGCCCACTTGAGATGGCAAATTCAAACCATTTTCGCAAACAAACATGAGTTGAGTTCCAACTTGAGCAAACTAGTCTATACTTGCTTGTGCGCATCACATAGTAAACCTAGATTAATAATCGGAATAAGAACACATAATGTTTATAAAAATCATATCATGATTAGTAGAGGTCGATCTTTGATCAGGCGAGCGGGGGTACTCATTTCAGGATCTTCCCCTCTCGTACCCAAGTTCCAAAGCCAAGGCACCTTTGGTGATGACGGACACGTGGCCTTTAGC
Source organism: Camellia granthamiana (assembly GCA_036172215.1). Classification (NCBI taxonomy): domain Eukaryota; kingdom Viridiplantae; phylum Streptophyta; class Magnoliopsida; order Ericales; family Theaceae; genus Camellia; species Camellia granthamiana. Next base: position 113,703,649 of record CM069908.1, on the reverse strand, counting down.
ACGAGTCAAGGTTTCCTAAATTTCTCCAAAATAAAATATTTAGGTTGCGACTATGTATCTGACAAAGTAGTCCAATTTTGGCATTATTTGATTTAAAATCGATTTTTCAAAAGGTTTGCCGGATTTAGACTCTTTGGTATTTATCAGTTTCACATTGTACTTGTGAAACTAGATTCAGAATCGCGGAAATCTGAACTGTGAGGCCTTCTTTTCAAACCTTTCCGAAAGACGGGGGCGCGGAAAAATGCGAGTCCACAGTAGCCCATGGGCTTGAACCCAGAACTGGCACCACTTGAAATCAGTCTCGTCCATAGTTTGTCCTGCGATTAGTGGTTGAAGAGCTAACAAAAAACCGATGATGGACTAGGGGTTGTCCCTTAAGATTTTATTACGATCTTCCTCATCAGTGAATTGGAAGAGAAAGGACATTTTCTATCCATGAGGAAATCGAAAACTCACATTTAGTTCGCCAAGCATTACGAATAATGGTAGTAACTACACTTCTATTCAGTGGTTTAGGGGCCAACACCTTCCCAAGGAGACAGAGGTGGGATAGATCCTTATTCTCACCCGATCCTTCGAGGGACAGACAGTCGAACTCCGGGAGCTCCATTATGTTAGACGCCATAGATAAGAAGAGAAAGGGTTGATAGGGGAATGTGTGGGTACATAAAGTATCTGGGTAGAGTAGGGGAGGATGGGGATTAGGGTGAAAGAAAGGGGAAGAGAAGAAAGAAAAATGAGAGAGAGAGAGAGAGAGAGAGAGAGAGAGAGAGAGAGAGAGAGGTGGGGATGGGTAAAGAATGGGGTTAACAGGGAACAGGGGACGAGGGATGGGTAAGGGGGAGACTAAGAGAGATGGAGAAGGAAAGTTAAGGTAGGTAACGAGTGGTATGACAGATGGAGTTCGATAAACAGGGATGAAGAGGCTGTATGAGGGTAAGGGAGAAAGAGCCAGCAAGGTGGGGGAAAAGGATGAAGATGCCAGCAGCTTGGGATGAGCCCGGAGAGACTGTCCTAGGACAGAGACGCTCTCATCCTAGAGAGAGAATTTGAATATCCCTTTCAGCACAAGTAATTAGAATGTCACCACACTTGACAAATGAACTTTGTTGTGTTTCTGGGTTTGTGAATTGGATTCAATCAGTGTCATGACATAATCAAAATGAAGGAGTGATACTTTGGTTATCCGCGAATGCTTCCAAAGGTGACTCTCTGGAATTTCTGGTTCTTTCTATAGTATGTGAAATATTTGTACCAATTGCTTTAATCATATCGAAATGTTAATTTTGTCAATTTTGTTCATAAAATTTGCTATTTGAAGTAATTTCGGACAGTCACCTAAAAAATTAATGGAATAGTAATAAAATATGCATTTGGTATCACTTTTGTATTTAAATTTTGAATTTTGTCTCCAAGCCCTTCAATACTATATTTCATCTTCTTCATTAGGTTTTTTTTTTTTTTTTTCTTCTTTTCGGGAGAACTTTGAAAACGTAATTCACATGGAAACTAAAAGCCAAACCATCAGGCCATCCCCTGCGCTTCGATATGCAAACTAATTGCTTTAATTTGGCATAATCTCAACACATGAATTGAAGATAGATTTCAGTGATATTAAGTGTTTGATCGGAATAAACTTTTTTAGTCTGACTTTTTGATTTTTCAACTATTTTAGCCTAACTAAAAAAATTTTGTTTGGGATGAAGTTTTGGCCTTTTTTTTAGTAGTTGATTTGATGATTGTAAGAGAAAAAAAATGAAATGATTATAATTTAGATAAAATATTTTGTCCTATTTTGGCCTTTTAGTCTATTTTATCTTTCTGTGGACTAAATTAACTCTTATTATCTTGACTTGTTAGTAAAAAATGAATTTTTCCAAACCCAAGTGAATTGCAAGTCCTGCAATTTGCTTGTTCTGTCAAATGAGTAACCACGATATAGAACTCAAGACTCTTATCTTCACTGGGATTTTTGTTTTTTTATCCCCATCTCACACTACACGATCAGGTCAGACACTCCCACAGAAACTTAACTTAGAATTATGAGAATCTGGACAGATTGAGAGAATTTGATGTTTGATCGATTGTGTTCTAGGACTTGAAATTGTGATTGTCAACTCTGATCCATAAACAACCATCCAAATTAACAAAGAAACTCTGATTGGAAATATGGTTATAACTTGTTAATCATGAAGATATTAGACAAAATCTAAATGAGATACAGAGCACCAGGGATTCCACCTTTGTTAACAATGAAAATGGATTAGTAGTGCAATTATACATTTCCAATATTCACAAACCCAATAAAATACAAGTTAAACAAAAACAAAAGCAATATCTATTTTTCCTAATTACAGCATCTTCCACTTTAAGTAAGACCATCCTTTGTAACTTTAAAAAGCCTCTACACATTTAAAAAATTAAAGAACTAAAAAACCGGATTAGGCATGAATGCAGTTCTTCACTTTAGTCCCTCCAAAAATAACGCTAAGCAGCGGATGGAGCGGGCATGTAATGACCAACACTGGTCTCCGATTGTGCCACCCCTTCAATGAGTGATATGTCAGTCTTGTAATCCAATGACTCATCATTGTATATGTCCCACCAATTCTTTACTAGCATTTTGATGTCTTCTCTATCCATGTTCTCTTCTTTCCCAGTATACCTCCATGGCTTCGATCCCTGAAAAATACCCAAACAACAAATTCACCCCTTCAGAATATTGATTTCATTTAATTAAAATAATTTGAGATAAAAATTAAAGAATTGGATTATAAATTATCATAATCACTCACCGCAGCACAGTAGTGAACTACTTTCACTTTATCAAGCTCAATGTTCTCTGGGTGGCGCCACAACATGGCCAAAACAAGGTTGTAAATTGGTGGGATAGGCTTGTAAACATCCTTAAAGAACATGTTCAAAAAGTCCTGAAAGCACAACCATTAAAGCCCAAATCAAATTAGAGGCAAAACATATATATATACACATGTAAAAAACAAATTCTCAATCCCTGCATCACAATATGTGAATGAAAATCTATCAGAATAACTGGTTGTGAATTTTAAAGATGGAGATATCTAGATTTTGAATTGACAACAATAGGTCATATACCTGCTCAGCAAAAGGGGTAGGAGGGATGATTTTGAGAGTGTTCAAGAGGTCTTCGTAGACGGAGAGACTAGGCTCATATACAAACATGCCAGCATTGAAATAGAGGGGAGGCTTGGGACCCAATTCAGCAGGCCATTGGACCTTATTAGGACATTGTTGACAGTACCCAATCTTGTACTGTGGGGTGTGAGACCATGTCTTCTCGCAGAAACAATCTTTCACAGCATAAAAGTATCCATTTGGATTGTCAAAGAGGTGGTCTATATTTTCAAACACCTGAATGTCTCCGTCCAAATATATCATCTTATGGTACTCCACAAACTGCAATTAAATCACAAACAAATGTATATGACTTTATTATGGCGCTGTTTGGGAATGGTGGGTTGAGGTTATTATAGCCTGAAATGAGAAATAAGTTAAAAAGCAAAACTGTTCAAAGTTTTTCAAAAAAAAAAAATAGGCTCAGCGCCGGGCAGTGTAGGCTGTGCCTACACTGTCACAGCCTCAAAAGTCATCATCAACGGCTAAATTACCATTTTACCCATTTACATCAATTTAAAAAATTATAATTTATGGACAAATTTGTCATTTTAAATTCAAACATTATTTCAACATACTTTTCAATACAACAACTCAACTAAAAATTCATCTCATCTTCTCAAACACAAAAACTAAAATAGCCTACTAAAATAGCCAAAAAACTAAAAAGCCTCTAAAATAGCCACTTCCCAAACGAGGCCTATAGCTACAAAGATAATTATTAGTATGAATGACACAAAATTACACAGGCATATACCTCCCAGATGCGAAGCTTGGAGTAGTTGATGACGTAGTAGGCCCTAGCGAACTGGGTTTGGTTCTCAGGTGGGTAAACCGGTTCGATCTCACGGACTATGCAGCCCTGACCCACCGGCATACGGCGGTGCTCCGCCGGCACATCTGGCAGCACTGCCACCACAAGCGGGTACGCAGTCTGGACCTTCCTCAAGCCCTTGGCCAGCCCAACCACGCCATTCACGTAGTCACCGTTCCCAGCCAAGAACGTGACATAAGCTCGGCTCGTCAGGCTCGCCGCCTTGACCAGGCTTGTGGCCTTGGTGGTTCCACTTACAAGTTTAGGAGGAGCCATGTGGTTTTTCACAACAAATCTTAGAATTTGAAAGAAAGTGGTCTAGAGATGAAGAAGTTTTTGATGAAATGTGAGAATGGTTTGGTGAGTTTTGTGGGTTGAATGGGGGAATGCTGCTTTATTTATAGGCGTTGGTGGATATATGGAATAAATCTGTTTTTTTTTTTTGGTGTTTGATGGAGGATAACGGCGTCGTTTGGTGGGTAAGAAATGTCAATGAAATGGGGGCCAAACAAATCGGACTGTACGTGCTGTGTCTGTCAGTGTGTAGGCGGTGATCAGATCTGTCGGCTGTGTATTTGTAGTAAATTACTATAGAAATGGATAATGGAAAATGAGGTCGTCTGTGTTACTAGAAGGGTACTTACTACACTAATACTAAAAATGAGTCGGTCATCTATTTGTTTTCATATTATCTATTTCTATTTATATGTCATTATCTTATCTGTTCATCTAATTTGTTTATTTATTTATATTGTTGATGACTTTTTTGTTGCCTACTAGCAATGGCAGTGGTTACGTACTAATCACCAAAACAAAACAATCCTTGGATCTAATGCTATACGTCAAAAAAAATGAATTATTCCCCAATTTTCTTTATAATTTTTCAAGCTAAAAAAATTTAATATTCAAATTGGAAAAGTTAATTTTAATTCTTAGTTTCAATTTTTTTGATCGGCTTCTTAGTTTCAATTTTATTGAACAACATTTATCTTTCTCGTACATAATTATATAGTCGGTATTACTATGACATAAAAATTTTCATTGATTATTAATATTGGGAGACTTATTTATAAGTCCTTTTTCAGAATCTTATACTATGATAAGTCCTGTGTAATTTTTTATAGAGTCTCAAGTCCTATTTTCATAAGAATGTATTCCACAAGATCCTAATCTTTTTACCCCCATTTTCACACCTTCCCTCTCTCGCTCTCTCTCTCTCACTCCCAACCACCGAATTGATATCAATCTTGTGCGGCTTCGCAAGCTTCTTCGCGAACGGTGTCACCACAATCTTCCGGGGCGACAGAGGCAGCCGGAGCTGGTGGCGGCGGAGGAGGAGGAGCAGAAGGAGCAGAATGAGAAGAGGAAGTAGCGGCAAGCACATCACACACAAACCTCACAAGCGATCAAAGATGCAATCCGAGAGAGAGAGAGATGTCGTGCCTGTCTTGAGAGAGAGAGAGAGCTGCCCGTGTGTGTGTGCATGGGTCTCTAGAGAGAGAGAGTGCCGTGTATGGATGTGTGTTGAGATCAGTGTGTGTGTGCATAGGTCTCTAGAGAGAGAGAGTGCCGTGTGAGGGTGTGTGGGTGTGTGTTTCCTGTATGTGTGTGTATGGGTCTCTAGAGAGAGAGAGTGCCATGTGAGGGTGTGTGGGTGTGTGTTTCCTCTATGAGAGTGTACGGGTGTGTGTTAGAGAGAGAAGAGAGAGAGAGCTGGGTTGTGTAGTAGTGCTGGGTTTGGTCCTTGGTTTGGGGAGAGATCAACAGAAGTGGGGGTGCCCATGTGTAGAGGGTGTGTGTATTCTATGAGGTAGCAGTGGTGTGTGTGGGTGTTAGTAGTGCCGTGTGTGGGTGTGTGCTTGGTGTGTGTGTTACAGTGTATGGGTTTGTTCTCCTATGTTTGTTGTAATGATTTTTTTTTTCTTTAAATGCCTATGTTTTCTTTGATTTTTCTATATAAAAAAAATAAAAAAATTCAAAAAATAAATAATTTTTTAAATTTTACAATTAATAATACAAAATAAAAATATATTAAGATTATATATCTATTTCAAAACAAACGGATTAACAAAATAAAAACTTATTAAGTTTGCGAAACGTAACGTGACACATTACGTTACGTTTATGTAAATGTCACATTACGTTTATATAGGTGTCACGTTACGTTACGTTTATGTAGGTGTCACATTACGTTCATATTGGTGTCACGTTACGTTTATATAGGTGTCACGTTACGTTACGTTACGTTTATGTAGATATGTCACGTTACGTTTATATAGGTGTCACGTTACGTTACATTTATGTAGATATGTCACGTTACGTTTATATAGGTGTCACGTTACGTTACATTTATATCAATTTCCTTTATATGGTTTTATTACTAATTTATGATATTAACAACTAATATTAAGGGTAAATGTGTCAACAAACTTCCCACAGGACTTATGGGAATATAAGTTTTTTAGTAGGACCATATGTAGCATAAGTCTCCCTAATAGGACTTCTAAATAATTTTCCCTTAATATTATTTAGCAAATAATAATATTATTAATTTTTTTATTATTATATACTTAATATTCCTTTGTTAAAGACAGAAATGTAGAGCCCACCACGGCAACAGATTTTGTACAGGTAATTGATTTTTGCATGGAAAGATACTAATAATATAAAATTGAATGGAAAGCGTAAAAGTGGGCTACTGAAATATAATAAAATAAAATAAAGTTCTATTTTAAAATTTTTAAAAAATAAGATAATAATAAAAATAAACGTTGACCTCTGACCAAAGACTGACTACCAACGAAAAATGGAAACAGTTAGCACCAAAGTCGTCGTCGGTGAAGCCACGTGGACATCTTTGCACTAAGCATCTGGCATTCCTACTTGAATGGACATCTTTGCTTGGCTTTCTTTTTTCTCTTTATCTACAATTTTTTTTTAATTAATAAAAATAAACCGATTAAGTTTTGCAGGTGTGCACATTTTCTAGTATTATTAAAATAAATTTTATTTTAATTTTAAAAATTTTATTATAGATATATAAAGAGAGATTTGTTAAAAAATTCGTTTTCAAGTGTTTGTATTCTAATTAGTTCATAAGATATTCTTATATTCCAATAAGTCTTATTGTTTGAACATTTAATCTACCAAATTATAATTCTCATATTTAAAGTATTTTATGCACATTTGTATTCTTACAAATATTTTTTGAATGATTAGCAATTTGGTAATGTGGACATTCATATTTTACATTGTGAATATTCACATTGACGTGTGAATGTTCACATTGACAGCTTGAACATTCACATTGACGATATGAACATTCACATCGACGGTGTGAACGTTCACATCACAGAACATTCACACTGTAAATATGAATATTATTAGGAATATTTTGATAACTATATCACTCATAAAATTTATTAAAATATAATAAAATAATATAAATTAAATAAAATATAAGTAAATAAAAAGAAATTTATAAAAAAAATGCCCCATATATAAATGTAGCCATTCTATTACTTTTGCTAATATTTTAATTCATTTTGTAAAAGTTATTGCCATCACTCTGACACTTTTACAACTTTCTTAATTAAAAATTAAAATTTATAATATTAAATACTTTATCGACACTTTATGAATACTTGAGCAACACTTTTTAAAACTATCCGTGCACGTTCTATATGAGATCATCTCTAACGGTGAATTAAAGTTGGCATTAGATTTAAATTTTGATGAAAAAGGTATTTTTTTATGCTCCAATCGTTGCACCAAATTGATATCAAAATGAAAATTCAACAAAAAAAGCATCAAACTGAGAACAAGCTATAGATTTTACCAAATCATTGTTACTGACCGTTGAAAGAGATACACCGGTCAACCAGCCGGTTGCCCGGCCGGTTGACCAACCGGTCGACCGATTTTCTTTAAAAAAGGTAGGTTCAAACCGGTCAAAAAAGGTTCAAACAGATTAAAAAAATAATAATAATAATAATTTTGTCTTACCGGTTGACCGGCCGGTCAACCAACCGGTCATCCACCAGCAAACACAATTGATGAATTTTGTACTGAAGAGTCTTTAGATGAATTGGGTACACAATTGATGAATTGGGTACTGAAGAGTATTGAACACTTGACACGTCCATTAAGATCTGAGAGAAAAGCTTTACATGCTTTATACGTGGAACTTGAAGAGGAGAGAAGTTCCTCTGCAGTTGCAGCTAGCCAAACTATGGCGATGATCAATAGGCTTCAAGAGGGCAAAGAGAAGATGAGAATGTTGAGAAAAAGCAAGGATTGTATCGCAAGAAATGATATTTACGCTTATGACACTTCCATCCAAAGACTCTTCAGAAATTATTCACATAGCGTTTAAAGCTGCAAAAAAATATATATTTACACTTATCGGTCGACCAACCAGTCGACCCACAGGATTTGATACGGGATTTGATGAACCGTTGGAGCATGAAGTATCAAATTGAGGAAATGGCCATTTTTTTACTCAGATTTGGTGAAACATTAGGTGAACCGTTGGAGATGCTCTGATGAATAATATTAGTAACAATCATGCTTGGTTGCCGTTTTTTGAAAAAATGATTTGAAAATTGTTTTTTGAAAAAAAATACTTGTTTGGTTTTTAAAAAAATATATTATTACAATTTCAAATTTCCTTCTAAATTAATGATTGAAACAATTAAAAAAATATAAAAAAATCACATCAAAATATTCTCTCAGATTTTTTTAATATATATATATACATACATACATATATGTACCTATATGTACATATTCTACTAAAGCCTACCTATCTCATTTTCAAAGCCTACCTATCTTATTTTCAAAGCCTACCTATATGTACCTATTCTACTAAAGCCTACCTATCTCATTTATTTTTTTGAAAACATAACTCATTTTTTAGAACAAAAATGTTACGTTTCAGGAAAAAAAAAAAACGGGAAAACGATCAGGAAAATGGAGGAGGAGGAGAAGGAGGAGGGGAGGAGGGGGGAGGATGAGGAGGGGAGGAAGAGGAGAGGAGGAGGAGGCCGATCGTCGCAGCCGCCGGTCGGCTACCCAGCCCCGGTCGTCTGCCCAGCCCCGCCGTCGCACGCCTCCGCCTCTGCCCACCTCCTCCTCCGCCTCCTTCCATTTTTATGGCCCCCTCCAGTTCCTCCTCCTCCCCCCTCCTCCTCCTCCTCCTCCTCCTCCTCTTCCTCCCCCTCCTTCCCTCCTCCTCCTCCTCCTCCTCCTCCATTTTCCTGATCGTTTTCCTGTTTTTTTTTTTCCTGAAACGTAGCATTACTCTTTTTAGAATAACCAAACAAGTTGTATAAAATTTTCAAAAAATCATATTCAAAAAACCACAACCAAACACAGTGAATGTTTTGCATTCTAAGAAATTCAACTTGAGCACTCTAAATATGAGATTGTTTTGCATTTTTTTGAATGGAACTGTTATGTAGATGATTTTTTTTATGTTTAAGTTATGGAATGTATGTTTATTTTAATTTTAATTAGAGTTATATTGCTTCTTCTTCTTCTTCTTCTTTTTTATCAACAAAAAATCCTTTTTTTATTATATTTAAATAAACTATTCATATATTTAATATATAATAAATTTATACAAATATAAATTTTTAACTTGTCTTGGCATATTTCATTCTACAGTTTTCAAAATTTGTGGTGTCATTGAGTCTATGCTACTTTAGGGGATAGTGTCGGCAACATATAAAAAATAAAGCTTGTGTTTGAATTTACATTTAACATGTTTTACCTATTTTTAACGGAAAATGCGTGAGAGCTCGAATATGAATGGCTCGAATGGCTCGAAAATATTCTCTTACCGGTAAGAGAATATTTTTTAGGCTATGAAAATATTCTCTTACCGGTAAGAGAATATTTTCGAGCCATTCGAGCCGTGATATTCGAGCTACGTAGCAGTTCCCATTTTTAACTCTATTATGATTTTCTGCAATAAAAAATTGTTGTTCTATATATGAACATGTTATGACCCCAATTTGTCCTAAAACACGTGTCGATTGATCACTTTTATTTTTGAGTTAAAATTGATCAAACTTGATGTATCCAATCCATTTTTCTAACCAAATCAACTCTAATATTTTTATGTAAAACTACAAAATAATTTAATAAAAAGTACAATTTCGTGTAGCTTTTTTTTCTTAGTCCATACATAGATGTCCACACTCAACCTCTCCAACAAACTGTATCATGTCTTTATCTATTTATTATTTTTTCCCTTGCTACTTCTAACCCTTTTTATGGTTCAAGACTTCAAGTCTTTTTATATTTGCTATATGTGATTTTCTTAGAAATTTCCATCATTGTTAATTTTCTTAGAATTCAATTTGATGTCAATTATTAATGTCAATCACTTTCATATTCAATCGGTATTTTCATTATCACAATTATTAATTCCTCCATTAAATTTGATGATATCAATTTTTTTAAAATTAAATTTTAGCTCAAAGAAAGCATGTTCTTTTTCAGGTGTCAAAACACTCGTTCTCTTAATACAAATACTAGCATGTAGTCCATTTTTTACAGTAAAAGTGTAGATGTATAGGTTCGACACTCGGCAGTATCATACAAACAGAATTCTACAACACTATATTTTGTGAACGTTGCCTCACACTCGTTTTTTGTATGAAAATTCGTATAAAAATTAATAAAATAATTATATTGATCTCTTTCAAAATTTGAAAAACGTATAACAAGTCTTTCTTATATAAATATATTAATTAAAGTTAAAGGGAATAAATTTACATTAAAATTTTTGCTACTAAATTAGTATATGAAAATAAAATTGTGTTTGCACACCTCCCTAATCATGTCTACTCTTTCATTTGGCAAGACAATTGAGATTTATTTAGCCTATTAAAAAAAAATTAAAAAGTTAATAAAATAATATATCACATTTAAATTATAATAATTTTTTTTTATTTCATAAAAACATAAAAAAATTAAAAATTCATCTCAAACGAAATTTTTTTAATCAGACTAAAATAATTAAAAGATTAGATTAGATTTTTTTTTTTTTTTTTCAAACGAAGTCACATGCCGAATGCAACGGAATAACTGACGCATGTAATTGCTCAGCGTCATGCGTCAGTGCGAAGGTGTCCACCTGACGTAACCGACAACGACTTTCGTGTGAGAAGTAACCTGACAGACGTTACCGTTTTTGGTTCGTAGTCGCGTCTTTGGTTGGTGAAAGTCAAGCAGATTACCGTTTATTATTATTATTATTATTATTTATTATTATCTTATATTAAAAAAATTAAAACATTTATATTTTTGGATAAATTATATTTACATTATTGAGATTTTGATTTAATACTGTTGGCTTTTTAGCTTTCGAAGGGTATTTTTGTAAATGCGAGCGTGCCAGTAAAGATCAATCAGTCCTTACAGAAATTATAATTGACAACCAATTATCAGACGATTGTGTTTTAGTTCTTTCAGCTTCAATGAAGAGGACTTTTACTGGTGGCTTGACTTAGGAGAATTTAAGCAAAATAACAAGTAAATGACGAACAATTGAAGTATTTCATTAAAATGAAAACTTACAATGATCCAAACTCAGCCTCGTAGAGGTTTACAGCAACAATCTACTTGAAACTACTCCTATGAATGAAGTGCAGTGCAGGAATTTAAAGTGCAGGAATGTAAAGAACAGGTATTTAAAGTGCAGGAAATGTAAAGACTGGAAATGTAAAACTGGAAAAGAAAATAGGGCGAATTACACTAATAGTCCCTATAGTTTGGGGGTCGTGTCACTTTGGTCCCTGACTTTTCAATTGTGACACTAACAGTCCCTATAGTTTGGGGCTCGTGTCACTTTGGTCCCTGACTTTTCAATTGTGACCCTAACAGTCCCTGAATTTTGAATTTTGTTCCAAATAAGGACAATTGAAGATATTATTACTCAATTTTAAGGATAAAGTCATCAATTTGATAAAATATAAACTAATTTGACAAAAATAAATGTCAAAAAAAATATTTTTGAATTTTTAAGTATTATTTCTACCCACCAAAGACATAATAAGAATTAATTTGGTAAATAAATAAATAAATAAATGCTTAAAAGATTTATTAATTTTGTATAATTTTATCTCTAGTGGGTAGAAATAATGCTTAAAAATTCAAAAATAATTTTTTTGACATTTATTTTTGTCAAATTAGTTTATATTTTATCAAATTGATGACTTTATCCTTAAAATTGAGTAATAGTATCTTCAATTGTCCTTATTTGAAACAAAATTCAAAATTCAGGGTCAAATGTGTCACAATTGAAAAGTCAGGGATCAAAGTGACACGAGCCCCAAACTATAGGGACTGTTAGTGTCACAATTGAAAAGTCAGGGACCAAAGTGACACGAGCCCCAAACTATAAGGACTATTAGTGTAATTTGCCCAAGAAAATATGAAGTAAATGACTGGTTTGTTGGATCTGAGTCTGGGGCTTTTTTCTGAGGGCTTCCCTGCTGTTTATACTTGTCAAGGATGACCTTCGAACTGCACTTCAAACCGTCGAACTGCTCCTCCATGATCGCTGATCATGTTGCCTTATAAGTAGTTCCACTACGCCATCACTTGCAGTTAGGCTTCCCTCTTATATTTGAATTTGAATGTGAGTAACCGTTGAAGTCACGTCACCTTGCATCTCTTTACTGATCCAATGCTACTCAGATCACGTAAAAACCAATATTAACTGCCACATGTACGATCAGGATCGAAGACTTGAATAGTCTTCCTATATTACCCTTACTCTGCCACGTGTCGAACTGTAACTGGCTTTTACAAAATATATAGCCAACATTACCCCCCGCACTAATATACCCAATACTTGGTGATATTAGTGGATCAAAGCCTTTTCCCGGGCTTTTAGAATGTGCATGGAGTCTATATTCTGGAAACACAACCGTCATTTATTGATGATCATTTGCATTAACTCTCTTTCAATCTTTTGAACATCCCAATACCTTATCATTCGAACAGACTATGTCCAAATCAACTTTTCCCTCCATTGATCAGGCACATGAAGAGCCATTGAATAATGTTGCTTCCCCTCGAAAGAACTCCCATGCATTCATTAGCCACCTTTACCCGCCTTTCTATATTCAGGTCATGGATGCCTTTGCAAATTACCAACCTTTGGATTACGAACACATTGCCCTTAATCCTTCGATTCAGAAAGTTGCAAACATGGACACAGGAAATTCTTCTTCTGATTCACCCTTGGATTGTGAACAAACTACCTTTAGTCCTTTGATTCAGAAGGTTGCAAATATGGACATAGGAGGCCCTTCTTCACAATCCTCTGTATGGGATAAGGCTGTGGCTCCAAATTCCTCCGGGGCTTCAGGCTGGTCAAGCTGCTCAGAACCTGAGGTCTGGGAATTAAGGGAGCGAATTAACCATCACCTTGTTGAGTTCACTGACCCTTTAGATTTCCCTTCTGATGCTCGAAGCTCGGTAGTTTACCCTTATGTGCCCATCGACCTCCGACGCAATTTGGAGGACAATTCACTTGTAGCATGGTACACATCCTCCATGCCTACAAGAATAGTGTCTGCCACCCAACGCCTAGAAGAGGCCCAAAGGTACAATCCATCATCTTTAGCCAAGAGGGCGAAACTCTACTCTTCCGATTGGCTTGATTACATTAATGCCTTTATTCCTTCTGCTTTCGCGCCATCTCCTGAAATGGAAGCATCCACATCTTCTTCTCCATCTCCTGAATTATAAGCATCCACACCTTCTCCTCCACCAACTCCCTCTTGGCCAGAGAGACTGGGGCTCGCCCTTTCTGTGGATAAGGTCTTTCTTCCTTACATGGCTCCATCTTCCCCTACTCCAGCTGAGCGAAAACAAGTCCATTTTTTGCTTGCAGCCTTCTCTCACTTGCCTTTCAACGTTCTGGAGGACGATGTTCCTCTCAAGAACTTTCGATGGGCTTGTGATATTCTAACTCGGGGTCAGGTCCTTAGCCCTATTGCTCAAATAGAACTCCACATGTTTCTGGACCAACTCTCATTACTCCTTCACTAGCATCGAACTGCCATGGCAACCGCTCACTCTTTGGACCAACTCTCGTCCCTTCAAGTTCATGCCCAGTACGAAGCAGAGAAACTCATCGAGAAATTCGATGACTTCCAGAATAAAGACTCTGCATACGAGGATGATATGGAAATGGGCGAACTGGAGCGAGGATTGAAAAAAGCAGCATTCGAAATAAAGGCTGAAGAGCTCTTTTATCAAGTGAGAACACATCAACTTCAGCAGCCAATCTTGGAAGAAATGGAAAATAGAATGAAGAAAGAAAAGAAATTCATCGACCATAGTTGGACAACATTTCATGATCTTGTTATTTATTCCATTCCTTATTTCTATAAGCTTGAACTTGTACCCAAAGAGGGTCATTCGATGTAATTGCTTTTTCTTTGATACAACTAAGACTGTTTTGGCATTATTTCATTCTACCTCCATTCCTCTTCAGAAGCAATTTTAGAACTTCTTTCTGAACAAACTCATTCTTCGAAACCGGACACAATTGTTAAAACACTAAAATCAACACGAATTCTTCCAACTTTTGGAATAAAATTGACAATTTTGCTAATTTTCATTTAGAATCAGTGCTTCGAATTTAACAATCTTATCCTTCGAATATAGATCCAATCAATTCCAATAAGGATGCTAAGATGAATTTTCCAATTCATGGACTATGGTTACCATCTCTTGTTGATTTTTGTTTAGAATTGGTGCTTCGAATTTAACAATCTTTCCCCTCAAAGCCTGTTTTAATCATAACCAAAATATAGTCATGGTTAGTACTGACTAGTTTTGTAACAGTCCATACTTACAACAATATGGAAACTGCTCTCGGGGTACACTGTTTTAACCGAACAAACAATTTTTTGTGTAAATACAAACCAACTACTGGTTTAGATGTTTCGAACAACTATTTACTTCCTTAAGGGTCCTCAAGCTTTGCCTCAAGGGTATTACTTTTGTTAAGAAACCTACTACAGATCTTTGATCTCCCCGAAGTAAACCAATCCTTGAGTATTCTTACATTTTTAAGCATGTTTTATGCTTCGAAGCCGACTTCTGTATTTCGAAGCCGTTGTTGTTTGATTTTTGGCGCCAAAATCTGGTTTCGAAGCCAAATATCTTGCTTCGAAGCTGGCATCAACATCCGGAATGTGCTCTTCCCTCCAAAAACTATCAATATTGAAAGGGACTCTTCGTATTCGTACTTTTAGTACTTAACAACTTATGGGATATAGTTTCCGGACATAAAGGCTTTTAAAACCCTTTTGTTTCGCGTTCTGGAATCACTTACGTTCTTAACGTACAAACCCTCATCAGTCTTTCACTTCTCTCTACTCCCTTCTTCACTTTCTGAAAAAAGCGTACTATCAATGGCTTCTTCTTCACCAAAAGTGCCAGTCATAGAGCGTGTGAGCTCATCTGTGGCCTTGAAAAGGCTCATTGATGCAGAATGTGAAAAGTACAAGGCTGGGGAAAAAAGCGCTATCGATGGGCGTATCTTTGTCCCTCGTCGCCATGTGCAGCAAGACTACGTGCTCGGGCCCATATTCAAGGAGATCCTTACTGAGCTCCCAGCCCTATATCCGCGTCTGGAGAACCAATGTCTCCTTTATGAAGGTAATCTCGAGTGGAGGAACTGGAGAGTCAATCGCCCTCACCGATGCTGGCCCACGATGAGACCGGAGTGGCAAGAATAATATGACCGAGTTGTCCCTGCTAGGACACTGGACCTTCAAGAGCTCTGCCTTCTCGATGCTCTCCGACTATCTAGGGTAACTATCTTAGAGGACCCTTTCCTAGTTCCTGTTGCCTAATGTTTTTGGAACCCTATCTTTAATTTCTTTCAATTTAGATGTGGGATGATGGCCCCTACTGTTCTTGACATTTGTCATCTACTAGGATTATCCCCTATTGGTACCCTCATTACACTAGATTTTCCTGACTTAACAGTCCCTTTCTCCCTCCCCTCTCTTAACTCATCGTACAGTGATTTTGTTAAAGCTAAGAATAACAAAGAGGGCCTGGTAACTGATAGGGAATCCTTTTCCTTCTTATTGTATTGGCTTTGCAAATTCCTCTTCTGCACCTCCTCCCAAAGAATCATGCCTGAATTTGCCCCTCTTGCCAAAGCCTTTGTTTTGCAGAAAAGGGTAGCCTTAGCCCCATATGTTCTAGGCCATGTATATAGAGTTTGTTCCCTCTTCTGTGAGAAACCCTTAGATGCTAATCAAGGGGGGCCATTCTGGATCCTTCAGCTTTGGCTTTTCGCCTATTTTACTGAATTACAATCCAAATGCCTTAAATTTTCTGGGCTACACTCTCTTACTCATGGCATAAGACTGGCCAATGCTTCACTTTATCCCTCTACTTTTGCCTTTTATTTCTCTTTCTTCCATCAACTACCAGCTGACCTTCTTATTCACCGTTTCCGTCCCTTCGAAACCAGCATTGGTCCAACTTGGTTGAATAATTTCCTAAGTGACAGGCTCTGTGCCTCGCCTGCTCACAAGGATATATGGGCTTCCCTTCTGATTCCTAGAGAGCTATTTATCGGGACCACGAATCCCAGAGCTTATAAATGCATAGCTGAGCCTTATTGTCCTGCTCAATTTGCTAGACAGTTTGGCTTCACACAAGGGGTCCCAATACCTCTCTGCAGTAACACCAATCTGAGCCTTACTATGAGAGATTTGAAGGTTCGGAGGTTAAGGCTAGAAGAGGCAACCTTCAAATTTATAGATGACTTGGCCAATTTTGAGTACACCCCTTTCATTCCTCAAGGTACCGTATTGAAGAGATACCAAAATTGGTGGGTGAGCAATATGGAAGTCTATTTGGCTATTTCACCTCAAAACCTACTAAAGGTGTTAGATGTGCCCAAGCCCAGGGGAGGTGGAATTGTCATCTCTTCCACTGTTTCAATTGCAGTACCTGCTACAACTCAGTCCACTCCTGCTACCTTAACTCCTCTTAGAGTCACTCGGGCTGCTTCGAAGAAAGGTATAATTTTGTTTCTTTTCCTTTGGCCTTCTCTATAATGGTTGTAGTCTTATTCTTAGTTCTTCTTTTGTGAAGGTGGCCCACAACAAAAGAAAAGGAGACTGCTTAAGCCTGAAAAGGAAACAACTGAGGTGCAAGAAGAAGAAGAAGAAGAAGAAGAAGAAGCAGATCAAGTGTCACGACCCAAACCCGGCCCTATGGGTTTAGCACCGTAACTGGCCAGTAATCCGAGATTACCGAAGGCCTGCTGAACAGTAATACAGTAAAACAGAGTACAGGGCCTGGCGGAAGCCAATACAGTCAATAACTAGTGTCCATAGAGCTGTGACAATCTGTATGCCAAAAACATTTTTATGCATTCACACAATTCAAAACAGTACAGTCTATACAATCATTTACAAACATTCAGTACGGGAACCTAATCCCTCGATAACAGTACGGTAAAACAGTAGACAGTCTATATAGTCAGTACAAAACAGTAGGAGACAAGTGGGGAAGACAAAAACACCCCAAGCCATGGCATGGCGTCTCGGAACCTCGCAGTGAGGCACATAGGCTGGCTTGACAAAACTGGGGACTAACCCACGCTCCTAGCTCTGGTCTGGCTGCTGAGAACCTACATATATATATAAACAGTGAGCTAAAGCCCAGTGAATAACATAAAGCATAAAGAGGTTATGAATGAATGTCCTTACAGTACAGTAATGAAAACAGTTCATTAAACAATAGTTCAGTCTTTCAGTCAAACAGTCATATGTGGTACATCCAATAGCCTATAACAGTAGGTCCAAAAGGACCGAGTCTTAACAGACCCAACAGTAATGATGGCCAATCATTCAGTAAACAGTATGGTTTCACAAGGAAACCGACAGAGCTCTGTAACAGTCAATAACAGTGGGTGCTAAGGATGCCACAATACAGTTCAGAATACAGGACATACATTCATTCAATAAACAATATCAGTTCAATAAACAATTCGGTTCAGTATTCAAAATATAACCATTTTGAACATATCTTTACACAATCTGTTACTCACAGAGATTGGGCTAATAGCAGCTAGAGCGCGTCCCCGAGAGCCAACCCTAAACAGTTAACAAAATAGAACACACACTAAGTTTACAGTTTGAAGGATGATAATTAAATCCCTAAATTTCCTCGGTGTGGTTCTATGTCTAAATCCTCATTAAAATGCCTTAAACTAGGCCTAAGAATGCCTAGGATGGAATGAGGATGTAAAAATACACTTGGAAGGCATTTTTCAAAAGTTGTTGAAAATAAGAGCTTCGCTCGAGCGAGCCTTCCTTCGCTCGAGCGAGCTTCCAAAATCAAAGGCTTCGCTCGAGCGAGAAATCCTTCGCTCGAGCGATCTGCATGAACAGTAAAAGTACTGGTTGCTGGAATTTTACGCGCAATGGATGCTCGATGCTCGCTCGAGCGAGCTCGCAAAATCAAAGGGCTCGCTCGAGCGAGGAATCCTTCGCTCGAGCGAAGAAGCCAAATCTGGAATTTCCAGATTTGCCTTCCAAGCTCAAACCAAGCATTCTATACATCAAAACTCGACCTCTTGGGCCCAAATTCTGGGGAATACATCCCAACTCAAAGAATAACAAGTTTCAAAAGCCAATTTGAGAATTCAAGCCCCAAAGGTGAGTCAATTAAATCCCAATTCAAACCCAATTTCAAGAACATTATGTAAACATGCAATGCATGAGTTTTTAACCAATTTCAATCTTCAAACCTTGCTCAATTGAGCTCAAAAGATGGAAAACAAAATGAAAACATGGTCCTTGATAAAAACATGAGCATGCATGTACATCTCTTCCATGAATTCACTCCAAAATGCACCAATTCAAGCATGCATGCAACAATGGAGTTCTAATTCAACATATTTGAACAATTTCATGACTTAACCCACTAAATTTGATATGAGACATGCATGAACAAGTGTAATGCACAATTAGGAGGATAGATTTCTCACCTAGGTTCTTCAATTGCAAGTCTAGGAGTTAAATTTTGCCAACATATGCTCCAATTCTTCAAGATTCAAGTTAAATATACAAGACCAAGCCAATTCTCTTACTCTCTCTCTAATTCTCTAATTTGGTCGATTGTGAACATGAAGAAGAGCTGATCAAATGTTTTGTCTAAGTGTAATAAGGCTCTCAAAAGTAATAAACAAATGGCCACTAACTATGGCAACTTGGTAATTAAATCAAACTTGGCAATTAACTCATTTAAATCCAATTTAATCATTCCTAATCAATTTTCAAATAAATATACCATTAAATCCGGAAAATTCTACTGATTCCAAAACACTAAACGGTTTCTAAATCGGCCGCCGATAAGGCCTTCAATTAACAGTCTAAACATATGAATCAAACAGATAATCACTCAATCAAACAGATGCGACACACAATTCAATAGACAAACTTATTCAATTTCAGTTTCAGTTTCATTCAGTCTGTTCAGTAGTTCATCCAGTTCACTTATCAGTCATTATCAGCCTCAATTAGCAGTAATCAGTATATAATTCAGTGGTTTAACGGTAATCAGTACGAGGGTTGTTACATCAAGAGCATGAGTCACCCTTGATAAGAAGGAAAAGAGTGACTGATTTGGTTCAAGAGGAGACAGCTGCTAGGGAGGTAGAGGAGGAGCTCATTTTTAGGGAATTCGGATCTCAGACTGAAGAAGTTGAGAAGGAAATTGAGGAGTAGATAATACCAATTCAAAGAAAAAAGAGAAGAAAGATTACTGTCTCTCCTTCTGATTTCGCTGAAGACTCAGATTCCGAGACAACTGCCCAAGCAATAGAAAAGAGAAGGAAAGTGACTGCTTCAGCTACTGACTTGGTTGAAGATCCCATCCATGAAGCAGCTGTCAAGGCCGTAGAACAAGAACATTCCAAGGCCCTAATTGTCTTTGAGAGGGCTGAGAATAGGCGGCAGCAACAATTTCTAAGAGAGGAAGCTGCTGCTGCTGATGCATTACAAAGGGAAACGGCAAGAAGGCAACAGACTATCGAACATTACTCCCTTCGCAGCTCTCCCATTAGTGTCAGCGCTTCTGGAACAAGTAATTTCTTTCATGCCTCTATTTTTTCTTGTCGAATCTTTAATATGGAGACTTGACATTACTTTATATTTCTCCCTTTGCAGCAACAACCACTGAGCCTATCTCTCAATTTACTTCTCTTTCGAGCCTTGCTCCTCCCTCTCCTTCCAAGGAAATTCCAACTGCTACCTCTTCTTCAAAGGCAGCTAATTCCCCAATTGAGGGTGCTGGTAGTTCTCCAACTCATAATTCATCACCCTTGCCTACTTCCAGCCCCTCCTCGCTTGATTCTTTGGTGGCTAAGACCATAGAGACTGCCAAAGATGCTCCATCCATTTCTCCTATCCCCATGCAGTCCTCTATGCCTTCCACCACAACTCTCTCTGCGCCTCTCATGTCTATGGACGAGGTTGATGTCTTCGAAGCCAGACTAGCTAGTCTCTTCGACATGCCCTCTACCTCTCCAACATTGAATGTTGAAGCTGAGCCATTAGTTTTGGCTGACTCCTTGCTGGAAATTTTTGAGAGCTCTCCTTCCTCCAGCAGCAAGCCTTCTGCACCTTCGATAGACCTGGACACATGCCTGGAACTGTTGATTTCTTTTTCGAGGATCCCCTTCGAGGCTCTGCAAAGGCCTATAATCAGAAATGGGTTCCTCCAATGCTACAAAATTGCTGAGCAGTCTGGCATGAACGTTTCAAGTCATCTATCTCAGGCAGCAGCTACTGTCGATTTTTACATTAGCATTTGTCAAGCTGCCAAGGCTGAGGATGAGAAATTGGCTGGCGATCAGAGTTTTGTTTCCCAAGTACACACTGAAATGTCAAAGCTTAAGGAACAACACTCCTCTACCTCCCACTTTCGAGTTCAGCTGCTGGAGAGGAAAGCTCAACTTGAAGAGGAGCTGGCTGCAGTGAATCGAGCCTTAGTCCGAACTGATACCAAATTGCAAATCACCAACCAAGGACTGGCTGATCGAAAGGAAGAGATGGCTGCAGCTATTCAACTAGTTTCATCCCTTAGCAATAGGAAATCTATTGTACAAAAACAATTAAGACACTGTAATGATTTTTGGGCCAATTTGTAGCAAAATGTACTTAATTCTTTATGAAAGCACAAATTTTTATCTGTCATCTGAGTAATCTTATGTTCTTGTACTTAATGTTTATTTTATTCCTTGTGTTTCCCAAATGGTTGGAAAATAAGGCTTCAAATATCTGCCATTAATCTTTTTGGGATGTATATACCCATTCAAATTTCTCAAATGGTATGCTCCAAAAGGCAGAACTCTATGAATTTGATATGGTCCTTCCCAGTTAGGTGACTATTTGCCAAACTTATGACTTTTAATTCCTATTGGGAGTATTGTCTTCCATACCAAATCACCTTCATCAAAGCCAATATGTTTGACCTTCTTATTATAATTCTTGGCTGCTTTCTTCTTTTGGAAAAGAATGCTATTTAATGTCAAAATTCTGGCTTCATCTATGCCTTCTAACTCCAAGCACATACTTTAATGGTACTGCTCAAGATCTAACTGATCTTGGCATCTTACCCTTAAAGATTTAACATTAATCTCCACAGGTAACACTGCATCATGTCCATATACTAAGGCATAAGGAGTGACTCCTATGCTTGACCTTGGGGAAGTTCTGTAAGCCCACAAAACATCCAACAACAAGTTATGCCAATCCCTAGGATTATCTTTCACAACCTTTTGTATTCCCTTTTTCAAGGACTTATTGGATTATTCAGCTTGACCATTGGCTTGTGCATAATAGGGTGTGGAATTAACAAGGCTAATTCCAAACTCTGCCACAAAAGACTTCACCATTTTCCCATCGAACACAGTCCCATTATCTACAGTTATGGTTTGTGGGATGCCAAATCTATGGATCAGATCTTTGATGAACCCAATGACCTCTGTCTGGTCTACAGCCTTGTAAGGCTTGGCTTCGACCCACTTAGTGAAGTAATCAGTGGCCACTAGAATGAAACAATGATGCTTCGAAGAAGGTGGGTGTATTTTTCCCATCATATCCATGGCCCATCCTCTGAATGGCCAAGGCTTCACTACTGCATGTAGGTCAGTTATGTGCACATGCCTTATTGTGCTATGCTTTTGACATGCTTGGCAACCCTTTGCATATTCTATGCAGTCTTTAAGGATAGTTGGCCAATAGTAGGAATGCCTTCGAAGCAGCCATCTCATTTTTACACCAGGCTGATGAGCACCACAGATGCCTTCAAGAACCTCAGCCATAGCTGTTAATACTTCTTTTGGACCTAAACATTCCAGCAACAAACCATCCCCCCCTCTTTTGTAGAGGGCATTACCATATATCATGTATTGCATAGACTGCAATTTAACTTTCCTGCTGGCCTTTGAAGATGGACCAGCCAAATATTGCATTATTGGATGCCTCCAATCTTGTTCTTGTAAGTCATTATGATTGACTTCCAAGACCACATTCCTTTTATTCAAAGGTGGTATTAATTTCTGATATGTTGTTTGGCTTATGTCCCTTTGGGCATTATCCCTTCTCTTGAAGTTCGAAGCTTTCTGAGCCACATCATTAGTTTTATTGTTCAAGAATCTTGGAACATGAGTTACATTTACTATTTGAAACTGAGAAAGCAGATGTAATGCAACAACATAGTATGGCAAAATACTTATACTTTGACACTTGAAAATCCCTTTCACTTGGTTAACTACCAATTGAGAGTCTCCAAATATGTCAACTACATGTACTTGTAATCCAATAAGAATTTCTAGTCCCACTATTAAGGCTTCATATTCAACCTGGTTATTGGAACAGATACCTTCATCCACTCTGAAACCATGTGTGGTTTCAACCCCTTGTGGAGACTTAATCACAATACCAATTCCAATTAAGCCATTGGCTTTCGATCCATCGAACCACATCTGCCATGGCTCAACACTAGCCGTGCCAAGTTCCATTATCTCTTGGCTCTCTGTTTGAGATGGATGGTCTGTCAAAAAATTGGCCAGAACTTGCCCTTTTACCGCCCTTTGAGGGACATATTCTAAATGAAATTCTGATAAGGCTAGTATCCACTTGCCAATTCTTCCCCTCAACATAGGTCTAGATAACATGTACTTAACCAAATCTGTGGTTGCAATTACCAAGACAGTTGTAGGTAAAAGATAGTATCTTAATTTCATTGCAGCAAAATACAAAGTAAGACACAACTTTTTTACAGCTGAGTATTTACATTCACAAGAATTTAAAAACCTACTAAGGTAATAAACAGCTTGCTCCTTGCCTTCTTCATTGTCTTGGGCCAAGAAAGCTCCCAATGAATCTTCTGCTGCAGCTATGTACAACTTCAAGGGCTTATTACCCTTTGGTGGCATCAGCACTGGAGGGTTGGCCAAGTAGGCTTTGATACCTTCGAAAGCAATTTGATACTTTGCTGTCTACACAAATTCCTCTTCATCTTTCAGCCTTAACAAGGAAGAAAATACTTTAGTTTTCCCTGCAGTGTTAGAAATGAACCTTCGAAGAAAGTTAACCTGTCCAAGGAACCTTTGTAATTCTTTCTTACTTGATGGAGGCTGGCTTCAATGATGGCTTTGGCTTTATTCTGATCAATCTGTATTTCTTTCTTGTGCACCACATAACCCAAGAAGTTCCCAGATGAGACACCAAAAGCACACTTAAGAGGATTGAGTTTCAACTTGAACTTCTTCATTCTTTCAAAAGCTGCTTCTAAATGAAACAAATGCTCTTCCATGGACTGGGATTTCACTAAAATGTCATCAATATAACATTCTAAATAGCCTCCAATGAGGTCATGAAAGATAGTGTTCATAGCCCTCTGATATGTAGCCCCAGCATTCTTCAGGCCAAATGACATTTTAACCCATTCGAATGTGCCAATATTTCCAGGACATCTGAATGCTGTCTTGTGGACATCCTCCTCTGAAATGTAGATTTGGTTATATCCAGAGTGCCCATCCATCATTGATAAAACTTGATGCCCTGCTGAACTGTCTACCAACAGATCCACTATAGGCATAAGGTACTCATCTTTTGGAGTTACTAGATTTAAGTTTCTGAAATCAATGCATACCCTCATTTTTTACCATTCTTCTTAACTACAGGCACAATATTAGATAGCTATTCAACATACCTGGCTGTCCTAATAAAGCCTGCCTTGAGTAGTCTAAGAATCTCTTCCTTGACTTTCTGAATTACTTCTGGACTCATTCTTCTTGGTTTCTGCTTGTATGGCTTGAAATTAGGCTTCATAGGGAGCCTATGTTCCACTAATGACCTATCCAAACCTGGTAGTTCATTATAAGACCATGCAAAGCAATCTTTGTATTTCTTTAGAACAACCAACAACTGGTCCCTGTCCAGAACATTCAAACAAGCACTTATATAGGTGGGCTGTTGTATAGAACCTTCCCTTAAATTTACTTCTTCCAAAGGGTCTTGTGTCTGAGAACTTATTGAAGCTTCTTCTTTGGTTTCTTCTACCTTCGAAGCAACCTTCTTGCTTTGTTCTGCTCCCAGGTTCTTTAATTCAACATCTCTGCCCTCTTCCTCATAGACAAAATCTGTCCACAAGGCTTTCTCTTCCTGTATCTCCTGAACTTTTGTTTCAATATCCAATGCACAGTATTTACTAAGGGTCAAAACTCTGACCTGTTGTTGCTCCTGTTTGCAGCCAATTATCATGGCTTTTCTCTCTTGCTCCTGTACTTTTTGGACTATTGATTTTACATCCAATGTTGAAAACTTAATTAGAGCCAAAGACTTGGCTTCTTGTTCTTCATCTCTTTGCCTACAACCAGGCATCATTGTCATCCTTAACGACAATCTCTTCATCAGCACTCTCTTGGACTAAGTGCTTCAGGTGTGTCACTTTCTCATCAGCCATCACTTTGGCTGAGCCATCAGCTTTCCTCAGTATACTAAGTGGTGTCACTCCCTCAATATACAACTTGGCATCTGCAAAGTCTGCATAGGCTATGAAGGGTTGAGGATCTGCATCAATTTCCTCTGTCTCTCCATTGCCTAAGGCCATCATAATTTTCTGATGCAAAGAGGAAGGCACACATTTGTTAGTGTGGATCCAATCTCTCCCAAGTAAAGCATTGTATTTAGCATTACTGT
This sequence comes from Camellia granthamiana, assembly GCA_036172215.1. Classification (NCBI taxonomy): domain Eukaryota; kingdom Viridiplantae; phylum Streptophyta; class Magnoliopsida; order Ericales; family Theaceae; genus Camellia; species Camellia granthamiana. The sequence goes on along the minus strand of CM069908.1, from coordinate 113,678,404 downwards.
CGATTACGAAGAATGCTGTCATGCAGTCCCTGGTTCCTACACTCAAGTTAATGGGTAGAATTCCCTGAGCCATCTGTTTGTCTCCAGCAAGCCAGCAATGGTTGTGCTAGTTGGGATCAACCTGGGATTCTTTTTCCCTAGTTTCTTCAAAGAAGATTTTGGTAGTAAGTTCACTGCTGCCCCATTATCTATCAGGACTCGGTTCAATTGTATCCTATCGAAGAAAGCCTTGATGTATAAAGGCTTGACATGTTGTGTCATAGAATCCGAGGGATATTCAAAAGGATATGAGAGGTTAATGCTCACCTCTTTTTCACTCTCATATTCAGTTTCCATTGGGGTAGCCATTCCAGAATCATCCTGTACCATACTCACTTGTCAATCTTCACTAGAGACTGGAATTGGATCAACTTCTTGACCATCTTGGTTCTCATCCCCAGCTTCGAACTCATGAGGTAGTATATGTACCATATTGACTGATACTTGAGGAAATGAGCCAAACTGGATGGCTGGCTGTGCCTGTTTCCCCTCTTGGCTACCTTGATCAGTTACCCCAGAAGCATCCTCCATGCTGCATTCTGGCACTTCATTGCTAACAGGTTCCTTCGAATGGTTTTTCTCGATTGGTTTTTCAACCAGGAATGTTTGCTCAGCCATGAAGGCTTCGAACATTTCTTCTTCCACCATTTCTTTCTTTTGGCTTATGCCAATCTCTTCTTCTGTCTTGCTATCACTCTCCATCAGAGCTTTCTCCAATTCTGCTAAGCTAGACTTCTCTTTGGCTTTTAGTTCAAAATGAACCTTGGCCAACTGTTCTCTGCTGCAACCCACTTTGCTTTGTAGCGTTGGCTTTGGAGCATGGTCTGGCTTTGGAGTCTTCTTTCCTTCCGTCTGGACCAATGAAGAGCTCTCTCCATTTTCTTTCATATCTTTCTGGTACTGAGTGTACCTGCGCTGAATCTTTCTCCTTTGTGATCTCGAAATGACTGGGACCATATCTGGTTCCTTTGTCTTTGGGTGTTTAAGCAATACCCAATTGTTCAGAGCCACCAAAAGAGGTTTAACCATCCTTCCTTGGTTTCCAACATCTCTCTGGGCAGGCACCTCCCTAGGTTTGTTTTGCATTACAAACCAGTCTGGAACTCCAGGTACCCACGAACTTACTGACTCAGATGTTGAACTGATTTTTTCTAGCTTCGAAGCCATCTTCGAAGCTGGCTGTAAAGGTAAGTGCTTGGCTCTGACCTCATGTTTCGAGCCTGATTCAGGCCTTCGATGAAGGTGGCTACTTTCTGTCCTGCGTGAGGTTGGTCTAGGGGGCCAATCTCTGGCTTTGATCCAAAAACCTGAACTCCTCTCCAATCTTCTTTCAGAATGACTGCTCTCCATTCTGTAATAGTTAGGTGGCCTGGACTCATACGAGGGCCTTTTGCCTTTAGCATGCATTCTGTCCACTGTAAGCTCAACCACTAATGGCCGCTGCCTATCACTAGCCGGATACGGCCTTTTGTTGTAAGCATTGGTTGATTTAGGACGTCTCTGTACATCCCTGTAATATTGCTTCCCATTAACTGGAAGGCCTTTCAACCATTTATAACTCAATCTGCACCTGGGACACATCCTCTGCATTATAGCTGCTTCTAAGGAATCATCATCTAGTGTTTCCTCATCAAAGTCTCCCCTCTGGCGTGAGAAACCTTGCCCCATAGCTGGTAGATTTCCAGTGTCCTTCTTGGTAGTTGTCTGGTTGGCAATGTGCATCTGCACATTGACCTCTTCCAATTCCTGCAGAGATAGATTCTGGAAGTTTGGTACAACCACATTAGCTGCGCTTTCTCCAACTTCTGGAAACGGATTACTGTCAATCCCCATGGCCTTTTCTGCTTTGGCTGGGAATTTCAAACTTCATTTCCGAATTTGTTCTTGGATCCTGTCTCGAAAAACAATGCAGTTTTTAGTCGAGTGAGACTAAGAGTTATGCCATTTACAATATACTTTTCCCTTAAGTTCATCTGGAGATGGCAGTTTTACTCCTTTTGGTAACTTAAGGAAATTGGCCGTAAGCAAATGATCAAAAATGTCATCTGCCTTTGTTAAATCGAAAGAGTACTTCCTGTGAAGGTCTTTCTTTTTAAACTGCTGGTCAATTGTTGTATCCTTATGAATTAATACTTCACAGATTACAGGTTCTTTGCCCACAATCTCTGCTGCATCGATCTCATAATTTGGATCTCTATAATATGTTTTGTACGAGGCATTATTTCGATCTTATTCCTCCTCTAGTAATGCTTCATATCGAGACACCTTATAGGTTAGTTCCACCAAATCTCTGAATTCAGTTGAGTCAAACTTCTTTCGAAGCCTGAACTCTAAGCCATTTTGAGCCAATCTTACGAATTCTGGTTCTGGCAGCATGACTCTACATTTATTTCGAGCCCTTTTAAATCTGGCAATAAACTGAGTGGCCTTTTCTTCAAGCCTTTGACTCAATCTTGCCAAGTCTGCCATGGAAACCTCTGGCTCCGATTGGAAGAATTGGGCATGAAATGCCTCTTCCATTTGTTACCAAGTTTGAATGGAGCCAGTTGTAAGGTTGATGTACCATACAAATGCTCCCCCAGTTAGAGAATTTGGGAATAATCTCAGTCTCATATAGTCATGATTAGTAAATTCACCGCATTGAGCAGCAAACCTAGCAATATGCTCTACTGTTGATTAATTTCCACTCCCATAAAAAAGGGTAAAATCTGGTATTCTGAACCCCCTTGGGTATTCATGTACCCTATCTATCCATTCTGGGTATGATTTTCTGTATACAGGAGTCTGGACCCCCCGAGCCATCGGTCCACACACCTCCCTAACAATATCAGTAATTTGGTCCCTAGGGATCATATTTTGTGCCTGCTGAACCACTACTGGAGGAACAAACACAGGGTTTGGTAGACAAACTTGTGCCTGTGGTCCTCTTGGTCCATAAGGTGGTCCATTTGGGACTGGTTGTCCCTGTGGTGCAGGTTGCTGTTAAAGGTGTGGGTAACTCCTTTGAGCCTGTCCTGCGAAAGGACCTGCGAAAGGTGCTGGAACAGGTGTTGTGTCCCTTCCGTTGGTGGGAAAACCTTCCAACCCCCCGGGTATAAATTCGAATAAGGGATTATTATACCCCCTAGTACCAGGTATGGCTTCGAATATGGGATTTGTAACCATTCTTATGCCAGTTTCTTGTACTTAACCAGATCCACCAACTTGTGTGGCTTCATTGTTGAGTACTGAGGCATTTTGGCCTGCTATAGGCCTCGAAATGGGTTCATACCAAGACTGAGGTGATGGTCATTCATAATTCTGATTACTAGTTTGACCATTAGAATGTCCATTAACTTGCATAGGCTGTTTATCTCTAGCCAATCTTTGCTGAGGGACATTTAAAACTTCCTCTGTGTATCTTGTGTTTGTTAGTTTGTGGTTATTCATTCGATCCAAAAAGGATGTTGCCCACCTTTCCATTGTGTTCATTAATTGTTGTCCCATGGCATCTACTAGGCCATCCCATGGATTTGTTGGTTGAGTAGATGGAACAGTGGATGGTCCAATTCCTTGGTTTCGTCCAATATTATGAACATATGGTTCTTGTCCAGAAGTACTGGTCTGTTCGACCATAGGTTCTGATAACATGGGAGTTTACACAGGATGTGTTACCACATTATCCTCTGGATTAGGTATTTCTACCTCTCCTTCTACGCCTTCTTCTAAGTGTTCATTTTCTCATTGTCTTCTTCGTCTAGCCATTTCAATTAGTCCCACTGTGCGTGCCAAAAATATATGTTGGCTTTTTGGCTTTCGAAGGGTATTTTTGTAAATGCGAGCGTGCCAGCAAGGATCAATCAGTCCATACAGAAATTATAATTGCCAACCAATTATCAGACGATTGTGTTTTAGTTCTTTCAGCCTCAATGAAGAGGACTTTTACTGGTGGCTTGACTTAGGAGAATTTAAGCAAAATAACAGGTAAATGACGAACAATTGAAGTATTTCATTAAAATGAAAATTTATAATGATCCAAACTCAGCCTCGTAGAGGTTTACAGCAACAATCTACTTGAAACTACTCCTATGAATGAAGTGCAATGCAGGAATTTAAAGTGTAGGAATGTAAAGAACAGGTATTTAAAGTGCAGGAAATGTAAAGACTGGAAATGTAAAACTGGAAAAGAAAATATGAAGTAAATGACTGGTTTGTTGGATCTGAGTCTGGGGCTTTTTTCTGGGGGCTTCCATGCTATTTATACTTGTCAAGGATAACCTTCGAACTGCACTTCAAACCGTCGAACTGCTCATCCATGATCGCTGATCATGTTGCCTTATAAGTGGTTCCACTACGCCATCACTTGCAGTTAGATTTCCCTCCTATATTTGAATTTGAATGTGAGTAACCGTTGAAGCCACGTCACCTTGCATCTCTTTACTGATCCAATGCTACTCAGATCACGTGAGAATCAATATTAACTGCCACGTGTACGATCAAAATCGAAGACTTGAATAGTCTTCCTATATTACTCTTACTCTGCCACGTGTCGAACTGTAACTGGCTTTTACAAAATATATAGCCAACAAATACATATCATCTCCCGATGTTTGAAAAATTACACTAACCTCCTGTTATTATAACTATTTAGACGGAATGAAAACATTAAACTCACGTGCTTTCTCTTTTTTTACTTTGTTTTACTTCCTCTGTTTTTTTTTCTTTTACTTTTAATATAATTTTTTCTATTTTTTTATTAAAAGTTGATATCTTTATATAAGTAAAGAGATTTGTGAAATGAAATTATTAATCATAAAAGTAGAAATATAATTTTTAAAATATTAAAAAATAAAATATAATTGAATCAAATCTCAAAAAATGTCAATATAATTTGTTCTATATTTTATTAGTGTATATATATATTTTTTTTTGATCGGGAAAAGAAAGGGCTCTGTGGTGTCATCATGGCCCCGTTGGGCCTTGACCCTGGGATAACCGGTTGCCAGTCAGGAATTAACCCCCACCAAGTGAGGGACCCACCACCAGGGCACCAGTGGAGGGCAGACCCACGCCGCAGCAGAGGGCAGGTATCGAGGGGCTTTAAAGAGCGTGTTCACCGAAGTGATTTCAAACACTCCCGCCCTAGGAATCGAACCTGCGCCAATGCTGGGGAATGGACAGCTTCCTCCACTAGGCCACCAACCCTGGTGGTTATTAGTGTATATTTTGGTAGCCCACTTTTACGCTTTCCATTCAATTTTATATTTTCCAAAAGAGAAAAGATTTGTGACTCGAAAATCTTGGCCCCGAATGCCTCGAATCCTTGAAACGACGTCGTTTCACAATTTATTTATTTTTTTTTTTTTTCCTTCTTCTTCCATTTTCGGACTGAACCAGAGAACCAGAGAGGGAAAGGGAGAGAAAGAGAAGAGAGGAGGAGAGAGGGAGAAAGAGAGAGGAGGAGAGGCCCCCTCCTGTGCCTCACCGCCGCCGATCGTCGACCACGCGCGATCGTCGCAGCACCGCGATCGTCAGCTCCGGCCGACCACCGCGATCGTCGCAGCACCGCGATCGTCAGCTCCGGCCCCTTCTCCGCCTCGCCTCCGCCTCTGCTCCGCTCGGTTGATATGGCCCCCTCCCCCTCCCCCTCCCCCTCCCCCTCGCCTCCGCCTGTTCCTGGTTCTACTGAAAAAAAAAATAATAAATAATGGAATTCGGGGCATTCGAGCCCGCCTAATTCGAGCTCTCAATCGGAGCTCTTTCCAAAATCAAGGCATTCGGCACCCCAAAAACAAAATTAGGTGCACAAAATCTGTCCGCAGGATATGGGGTAGGGACAAAAATTCAATACAACGGTTATATTATGTTATCAGTAATCAATTAATAATAAATTTAGGAAAAAGGTTGAGTCCATTTTTTCTTAACTCCCTCATTCCTAATTTATTGAGATTGACTAATTTTTTACTTTTTTTTATTTTTATTTTTTTTTTATCATTTATTGACATGTATCTGTGGAGATTGTGGAGGTCAAAGAAAAATAGAATCTTTATCATTTCTGATAAATTTATACCAAAATGATGACTCTACTAACTATCGTACCATATATATAAAAAATAATAAATAATTATTGAATGGTGATACAGTATCATTGATATCATTGACATGGTAAATTCTTTTTTTACATTTTCTACATCCACAAATAAATATTACGGGTGAATTTGGCATACAACTAATAACATTATATATATATATATATATATTATTTTGATGATCTTTTTTTTTTTTTGTTAAAAAAAGTTATTCATAGGTAAGTCTTGCATAAATGAATCCATTAAAGTTAAAAATAATAAAAAAATTAATTTAAAAAAATTCATTAAAAAATCAATTTTTTTGGCTTTTTTTTTAATTTTTTTATTTATTTATTTGTCATTCTTGCATCTTTTTCACATTTTTTACATTACTTTTATTTTTCTAATCCATCTAGTAGAGTGAAATCCAAAAATATAAAGTTCTATAAAATTTTATTAAAAAAAATAAAAATACTAAAGATACAAAAAAAGCTATAAAAAAAAAGTCAACCCCAAACACCCTCTAAGCATAATAATAATATTATGTAATGATACTAATAATCAATAAAAAGTTTATATTGTAATAATAGAAAATAATATTTTTTTGATACAAAACTATTTACAAATTATTTATTTATTTTTCTTTTAAAAATCTACAAATTTTTTTTTTTGGCAAATATTATAAATTTATAAAAAATTAGAGGAATGCACATCACTTTCAGTCTTTAGTATTTTGAATTTAAATAATACTATATACAGAGTGGGTAGCAGATCTTCCGACCTGTCCCACCGGCCTGGCCCGAAGAGTTTTGGACGGTTGTGTGGTAGTGAGCGGACGGATGCAGATCAAAAAGTATGAATTTCACGGGTGGCGAATGAACCACTCCTGAACAGCCTATACCCGACTCATCCGCATATATATACATATTTTTTTTTTCCTTCTCTATCGGCGAGCGGTGACCATGGCAGCAAGCCTTATAGATCTTGATCTTCAAACACTGAGGCTTTTGAACTAGTTTGTCGAATTGGGTTTTGTTGAGATTGAAAGAAATTGCTGGAAAACAAGGGATCTGATCTTCGAGTTGTGAATTAGAAGGATTGAAGTGATTTGGGAACCCAAGTTCTTGATCTTGATTTTGCAAAAACATGGTGATGATAAACTAATAAAATAAATATTAAATAAATAAAATAAAAGGATAAACTAATAAAATAAATATTAAATAAATAAAAATTAAAATGAATCACGACGTTGAATGTAATACCGAAAGCGCCTCATTAATGCTAGTTTATTGAACGGTGGTATTAAAATAAGGAAAATTATTGGAAACTCCCATTTTGGAGAGTTATAGTCTTTCAGGTCCTTTTTTAAAATTAATACACGTCCAAGTCCTATTTTTTTGGTAATGTGAACCGAAAGATCCCATTATGTAATTATGGAATGGTGTTTGTGACTAATGTACCCTTTTCTGTGTGGTTGGGTAGAACCGTTTCCGACGGCATTCATGTTCACATTGCGATCCACACCAGCACAGCACCCTTTACAAATTTGCCAACAAGATTGCCTCATCTATCAATCCCAACTCGATGTCGTCCACCGAAAAACACCCCCCAACCCAAAAAGAAGGGATTCTCCAAACAATTTTCCTAAATTACATGGTTGTCGCAACTTGTTTGGCCTCAGGACACCAATCACGACGACCGTGGAGGTTGATTCCTGCCCATAGAATGGAAGGTGGACAGTTTCCGAGCAACATCAGCGACTGATGGTTTTTCGAAACTTCTACCACATCACAAGGTTGATCAAACGGTGTGGACTATGTATTACCCCCAGACATCACCAACCACAACCCCTCCCAACACACACCCACATCATCACAACGACCCCAACACACACCCACATATTTAAAGATGCTAGTCGGAATCCTCAATCTCTTTGGGAGCTAAACTGTTTAGAATCCCCAAATGAGAATGACAAAAACGTTGCTTCAATGAAAACCCAATCGACAAACGCACAAAATCAGTGGTATGTGCTCGGAACCTGAAATTTTGGGGGTTCAAACATTTGGGTTGGATCCGAATGTGGTTTGATCGAAATCCTCAATTTTGGGAGGTTGAAACGTTTGGGTTGGTTCCGAATGTAGGCTACCATATCGAATGTTGAAATCCTCAATTTTGGGAGGCTGAAACGTTGTGGTTGGTTCCGATGTGGTTCGCGAAATTGAAGTGAGCCATCAACTTCTATTTGATCAACTTGATCTGGTCCACCAAGTTGTGTTTTCTGCAAAATAATGGGTTGTCTTCAAATGTGGGCTTCAAGAAATGATGTGGGCCACCACAGTGTGGGTCATCAAAAACATGGACAAATACTAAACCCTTAAAAAGCTATAGCAAGCTTTTTCCAAACGTTACATACACCCACATCAATCAAACACAATATCACTAAACCAAAAACAATTCATTCATGGGCAAAATTGTCCACCCCCAAATAATGGGACCTTTGGGTGTACAAAATTAAATATGGGACTTATTAGATTACAATTCCACCTTTTAGGATTTATGGGTCAATTCCCCATTAAAATATGGTGGCGTTATATTTATAAATTGGTATTATATAGTATTATTTAATTATAAATATTTAAAAATTTTAAAATAATGTTAAATCATCTGTTAGTATACAAATTGGTGCATATATCATTATTCATCTAAATATCTAAATATAGTGGTGCTACATGTACCAATTGATATACTAATTAGTGTACCAACATATGTTATGGCATTACTATTTCAAAATTATGCCCCCACCCATGATACAAATTATAAAGACCCAAAACCTCTAAAATTATATCACATCATCCGTTAATATACTGATTGATATACAAATTGGTACATATAGTATTATTCATCTAAATATAGGATACTGTATGATCATTTTAAAATAATTATAATTTGTTTATTGTCTTATAAGTAAATTTTATATTGATTTAATAAGTGTTTTTACTCACATTTATATTAACAGTAATGATAGAAATACAAAAATCAAATACCTTACTCTTATATTAATGTAAACAGGACATTAGGTTTGGTGTACTTGTGTAGTCCTATTTTGTAGTGTGAGATTTCGTGTTCAAATCCTATGATCTTTGTGGTTCTCCTTTTTCCCAACTAACAACTAACATCTAACATCTAACCTCACTAATGTATGTTAACATATTAAATAATAAACAAAATATGATAAGAAAAATAATATTATGTCACTTTTGAAAAGAAGATGCATGAGTAATAGATATGACTAATTATTGTTAGGCTACAAAATATTCAGAAGGAAAATGCCTGGTAGCTCGAAGCTACCAGGCTCGAAATGGCTCGAAAATGGAAAGAGGAAGGGAGGGAGAGAAGAGAAGGGAGGGGAGGAAGAAGGGAGGGAGGAGCTCGTCGCCGATCGTCCGTCGCAGCAGACCGTCGCTGATCGTTGCAGGGAGGGAGGAGACCGTCGATTGTCGTGGCCTCGCCTCCGGCCGTCCTCGCCCAACTCCAGATCGTCACCGCCGTCCTCCCTCCGCCAGATCGTCTCGCCCTCCGCCTCCGCCTCCGCCTCCTCCCCTGTTATTAGGGCCCCCTCCCCTCCCCCTCCCCCTCCTCCCCCTCCCCCTCCCCCCTCCCCCTCCACCATCTTCTTCGTTCTGCAACACAGACGAAAAAAAAACAAAACAAAACAAAACAAAACAAAACAAAACTCGACACCAAAACAACGTCGTTTTGGTGTCGAGCCGCAATTCGAGCCTCGAATTCGAGCTACCTATCATCACCGTATTCAGAAATAATTTTATATTAATAATTAAATTTTAAGAAGCGTAGTGTGTTGTTAAAGAGTTCACAAGAGTATTAGGCTACGAGCATAATCAACATTTGGTATCTAACAAAAGAAACCTATTGTCCTAAGTAACTTGACACACTTGGTATATATGATCCAATTTGCCCATTTCAACTATTCAAACCTATCTAGGCTTGGTTCAATTAGCACTAGCTCAAATAACATGAGCTCAACCAACAATATAAAGCCCAAGACCTCTTAAAATGGCTTGGTATCTAGCCAAGGCAAAAAAAACCTCCCCCGCATCCTAACCCATTTCAAATGTTGAAGGGTACATTTTGAATTGAATATACTATTATGAAGTTTTGAACTAATTTAAGAAAAGTAATAAAAAGAATTGGACTTGATGGTAATTTGGAGGAAAAAATGATCCTTATTGTAGTTTTTTTAGCTTATGTACTACACGGGCTTGCTAGAATGCCTCATTGGTTTGGGACAAAGCCAAGCCTGTACATACAACAAGCGAGGGAAAGACTCACATTTCATAGTGCTTGGGAAATGCAAGTTTGATCAGGATTGGAGAGGAGAGGTGCAAGAAAAATCTCTAAATGGTTTTAGTTAGTTGCCTTTGTGCAAGTCGTATGTAGTGAGCACATATAGTAATGAGGAGGTTCGTGTCTATGTGTAGTGTGGTGGGTGGCTTATGTATCTTATTTCTTCCATCATTTATGAGTCTACTGGAGCTACTCACTTCAATCCATTAACTAAGATTTCAACCGTATACGAAATCATATCTAATGATACTTTTATGGGGATTTTATCCTTATTCAAGATGATTGTCATTCCTTTTGGTGGTTAGGTAGGGTATCTTATATTCCTAATTGCTTGTGGGCTGGGCTTCAAACATGTGTGACTTACAACTATGTCGTAGGGGCATTCAGACCATAGCATGTTACACGAAAAGTCATTTTTTGTAGAGTATTGTAAGTTGTGACGCAACTTACTTTGGAGAGCCATTTACCCACTATAATAAATTAAGATTTTAGAGATAAAAATTTAACGACAAAATTACTTTTACGGATGAAATATTTTTATTGTTAAAAGTGTTGTTATTGCATTTTTAGCGACAAATTGGATATTTAATGATGAATTACGATTATTTTGAGGCCACAATTTGTCTAAATAAATAAACATTTTTTGGACCAAATTATTGTCCATAAAAGTATACTTTTTAGCGACATTTTTAAAATTTTATCGTTAAAAGTCCCTTTTTTTGCTTTTTAGAAAGATTTTTTTGGTGACTATTCTCACATTGACATAAATTGATTCCTAAATATTTTTTTCAACAAATTTTCACTTTTAGAGACAAAAAAACTTGGTCCCTAAACTTTTATTTATTATAGTGCCTATAGTGTTGTTACACAAGAATGTCACCACACTTGACAAGTGAACTTTAATGTTTTTGCATTTGTGAATTGGATTCAGTCGATGTCATGACATAATCAAAATGAAGGAGTGATACTTTGGTTATCCGCGAATGCTTCCAAAGGCGACCCTCTAGAATTTCTGGTTCTTTCTAGGGTCTGTGAAATATTTGTACCAATCGCTTTAATCATATCCAAATGCTAATTTTGTCAATTTTGTTCATAAAATTTGCTATTTGAAGTAATTTCAGACAGTCACCTAAAACATTAATGGAATAGTAATAAAATATGCATTTGGTATCACTTTGGTATTTAAATTTTGAATTTTGTCTCTAAACCCTTCAATACTATATTTCATCTTCTTCGTTAGGTTTTTTTTTCCCTTCTTTTCAGGAGAACTTTGAAAATGGAATTCACATGAAAACTAAAAGCCGAACCATCAGGCCATCCCCTGCGCTTCGATATGCAAACTAATTGCTTTAATTTGGCAGAATCTCAACACATGAATTGAAGATAGATTTCAGTGACATTAAGTGTTTGATTGGAATAAACTTGTTTAGTCCGAATTTTTGATTTTTCAGCTATTTTAGTCGGACTAAAAAAATTCTGTTTGGGATGAAGGTGTGGCTTTTTTTTTTTTTTTTGGTAGTTGACTTGATAGTTGTAAGAGAAAAAATGAAACAATTATGATTTAAATAAGATATTTTGTCCTATTTTGACCTTTTAGTTATTTTATCTTTTTGTGGACTAAATTAACTCATTATCTTGACTTGTTAGTAAAAAATGAATTTTTCCAAACCCAAGTGAATTGCAAGTCCTGCAATTTGCTTGTTCTGTCAAATGAGTAACCACGATATAGAACTCAAGACTCTTATCTTCACTGGGATTTTTGTTTTTTTTATCCCCATCTCACACTAGACGATCAGGTCAGACACTCCCATAGAAATTTGACTTTGAATTATGAGAATCTAGACAGATTGAGAGAATTCAATGTTTGATCGATTGTGTTCTAGGACTTGAAATTGTGATTGTCAACTCTGATCCATAAACAACCATCCAAATTAACAAAGAAACTCTGATTGGAAATATGGTTATAACTTGTTAATCATGGAGATATTAGAGAAAATCTAAATGAGATACAGAGCACCAGGGATTCCACCTTTGTTAACAATGAAAAAGTATAAGTGCAATTATACATTTCCAATATTCACATACCCAATAAAATACAAGTTAAACAAAAACAAAAGCAATATCTATTTTTCCTAATTACATCAACTTCCACTTTAAGTAAGACCATCCTTCATAACTTTAAAAAGCCTATACACATTTAAAAAATTAGAGAACTAAAAAACAGGATTAGCTATGAATGCGGTTCTTCACTTTAGCCCCTCCAAAAATAAAGCTAAGCAGCGGATGGAGCGGGCGTGTAATGACCAACACTGGTCTCCGACAGTGCCACCCCTTCAATGAGTGATATGTTAGTCTTGTAATCCAATGACTCATCATTGTATATGTCCCACCACTTCTTTACTAGCATTATGATGTCTTCTCTATCCATGTTCTCTTCTTTCCCAGTATACCTCCATGGCTTCGATCCCTGAAAAAT